>NNCF01127877.1:60566-241594 GCA_002313205.1 Laupala kohalensis
CCTCTTTGGGCACCGTCATCAAGAACGTTTGCCCTTATAGTGTCATCTGGATCAACAGTGAATCCAAAAAGGCGTCCGATGGAATGTTCCACGTTAAGATAGAGAGAAAGCGATGTTGCCACCCGACATTTGTGAGTAGTTGTATCCGCGTGCAGCTCGAACACATGCTTTTTATCGGGAAATTGTTCGCGGAAAAAGGTGTTGAGGTAGTGTTCGATATTGTCGATTGTATACGTGCCGACTGGGATTGTGAGGATGTGCACCCCCGTCTTCGGGGACACCTTACCCCAATCAATTGCAGCTGTTGAGCACGTTACACACTGTATTCGTCGTCTGCAAACTGAGGAGTGAGAGTTCGTAGTTTATCTCTAAGGTGATTGGAGGTGTGTAATACACTGTGAGCACGGGAGCAGTACCGGTGATGGTGAGTGTTCGTCTCATCGCTACAGTCTACAACATTTCCGCTTTTTCCAATCGTAATATAGGAACTGAAGACAGAGACGTCCACAATTTTCAGTATTGAAATTTTGCACCTGCGTTCTATTGTGTGTGATAGGATGTTGCTTTCCTGCGTATATGTAAAATTCGGGTGGAGGGGAAAATCCGAAGGAGTCAAAGTAGCAGATGGATGATGGATTTATCGTGTATGTCACAACATGAGTTCCAGGTCCAGAATTGTCATCAAGATTGATCACACCCGATCAAATCTTTTCTTCCGTTGTGGTAATGTATTTCGCATAAAAACATTTCTAAATTAGGGGATCCGCAGTGCTAGAGCATGATGTATCATTTCTTCATGCGTCATACTTCGCTGTGGAATCCCCTTTAGAAAAGATTTCTTTCGAATTCTACGTTGTCTCCTCTTCGTCTTCTTCTTTCCGCATCCCTTACCCTTCCACCATCGCAATCGCAATCGTCTTCCCAATCCCTTCCATAGCCTTGTTATGTCGTATTATCACCTCCATTTTACGTTGATTCGTCTTTGTATTACTCACAGCGTTGGCGGATGCACCTCCCGCTAATGACCCGAGTGCACCTAAGGCATAATGGGTAGCAGCGGAAGAAATCCACCTACACGCTTCGCTAACGGAAGCTGTCTCTTCGTCTTCTTGTGACGTCGATGTCGTGTCATTGTGAGAACTGTGTCATGCGCTCGCTATATCCCTCTATTTACAGACAGGTGGTAGAAGGGGTAGAAAAGGTGAAAGAATTGGTTCAACAGAGGGTGGATGAAAGGGAGGATGGTATGGTGTGGGCGGTGGAAGAAGGGTTTGTTGATGCTGCATCCAGTCCGGATGTGTTACACTGTATTCAATTTCAATATATAAAGAATAACCCTTCGTTTTTTCGTACTTTCTGTATCAATTTTTTGAAACCATATAGTCTTCCCGCAGTCACATCATACTTTATGCATGAGGTAAGTTGTCCTATTTCTGTATGAGGTGTCATTGATTTATTATTGGATCCATCCGCGTCCACTAGCATCACTCCATCCTGAGGAGTATGCCGGAACACACGCCACTGTCCGCTTTACGGTGCTCGATAGGCATTCCATCCTGCATTGAGCGACCACATATCAGCGGGGAGTGAGGGAAATTGAACTGTTGAATGTGTAAAGACGATTGTAAATACATGTTTATCATGATGTTCCATGAAATAATTAAATTTAAATTCGCATTTGACTACTCTTCCATAGAGTTCATCAAACTTTTTCTTCACCTCTTATTCGAGTACATTCACTTGTTGTGTACTCTCTACCACTTTATCCTCCGACAATAGTCGATTGATTTCCCTATCCACAACGTCTAATCTCTCTACACATTTGTTTATTACATTGTGTAAGTAGGCTTTTGTAACTCAATCATTCTGATCTTCCGTCTCCGTGAGACCTGTGAGACTTTTGTTGGCTAAGTAATAATGTCCTCCTCGACCTTTTATGGTGGCGTTCAGATTGCGTCCGAAGAGATCCATGATCTGTTGTAACTCATGCATCCCACTGTTTGATGTGTCTATTTATGAAGGAGCATGACCCACACCTCTACTAGTAGTCACATGATGGAGGTAGTAGAACAATCTTCCACGCTTCCCATTTACAACGTCATACAACTCTTGGAGACGAAAAAAGGAGGGGGTCGAAACGAACCTAATTTACCTGACAATGTACGAGCTCTCCTTGTCGATCCATCCGGTTGCGGAAAAACCAATGTACTTTTCTCAATCTTAACATCGCGAAACGATCTCAAATTTCGTCATATTTATCTGTACACCACGACATGTGATCAACCCTTGTATCATTATCTAAAACAGGTCACAGAAGGAATATGTGGATTGGATGTGTTTTCCCAGCATGAACAGGCGCAAGCCATCCCCCAGTGTCCTAGTGTGTGATGATATCGCGACGCAACAACAAGATTGTATTACAGACTACTTTGCTGTGGGTCGCCATAGAGAAAACGATGTACTGTACTTGTGTCAAACTTACACGAAAATCTCAAAACAACTTATTCGTGATAATGCCAACCTGATCATTGCTTTTCGACAAGACGATATCAATCTCGATTTTATTTACAGAGAGCATGTCAGCACAGACTTTTCCTCGTTTTGTGACTTTAAACACATGTGCTCTGAGGTTTGGTGTCAACCCTACACGTTTCTCGTCATTGATAAAACACAACCCGTGCAAGACGGTCGCTATCGTAGGGGATTCGATAGCTTTCTCCCATATAAAGCGTGATGCGATGATTCCCCGTGACAGTGTTGTGACGTGATGAGTTGCGTTAAGNCGTAGGGTATTCGATAGCTTTCTCCCATATAAAGCGTGATGCGATGATTCCCCGTGACAGTGTTGTGACGTGATGAGTTGCGTTAAGAGATATGAAATGACGCTTTCCATGCGTCGAGTAGTACGCAAGAGTGGGCGTGGTGTGCTCGGTGGACTCATCAATCGTGGTATCAATGCACTCCCATTTGAACTCCATATTCCAGGCTATCAATTTTGTGGACCGGGAACAAAATTGATGCAGCGTTTAGCGCGAGGTGATTGAGGTGTTAACGCTCTCGATAGTACATGTCGCGTTCACGATATCACCTATCATAATAATAAGAGTGGTGTAGAACGGAAAAAGGCGGATGAGGAGCTCGCGAGACGTTCATGGGAACGTGTCAAGGGAAATGACTCGAGTCTCGGGGAACGTGTCGCATTATTAGGTGTCACCGCTATCATGAATGCGAAAGCAAAATAAGACGGGGGCAAAATATAATTAAAAAATTAAGAAGAAGAAATGTAGAAGGAAACTGGTTTCTGCAGCTACATTGAAAGCCTTGATTCGAGATAAACAAGACATTCACGCAAAATTCGATGACAACATCAATCAAAAACAATCTCAAAAACATACATCTGTCCTCCTCTCCAATTCCCCTGCCTCCCGCTTACAAGAGGACATTCAACGTGTGCGTGATATCATTCGTATGAAAATGAATGCGCTCCAGACGTGGAAACATCGAAGTAGAATGTTGGATATCTATGTGAAAGAGCCTGTCAAAAAGCGATGGACATGAGTGTGAAACGAAAAGAAGAAATGATCCAGAAAGAACGTGATGGTGGTCCAGATGACACGCTTTCCTCCACACCTATACAACAAAAACCATCAAACATGATGGTTCGTTTCTTGAAAACAGAAGAAGAGGAAGGAGAACAGAAGGAGGAGACTAATCTTATTTCTCGCAACTCGCCGTTCTATACTGCATGGTGGAATCTGATACAAGGTAAAACGGATACGACCTACGGGCCCTATATTGTGGATGTTGAGATGTATCTGGGATATACACGTATGAATCTCAATGAAGATGGAACATTCATTGTGAACGAGGGTATCTATACGCTGACATCCGGACTTTTACAACTCCTCTTTTCGCGAACACCCGACATGCATCATGTGACAGCGATGGATAAGACAAACTATAAACATCTTTTAGTGGAAACGAATGCACATAACAAGAAATACACTACCGGCTCGCGTATGTATTTTACGAAATCCCAAAAGTATAAAATCATCAAGTCCTTATTCAAATCGAACACTCCTCCCATGCCAGCGTTGCCGAGTCGTGTACTCGTGCATTAGCACCCATGAAAAAGAAGTGAAGTGGTCTTCGGTTTGTTACATTACCACGCTACACCTATTGGCGTGATTCAAATACACTTGTCACACGTTTAGGTCTTTTACGCTCCTCTCAAGCAGCGGGACATCGTGGACATAGTAGGGAAATTAGTGAAATATAAAACGAGCTCCGTGACGCAGGACTCATACAATGAGAGAGAAGAAGAAGATTCAGACGGACACCAATGTGCGTTATGGTATTGCGAGAGAACTTCATGCTCCGGCACGTAAACGCTTTCGTAGACGTCATGTGATCACAAATGGATTAGATGATCTCTGGCAGGCTGATTTGGTGGATATGCAAGACTATGCGAAGCAAAATAAAGGCATGCGCTATATTTTGATAGTAATCTATGTATACTCGAAATACTCATGGACTGAACCTTTGAAGAATAAGACGGGTGAGGTTATCAAGAAGGCTTTTACCCATATCCTCAAAAAAACACAACGACAACCGAATTTCCTACAGACAGAAAACGGAAGTGAATTCTACAATGCTGTTTTCCAAAAATGGTTAAAGGAACAACATATCCATCATTACTCCACCTATTCCACAATTAAAGCTTGTGTTGTGGAACGGTTTAATCGTACACTCAAAGAGCGTATGTGGCGTCGTTTCTCTGCTGGAGGATCCCACTGTTTGTATACGATGCTACCTCTTCTGCTTCGTGAGTATAATGCGACAATACGTTGCACGACACGCATGCGACCTCAAGATGTTCTAGATGACCATCTCATGAAAACAGTCTATGCGCGTGTCAAGCGTCTCGACGTGCGACGACATAAGTTTCATGTTGGAGAACGTGTACGCATAAGTAAATACAAACATCACTTTCAGAAAGGCTATGAACCCTCATGGACAACAGAACTCTTCACCATTGCAAAGATTCATCTCTCAAATCCTGTCACCTATTCCCTCGAAGAATGCCATGGAGAAGCCATTGTCGGTCGATTTTATCACGAAGAACTCCAGCCAACACGATTCCCAAAAGACTTTTTGGTGGAGAAAGTCATTCTTTGAAAGGGTCCTATGTGCTATGTCAAATGGTTGGGTTTCGATGCAAAACACAATTCTTGGATACATAAAAACAAATTTTTTGTATGCAAATAAATAAATAAAGTTGAAATAAAACTTTGTTCTCGTTTTCTTAATAATTCTCTCTCTCCTGAAATAATACTAGGATTTTTTTGTTTTTTAAGTATAGTATTTATTCTATATATAATTAACATACATTTGTTTTACATTAGTATATATAATACTCCATCCATATCGTTTTTAGTACCAATACTCTGGTGCTGATCCACCTTCTCGCGGTTTCCATGCGCGAGGTCGCATTGACAGTGGTCCCCAATTCTCCGATCAACCAGGTCGCATTGGAATCCATGGCGCTGTACCATACGCTTCTTCTGTTTGGAATTCGACAATTTTCCTCACGTGTCTCTGGTGTATACCATTTACTTCTTTTTGAGACACGCCAATTGTCCTCCTCCTCCTTCACTAATGTTGTTGTTGCTGTCTACTGGGCTTTCTTTTTCTTCATGATTCGCCATCCACAAATATATCGCCAACACGTTTTTTTTCGATTAATTCTTATTTGCTCACACTTTTACCAAACGTGATGTCGAAAAGTTTGCTTTTTGTACACTCGTTTACTAATTCCCTTACACATTCACTCAATTTTGGGCATTCATGACCCGTTAGATCAATCATTGTCCTCTGCTTCTTATCCTCTATGTAAGGCAGAATATAACTTAATTTTTGAATACCCTTCACATATCACTTTTTAGCACTTTAATTCCTCATTGATAATTTTCTGCAACTGTTTATAATTTAAATGTTCATCAGATGTGCAACTCTGACCGTTAGCCACTTTGCTGTTGACGCCAATTCCTTTACACTACATGGGGCATTGAAAATATACGTTTTCAATTTTCTGTCCGATAATATCGTCAACATTTTGAAAATAAACTTTTTTTTTCATTACAAAGCCCTGCATGTCAATGATCTCAATATAACATACAATAAAATCAAAATTAAAAAACAATAAAGTAGCGTAATCGTATTAAAAATAAAGAAAAAAATGTATGACGTACTTTTTCGACTCCCAGGCAGCAAACATCTTGGCAATGTTGTTGCTGTTTGTATGTTCAGTATAAAACTGAATATTGCTTGAGAAAATGCTCGTCTTTTTATATTGTAAAAGAACCTGTGTGTGTGGTCACACGTGTATCCTGGAAATGTGGTATGTCCATATCCTGGCAATGTTGTATTTTAGAGCAGCACTACAACGCTGAGAGCACAGTTCATCTCAATACACACACATACTTCATACAACATTGGACGATGCATCGAGCTCTTGCTGCCTACTCTAAAACAAAACATCTTGCACTCTTATATGATGAGACGTTACATCATCTACCTTTAGAATTCCTGCGTGACTGGGCTGGACATCAAGTGGTATCAGTGTATGATCGTTTACAACGAAACGTTCAACGCCATCCGGATATAGAACTACGACGATATTGTCGTCGGCATTACAACATTGGTCGCGATCACTTTGATGGTCCGCCACCACTCGTTCGCGACTGTCACCTGTGTCACTTGGATAGAGAGCGTCACGATAACGAACTACGCTATTGTCGACAGCATTCCGAAGGCAATCATATTAATAGTCCCCCACCACCACTAGTTCACGACTTTCACCTGTGTCTCTTGGCTAGAGAAGAATAGGAAACTGCAATGCGCTGACATTCGCTTTCCTCCTCCTCCTATCATCATCGTTTGTTCTATGTACGTCAGACTGTACTAAAACTGTTGAGTGTACGCAACTCCCTTTGTTTTCTAATTCACTCATTTGTTTCTGTTGTACGAATTGTCTTTCCCTTACTCAAGCGGAACGACTTGCACTCTATTTTGCGGTGAATACGAATATTACAGACTATACTGTATCAATACGTGTTCCTTACTTGAACTACCGATAACAACCCCGAAGACGTTACCACAAACATCTGGTGCACGCTCTACGCCTCGTCCCTATAGTATTTGGACATATGTGGCCTATATCAGTCTGCTGCATATCGTATTTAAATATTGCTAGCATTCTTCTTTTCTCATGAACATGTGGAAGTGGGTAGATATTCGTTTAGATTGTTTATTTATATGTAGTGTCGTCGTCATTATTCTTTATATTTAGTTATGTCCCTGTGTTCGATTTGTTGGGAAGAATCAAATGATATCTACACTATATTGTACAAGCATTTTCCCATAAAAGGAAATAACAGTTCATAAAAATAGACATTTGATTTTCAACTTTAATTCATTGATTTTAGAGCTTTCTAGAACCTAGTTTGGAATAATTTATTTGTTAAACTTGACAAATGTTTTATACTTTTTTTTGTTTTTAGGTCGTACAAATTTATTAATTTTGTAGCTGTATGATCAATAATTGAACAAATACCTTCCATGTCCATCTCATGTTTATATACTGCTTTTGAAGATTCGTACCGACGTCGTTTTGCCCTAGTTTATTTACTCTCAAAAAATTATTCCATTACTTCTTTTCTTTATTTTTTTACAATTTATCTGAAAGGTTTAAATTCCTTTATTTTGTTTATTATTGTATCGTACTGGTAAAACAGGAATGTTACAGATTGCTTAAAATCATTTACGTCCTCCCAAAATATTTCAATTTTTTTGTTTACATTCTTCAAATTAGTGTCATTCAACTCCACTTAATCAGTCCATTGACTCAGTTCCATTTGTTGCAACAGATCGTGTGGCTGCTTCTAGCATTCTGCATTCCTGACACAGCCAGACCGTTTTCTTTCTTATTCCCACACGTTTAAAAGAAAGGTCTTGAAGTAGAGCATTTGAAATTTATATTTTTCTTACAATCATGGCAAAAACAACACTTTATCTACTCCCAAATCGTATACCGCGCACCATATTATTTTAAACAATTTCAATTAATAGAAACGAAGTAATATAAGAAAAAAGATACCCAAGTTTTTAATTCTTGAACAAAATTAGAGAAAAATTATCGCAATTCAGTGGAGGAAAAAGTCGAATAAAAATAGAATATCAATGAAAAATAAGGTGAAACGAATATGATCGGATGTGTTGATGAAGACTTAGTATTTCCTAAGAGTTTGAATGCAAATGATAGTGTATTAATCGAAAAAACCTTCAGAACCGAGTCTCTTACTGTCTCTTACCCGGTCGTCGCGTTGTTATGGAGTGATAAATTACCGGAGAGTCCCGACCGGTTCCCTTGATGAATTTGTTCAATGTTATTAACTTTTTTAATAAATGTTTTACCAATTTTATTAATTGCTTAATTTTATCATATTTTGTATTAATTCTCTTTTGTTTTGTTATGTCCAGACCAATGTTTATGATGTTTGTAAGATTTTTAATATTTTAACTGATATATAAATAAAAATTGTTTAAACTTCATAAATTATTTTTTATTCGGACCGCCGCTCTACCGTAAGGTGACAGCACTGTCGCGCGAAAACCGATACCGCCGTTGTGTTGAGGCATGGTGGAACTAACTTACGATGTCGCGTAGCGCTTCTGAGTGTCGACCAATCATTCGTCAGCCGAAACTGGTTTCAAGATGGGGCGAAGAACAAACACGACGGAGAGACTACGGCGTGTGGCGGTGCTAATGATGGGAGGTGCGAAATGAAGGTTGTAATAAGTATTTGTGTTATTTACACTCGTTTTAAATGACGAGCAATATCCACCAAAGAAAGCGATTCGAAATAATGAATGAACGAGTCACTCTGCTCCACGACAAATCCAATTTAAATGGCTAGCGTACGAAGCTCTTGTCACGTGGTATTCTTTGGCTGAAGTTAGATTGGCTTGCACTGCGCATCCTCGGGAACGTGACACCTTTAAATAATTCCACCGAGGTGTTGAGGCAGCAGCGATCCACGCCTCCACTAGATGGTGCTCATTTTTGTTTGGACATAAACATAAACATTGGACGTTAATAAAATCTTTATGATTTGAGATTAGATATATGTTGATATTTCTAATTATTATATTGATTAGATATATGATAATATATCTTAATATATCTATAATATGATAATTATTATAGTGATTAGATATATGATAATATTTATGATCTGAGATTAGATATATGGTGAAATTTTTCAACAGTGATATAATCATAAAAAGGAGTGAATTTCAAATGGGTAGGAATTTCAATATTCGATGACGGAGGAGTTGAAAACACGCCTGTATCTGAAAAACAGAAAGCTATTAAGATAGATAAGCATTGTGATAAAATAATAACAGCATTGGGAAAAGAGAAATTATAACGAGTATCGGCGGGAACAACAGCGAAAATCGGGACTGGAGTAGATTGAATGAAAAAAATTATAGTTGACCTAGAGAGAATCGTTAGAGAAGAACGGAAAAATAAAAAGCGAATAGAAGAGATGAAACAGAGGCTTCACTTGAGGATAGAAGAGCTGATTAATGTAAAAATGAAAGAGTATGAAGTTGTAGTTTTTTGACCGCACGTGAGAATTCTAAGATGTGCTCATGAAACCGGAGGATAAACTGAGGGGAATGGAAACATTAATGTGTGTACAAACTGATGGAACATGTGGGGAAATGTTAGAGAATATGGTTTCCATAATCGATGAACGATTTAACCAGGTAAATAAAATACTAAACTCAAAAATGCAGGAGAATAATGAGATGAAGCAGAGGACAGAAGAAATTAGGAGGAAGATAGAAGCTATTTTTACGGTAGGGATAGAATAGGAGCAGCTGGGGTCGAGATTGCATTTGGATAAGATTGAAAAGAAATTGGAGGATGGTATGGGGCAAGTCTCCGAACAGTGCACATTTGCAATGGCTTTGAAAGGAAAAGAGAAAGAAAAGAATGAAAGAAAATAAAAACTGATATTACGGAAGAAGAATGAAGGAGGGGAAGCGATAAAGGATATTGTGCTGGGAGTATTGAGGGGGGAAATGAATGCGGTTAAAATAGATGCTTTGCGGAAAACGGCGAGAAAAAAATTAATTGTTATTTTGCCAGACAAAGGTGAAAGGCAAAAAATAAAAAAGGCTATGATGCAAAATGAGCAGTTACAAACAAGGACGATAAAAAGAAATCCAAGAAAAAAAATTGGAATTGAAAGGATTTAAAAGAAAAGGAGGGAATAATATTTCTGTCAGATCGCAATATAATGATACATTAAGAGAGAAATTTAAGAAAGAAACTAGGATAGACTATAAGGAAAGGAATGTACAGAACGCTACATGTAATTGGGTAATAGATATTGACCTACTAAACTATTACGATATGAAAACGAAAGGTGACAAGAAAACAACAAAGAGAGGAAAACTAATGACAAACAATAATGAAATATGCTTTAGAATCATATAATGATTACGGAAAAAATGCGTTTTTTTCGGGCCAAGAGGATCATCTAAAATAGACCTTACTTTGGCAAACGTATGGCGAAGACGTATACTGGGAATTAACGGTTGGCATATAGAGCGATCACGCAGCAATTTGTTTCGCTATACAAAGTGGGAAAGAAGGCGGCAGAAATGCAAAATTAGAAAGAGTGTTGGGAAATGATAGGAGGATATTTAAAAAGAAGGGACAATTAGAGGAGAAGAGAGATAGAGGAATAGTCGATTGATTGCATAGAGGAAGAAATATAAGGGATACAAATGCGATTATTGCGATTTTGACACTGGTGTAAGGCTAAAAATTCTCAGGGAAATGGAAAGAAGTGGTGGACAAGGGAATTAACAGAGTTAAAGAAGGAGAAGAACAGTTTGAGGAGGAAGTTAAATAGAATGCGCCAGAGAAGAGAAAATGTGGAGGAGATATTAAGTGGAACAAGACAAGAGTTTAAAGTTACAATAATTCATGAAAAGATGGGCTGGGATGTGTATGTAAGGAAAATAACGGAAAAGTCATGTTCGAATGTACCTTTCAAAATAGGTGACATAACAATTAGGATAAAAAAAAGGTGAAACAATTTTGAAGAAGTATGGAAGGAGGAGGAAATATATGTACATGGAAAGCAGCGGGAAAAAGATTAATGGAAGGAATATATTCAAAACATGAGTTCGTAACGATAGACAACAAATGGAGGAAACAAATGGAGACGAAAGAGAAATGAGTGAATTGGAATTGAAGCTTATAGTACAGAAATTGCAGTAGAGAAGAAGCCCAAGTTACGATGGAATTACTCACGAAATGGTACGAAACGGATATGATAAACTAGAAAAAGAAATTCTTACCATACGTAATGCATGTATAAAATAGCGATACTTCCCAAAGCTATGGAAAATACATAATTAAAGCTATTCATAAAATGAGGTAAAAGATATCAAAATGATGCGAAATTATACAGACCCATACCACTGGTTCCAACTTCTGGGAAAGTTTTAGATAAGATGATGGATTAACTGAATATCTTAAAAAGTAAAATTTAATAAACACATATCAATATGGATTTCAAAAAGGAAAGAAAGGGATGTAATTTAAACTATTAGATTATGTAAGGGAACGAGAAGGGAAATATTGCCTATGTATATTCTTGGACGAAGGAGGGGCATTTGACAGTGCAGACTGGATGGTGGAGAAAAGGTGTTACATGAAGTAAGTTGTGGTTACCCACTAGGAACGGGACCAGTGTATTGGATTATGGTAATGGAAAACGTATTAGACATATTAGAAAAACGAAAAGTATACTATGTAGCGTATGTGGATGACCTGGCATTAATGGTTACAGGGAACAGTAGACGAGAAATAGAAGGAAAAGGACAAGATGTATTGAATGCAATAGTAACAGAGGCAACAAAGTTAAAATTAAAGATAAGTAGTACAAAAACAACAAGAATACATTGCAAAGAAGAAATCCAATTTTGCGACTATATGGCAAAACAATATGTTTCGAGAAACGAAACAAGTATTTGGGGGTAATAATAGATGAGAGGTTGTTCACTGAGCACATACAATACAGTCTAGACAGAACACGGAAAGTATTTTAAAGACTCCTGCGAGTAGGGCTAAATAAATACAATATTGAAAATAAAAACCCAATATTGCTTTATAATGGAGCGGTGAGACCGATCCTGGTGTATGGTTGTTCTGCATGGATATATTGAAAAACAGTTACGAAAAATACAGAGACAATGTTTACAGAACATGGGAGGGTCTTATCGCTCATTATCAACAGATGCGTTAGAAGTACTACATGGCATATTGCCCATTGATTTATATGTACAGAAAATTAAATTTCAAAGGATACTTAAAAAAGACGGGGAAATCATATGAAATAAAACGATAATAAGGAAAGAAGACGAAAGGGCAAAAAAGGTATTGACAATGGAGTCATTACGAGGTTGGCAAACGAGATGGGAGAAGTCAAGGAAAAGAAAGGTAACAGATGCCTACATACCAAACGAGAGATATGCAATAATGAATAGTAAATGGTTTCGACTGATTAGTTATGTCCTAGAATTTATGACCATGGTAATTTTAATAAATACCTTAAAAAACGGAAGATATGGGAGCAGAGTGATATGTGTGGAAGAGCAGAGGAAGATAGCATGTTTTATGGGATTGTGAAGAGTATAGAAAGGGCTGGATATTTAAGACGATTGATGAAGGAATAAGTGACCGAACCAAACAGGAAGAATTAGTGAAAACAAGGATGGGGTATCAAGACTACAAAGATTATGTGTCAAAAGTATGTACTATACGAGATATATTGAAAAAAGACCTAGAAAAGAGTTTAATATAAAGAATGTTAATTGAGGGGAAAAGAGACTAGAAGAAAGTATAGCCAGAAGAATGAGACGACACAGATTGTTAGACATAAAACGGGACAACGAACTGAAATGACTGGATACTACATCATGCACCTGGGTCTGCTGCGGTCACCTGTGCGAGAGGCTGACGCCGCCGTCACCTCCTGCGTACTGCACTGTGCTTTATCGCACGCAGAATTAATTTCGACTGAACTCTACTCTGGCTTCTCACGAATTCTGTTTATAAGTGTCGTAGTGGTATAACTTTCTATTTTATTGCGTTTTTTAAATTTTTCACAATTTTTCAATTGACGAAAACAAAACACGGAGAACAACGAGCCGTGCGTGTAAAATCTTCCTGACCGAGNACAATTTTTCAATTGACGAAAACAAAACACGGAGAACAACGAGCCGTGCGTGTAAAATCTTCCTGACCGAGTGCGATGCTTCGGAATACGTTTCAAAACATTTTACTGAGTCAAGTTGCTCGTCAATAACGTAGGAAAAATCTATTACTTGTATGTCGTGGCATCAAAAGAACAATTGGTACTAGCGGGAACGACGAAACCCGTCCGTAAATACGTGGGAAAGTCTTCAACGTCCATCGTCGTTTGCCTGGTCCCCGAATACGTGGCAGCGCCCACGCTAGAAACTGCAACGTCTTCCACCGGCACCACTGCCCCTGCTACCAACGTCGTTGCCTCCGACATCGCCATCACCAATCCAACAGGAATAAAACCCACGTCAAATGATGAGTCTAACCCTTACATTTTAACTAACAATGAGATGCTCATTGCTGATGCTTCCGCTACTGCCTCCGATGTTGATATGGAAGGTTTTGAACCGAGAAAGAAAATTTTCCGCCCCAGTCTATCCAGGGAAGAACGCTTGATCACTCTCAAAAACAAAATTTCAGCCATTGCTATAACTGACTGCGCCTCCGGCCTTCCCTTCTCCACCAACCCTGAAACAGATACTAGCGCTGGAAGTTCTGAGGCAAGTGCCCCTCCCCCTCAGTAATTTCACAGCGCTTAAATTTAAACTTAGATGCCACCTTTGGCGGAGACGTGGAGGTTACATCTACATAGAAAATTTAATCGACATTTTTTACGTATACCAAGGATCGCGAGTATACGAGTAAAGGCGGCTCCACACATTCGGTATTCGGCGAACTCCAAGCAACCGAACAGCGAATCCCGAGCAACAGCGACTTGCTCAGAGTATTTCCCGAGTATTCGCCTATTGGCAAGCACCCCCCAGGCGACTTACATCTGGCGTATTTGGCAAACACGGGACCCCGAGCTGAGTCTGGTATTACTTCCACTTACTTGTGCGAGGCTCCTTCCTTTCTCTTTTCTGACCTTCATTGGTCACCTCTTGTTCTTTTCGATCCCGACGCTATTAGGGCTATTCTATATGTCGAGATTATTTCGACCGACTATGTTATAATGGTTGTTGAATTTGATCTAAAGAGCTTTATAGAGCCTTAGTTGAAGTAGCGCACTGCTCGCGTGCTATTGTATTCAGAGAAGTACATGTATGTTCAAACAATTTCAAGCAGCGCCCTTTACAAATTTTGCTTTAATTTATTAATAAAATAAATTATTAGTTTATAAAATGTTTCCTTTTCGAAATTATAAAAATAAACTAGATTTTTGTAAGTTCATAGTCAACTTTTATTGTTTAATATGTTTAGCATAGATTGCTTGCTTTAAAAAATTAATCGCCGTTCAACCTTTCATATCTCTGAAATCTTTCAATAATGTGATATGTATCAATTACGAAATTAAATTTTAGGATTGTTTTCTTTAGTATCAAGAATTGTAAATATTTTTGGCTTTTAGACACAAACAATATAATTATGCTACGCACTGTAAATTTTAAGCGAACGAAAAAATCGATATGTGAAATTATCTATTAATTGGGAATTAACACATCAATATTTTTCTCACACAGTTAAAATGCCGCCCCCACGTTTTGGCGCCAGTTCCGTATTACCCGCCCCTAGAGCGGGACCTGGTCTTAATACAACAACAGTGAACTACATTGCTACATTTTGTGACAGTATGCGTAAAAAGCAACGTCAGTGCGAAAGTTGAGATTACTTCTTTCTCACCAGATCAGAAATTCTCAGGGCAGTCTCCTTCTTTGCTTTCCCGCTCACGTATCAACTCTTCCTCCTCACTCTCTGCATATTCCATCATCTTAGCCGCATTGTCTCTTATTTTATTCAATACACCTGTCACCCTTTATCACTTCTCGTCTTCCAGACCGAATTACCGCATGATATTATTTAATCGTATTTCTCTTTTTTATTTTAAACGTTTACATTACTTCTTCCACTTCCTTTCACTTATTATCTTTCCTTGCTGACCATCCATTATTATTTCATTCAATGGTTCTTTTTTCCTCCAACTAACCTCTCCTATAAATACTCCTATGTATTAAATCTTACTTCTCAGAAGTAGGTAAAATAACGAACTCAATATATACAAATCAATGTCCTCCAAGTATATCCACCATTCTATGCTCACTTCCGAAACTAATGCCAGTGAAGTCATGAGGATCATCAGTTCATTAAAAAACCAATTTCCAACAGGCATAGATGATATACCCGAATTTATTGTTAAATTTTCCTCCCACGGTACATTAAATCCACTCATAAATATTTTTAATACTTCTTTATCGGAAGGGGTGTTTCCTAATATATTTAAGAGAGCTAAAGTGAAACCATAACACAAGAAAGGAAACAAACTTAATATTGGAAATTACTGACCAATATCTCTACTACCTACTTTCTCAAAAATCCTAGAAAAATTGTTCTATGAACGTCTTATAGATTTTTTATCAAAAATAACATTCTCTCTGACGATTAACACGGTTTTAGGAAATCCTTTTCCACTACAAGCGCCATATTTTCTTTCTTAAACAATGTTACCACATCTCTTGACCGTGGAGATAATCCTCAGGGTGTTTGTCTTGACTTATCCAAAGCATTTGATGTCATCGATCACGGAATACTCTTTTCCAAATTGCATTCTTTAGGCATACGTTTCACATCATTGACTAAATTCTTATTTAAAAGGTAGATATCAACAGGTCGAAATATCCTATAATAAAAATAAAATACTTCAGCGTTGTCTTTCAGAAACAAAGCCACTTACGGAGTACCCCAATTCTCGAACCTATACTCTCTTTATTGTATGTAAACGACATATCATCCACATCAGATAGCAAAATGATTCTTTTGCTGATGACACTATTTTACTATGTAAACACGCCAACACTGAAAAAGTTTTGTCTAACCTCTCGACTTGGTTTCATGCAAATCGTCTCATTGTAAACACTGACAATATAATGTCCATGTTATTTCACAATAATATGACAAAATCTTTACCCCAGGTTTCTCTTTCTTTAAACGGAACACAATTAAAAAGTGTTACGAATACAAAATTCTTAGGTCTCCATATTCAAGACAACCTCAAATGGAATTGTCACGTTGACAATCTTAATACCCAAATAAGCAAATTGTGTTACGCATTCCGAATCTTAGTTAACGTATTTAGTCCACGTATTTCCCGTTGCGTATATTTTGCAAACGTTTACTCCCATTTACGTTACAGCATTACCTTCCGGGGCAATTCCGATCAGAACATTTAAACCTTCAGAATTCAGAAGAGGATAGTTCGGATAATTTGTAAATCTCACCCCCGAAACTCTTGTAAACCTTTATTCAAGGATTCAAATATCTTAGCACTTCCCTGCATTTATATTTATGAAACGGTCGTGTTTGTTAAGACCGAATTACTGAAGCACCACCCTTGCTTCATACGAAACAGTTTCGTTCACGAACACAATAATCGCAATAGTAATAATATTCCTCGCTCTACACTCTAGAGCCTAGAGTGTCAACCACTCTTTGCCAAAAAGGACCATATCATTCGGGAATCGTTATATATAATTCCCTGTTCAGAAATATAAAAGATATTATGAAATTGAATCTCGTCAAATCCGCTGTTAAAAATTATCTCCTGCGCCATTGCTTCTACAATGTAAAAGAATTTATTGATTTTAATAAAAGTTAAATCCGTCTTGTACTTTATCACGCCATTGCTGTAGTACTTTTTAAATAATTTATAATAATTTCAAAAACTATTTTCTTGCATGATTGAGTTGTCTTATGGCTCATATTAATTTAATTTTATGTGTACTCAACTTTGACACGGTTGTATACACTAATTCTGTAGCCCCATCCTGGCCCGGGTTTTGCTCCGGTTTTCTTACGTGTAGAAGGTGATTTCTTATACAGGTTTTCTAAACTTTGTCTAGGGGCATGTTTATTGTAATAATAAATTGTGAATTTAGTGTTATTTGAATTCGTATGAATTTTAAACACTATACTCAGAATAAACTATAGTTCGATAATAGTTTGTACAGGTAAAATAATTTTTTTTGAGTTAAATTACAGACATTGACATTCTATCAGTATTATAACTCGCAGCTAACTTTTTATCTTATCTAGGAATTTTATCTGAAATTTTTTAATCCGCTTCTGCCTTAGGACACTGGATCGGAATTGATGGGATGGTCCCTTGCTTGCTTCCGGAGAGTAAATTAGTTTATTGTCCTCCAAGTGTTCATATGCAGTTTGTACTACTTTTTTGACCATAAAAAATTATTTATTTATTTACGTATAAATATTCATTATAGTATCAAATTTATTTTCGGATATTTGTTGACAAATGGGCATGTACAATTGAATACATTTGTTATCATAAAATTACTTTAAATCGTAGTGAAATTTATAATAATAATAATAATAAACGTGGTTATAATATTAATAATTCGTGCTTAGGCTCAAGCCATCAGGACTGGTCTTCTGCCTTACTAATACGAAGAAATATAGAAGAAAAAAGCGACAAAAACGCAAGTTAATTGGTGCAAAGCAAGTAGTTGCGCAAAATTATTTTTTCACCCTGGTTGTGCAAAAAAACACAAGAAACAGTATGGAAATGGTGATATAGTGACGTGTAGTGGCCCTTTTGCTTCTTTCATTATCGCAAAAGAAGCTGATATGAAGACAGCAACAGGAAAACAAGAAATGAGGAAAGGATCTACAGGAGAGGTATTTAGTGAAGTTAATGCCAGTGGTAGGCGACAATCATCTCGAAGTGTCCCATCGAACATGGAAGCAAAAATTGACTGTATAATAAAAACGATAAAAGAAATGAAAGATGAGGAAACATGTTTAAATACATTAGAAGAATTATTCAGGAAGTGATACAGGAAGAATTTGGAGACATTAGACAAGAAATAGCGGAATTGAAGAAAAGTATACTAAAAGGGGCAGAAGAACCGAAGGAAAAAACGAAACGTTTTTCCGAAGTCGTTAAAGTGAAAAGGAAGGAAAACATAATTGTTGTGAAAGCAAAAGTGGTTCAAGAAAGTGAAAAATTTAAAATGCTAGTGAAAGAAAAAGTTGATATCACAAATATGGATGTAGGGATGACAAAAGTAAAAAAGTGAGGTAATGGTACTGTTATCCTGGGATTGAAACTGGAGAAGAGATAAAGAAAACTAAGAGGTGAAGTACAAGAAAAACTTAGGGATGATTTCCAAGGAGTGAAACCACAGCAGGTTACACCAAAATTGAAGATAATAGATATTGATGAAAAACAAAAACAAAAAAGCAATTTATGCAGATCTGGTATCAACAATAAAGAAACAAAATAGAATGAAATAAATAAATAAAGATTGTCGCATTCAAATCGTAAAAAGAATTGTAAAAGACAGAGGAAATGATGCTAGAAACATGAGTAAATCAATAAACTATGAAGGATCTATAATTATATAAGTCGATGAGCTACACAAGGGATTATGCTGAAAAGAGAGAAAATTAATGTTGGTTGGCGAAAATGTAAAGTGTACAATTACGTCAGTGTTAAAAGATGTTTTAAATGGGGTTTCTTCCATATGGCAAGAAACTGTAAGAGGAATGTAGCATGCTACAAATGCGAAGGAAACCACGAAACGGCAGACTGTAAACAAGATATAAATCAATGTATTAATTGAAACCTTAAAAATGAAAAATTTAATTTGAATATAAATGACAAACATGAAGCCATCATTGTAGAATGTCCGACATACAAGAGATTCCTAAATGAGGAGAAGTAAAGAACAAGATTGAGGGATAAAAAGGAAAAATATAGCAACAACAAAAAACAAAGAGGTCATTATGCATACAAATGCGCAGAGCCTTATAGCGCATAAAGATGGAATAGAAAATATGGTTATTGAAAACATTAATCCAACTGTGCTTGTACAAGATTAACGGTAGAAATCGAAGCTAGTGAATTGAACTTAAGTGGCTACAGTGTAGTTAGATGTGACGGGGAGAATACATATACAGGAGGAGTATTGATATATGTGAGGGAGGACATAAAAATGAAGTGTTAATGATAAAGAAGATACCTGCAAACTGTTGGATTATAAGAGTGAAAGTTAATAAAAATGGTTACATTGGTGTGATTGTAGCAACATACCACTCACCAAGTGCATCTCATGTTGAATTCATCCAGTTTTTGGAGGAAGTTGTGAAAGAATGCATGTCTCACAATGAATGCATAGTGATAGGAGACTTCAATATAGATTGTAAAACTGATTCTTTTTATTCAAAGAAACTACGAACTAAAATGCAGAGCTTAGGAATGAAACAATATGTGAAATAGTGCAACAAGAGTAACCAGGGATAGCCAGAGAATTATAGACTTAGTATTTCCTAACAGTAAAATAGACGTTGAAGTGATCCATAATAAAATAACGGACCATGTTTGGATAAAAGTTGAACTGAATTTGAGTAGTATTGCGTGAGTTTGAATTAGGGTGACGCACTTTAGAGAATTGCTTGCTAAGAATTATAAAATGTTCAATGTTGATAATTTTGTTAAATTAGTAAAGACAAATTTAGAGTCTAATCTTGAGAGTACTGAGACAAGGGTATATAAATTAGTTCAGTGTGTAGTAAATGCCCTAAATGTAAATGCTCCGGTAAGAAAATTAAAAATCCCAAAAGTATGGGATGGTAAAAAATGATTTTCATGTGAAATAAGAGTGGCAGCAAATAAGAGGGATGAGGCTCGTTCAAATTTAGATTGGACGCATGAAAGAAATACAGTAGTTAAATTAGTAAAGAAAACAAAAAAAGGAATTCTATGAAAATCAGATAGATCTCGATAAGGGGAATCAGAAAGCAAGTGGAAAACTTTAAAAGAAATAACTCGAGGTGAGCAAAATAAGGGATTGGAATTTAATAATATAGATTTTGAAATTGTAGACCCGAACGAAGTAAGAAATTTGGCGGACGCATTTAAACTTTATTACACAAGAAGCATTGGTGGCGACTCGTGGCGTAGTGCCTAACGTGCTCCTACCTCTGGGGTCCGATCCAAGTAGACTCCGAGGTGGTGGACGGAGCGGTGCTGGCAGCAGGTTTTCTCGGGGTTCTCCCATTTCCCCTGCCTATCATTCACCCCCATGTCATTCACACTCATAATCATTCATCCCCATGTCATAATGGTGCGGCAGGAAGGGCATCCGGCACCCTTATATTCCCCAGCCAAAACCAAATGAAGCATTATATGTCCATTCCCATTCGCCGACCCCACATGAAGTGGGAAAAGGCTGGGTTAAACAAACAAACGCATGAGAGGCATTGATAATATAATGAAGTCTATACAAGGTGATACGAATGGTGGCAATAGAAAGACGAGCATTTTTGTTATAGAGAATAAGGGATCCATAGAAAACTTTGAAATGATATAGAATGAAATAGATATAGAACAATTATAGCAGATTATTAAGGAATTACCAAAAAAGAAAGGCACTGATGAAGGAATAAGTGGTGATATTTTGAAAATCCCTTCTGTAATAAAACAGGAATTCGTAGATGTTATAAACGATTAGTGGATGGATGTTTCCCAGAGGGTTGGAAAACTTCCACAGTAATTCCACCTTCCATCTATTCCAAGAGTTGCAAAACACACAAAAAAACAAGTGAATTTCGACCCATTAATTTACTTCCTGTTTATGAGAAAGTGTTGGAAATAATAGTAAAAAGACAAGTAGGGGGTTTCTTATAAAATAATTGTATAATAACAAAACATCAATCGGCATTTAGAAAAAAACTGTTCATGTGAAGCAGCATTTCAATCAGTAGTTGATGAGTGGAAAGTGACCATAAGCGAAGGTAAAATGATAGGAGTCATATTCATATTCATCTGAAACGAGCTTTTGAAACGGTAGATAGTGAGAGATTATTAAATAAACTATGCCACTATGGTATACGGAGAAAAGTTCTAGAATGGTTTAGGTTGTATCTCACGAACAGGAAACAGCGAGTTAGACTTAACAATGTATTTTCTAGGTTGACAACTACAGACTGTGGTGTACCACAAGGATATGTGCTGGGACCATTGTTATTTATAATGTATATCAATGATATAATTAATTTCTGTTCAGAGGGAAGTAGTATTAAACTATTTGCAGATGATACGTCACTATATGTGCAAGGGGAAAGTGCTTTAGATATAGAATGGAAGATGAATGGTGTATTTATCAGAATAGGAAAATGGATGAATAACAGCAAATAAAAAATAAACGCGGATAAAACAAAATTTATGTTTATCAGGTGCAGTAGAAAAGAAGGGGGAGCAAATATGNTACCTTAAAATGTTTGAATGAAACTTTAATAGAACGTGTAAAAAAAATAAAGTACTTAGGAGTTATGATTGACGAAAAGTTAAGATTCAAAGATCACTGTGACTACAAGGTTCAGAAAGTAGTGGAAAAATAAGTTTTTTAAACAGACTTGGGAACTATATATCGGTTTACGCTGGATGTATCGTATATAAGACGATAATATCTCCTCACTTTGAATATTGCTCAACAATTTTGATAAATATGGGGGAAACGGAATTAAAAGCACTACAAAAAATTGCAAAACCGAGCTATTAGAGCAATTCTACATTGTGATAAGTACTGTGGTAGAACGGGATTTAAAAGTTACTAATGAATATTATATGNTGCATTTAAATGTATGCATATTTGTTTATAAGATAGTAAATGATTTGATGCCAAGAAATTTGAAAAATATATTATAAATTGTAGGGCATGGTGACGTAATTCACACTAGATAATATGGCAATATTGTAGTTCCTTTTAGAAGAACAACCAATGCACAAAAAAGCGTGTTTTAGAAGGCATCAAAATGTATAACGCATTACCTAACGAAATAAAAGTAAGCCAATCATTGACTTCGTTTAAACATCTCTTGAAGGAATTTGTCAAGTCACAGATATAAAGAATGCCGACGATATCGCGATTGCGAGCGGTGCGGTGTTTGTTTTGTTTCAACATTCGCCGCCGACGCTGCGGCAACCGTCAGAGAAATGATGAAGCACGCTGACATTCAGCCTCGGAACGTAAATTGCAAGATATAATTCATTATTTCATAAGTAAATAGTCTTAATACTTGATTACTGTATTAGGGTACATGTCTTATAATTTATTACAGTATTAGGGTACAATCCTTATACTGTTATTGTATTTTACATATTTAGAAAAATAGCCGAGAAGGCAAAATAAATAAAATAAATATTCAATCAGATAAATAGCTAGAAATCTAAAGTGTGTGTTCAGAAAGTTCAATATTTCTACACTTAGCTATCAAAATATCGCGATTAACCGAGTCAAAGGCTTTGCGGAAGTCCAATAACATTAGAATTGTTACGTTTCCTTCATCTAATACTTTTCTTATGTCTTCAGTTACTTGGAGAAGTGCTGAAGTTACTTGGAGAAGCTTTCCAAAGAATGTTTTGATATAATGAATATAATAATTTCTGAGTGTAAAATGAACTAATTTTAAGTGTATTGACCCTCCCAACTGCATGGGAGACCTGACTCAGGAGAACGAAGCCCTACCACGAATGATACAATCTATAAGTCACTGGTTCAATCCCAGGTGAAATACGAGAAAAGATTTTTGAAAGCGTATTTAATTATAAATTAGCTGAGAATGTCCGTATGAGAGGTGATAAATACGATATCTTCATGAAAGCTCACACGATGCTGAGAAAATCTAAATGTGTTATTGGGCAACGTCGCATAACGCGTCATTGCACCAACAACGTTGGCATCTAAGCAGATAACGAGCTTCTGCAGTTCATTTCCGTATCATCTGATATATTCGAACGTCTTCGCATTACTTTTATTTTTGTTTAACGTGTTGAAAAAATTGAAACATACAATGCTAAGAAAATCGAAATTGGGCACCGTTTTATAAGATCTATTATTTTAATGCAATCTAGCTTCCTCGAGTATTAAGTTTGTTTTATACAATATTCTCGCGTAACTGTACTTTATTCACACTTTGTAATGTGGCTCTTCCAATTGCCGCTTTAGATACACTTAAATTTGATATTGCTGATTTTGCAACAAAGACATGTATTAGTCGCCATGTGTGCCTTTGAATGAATCCTACAAGGACAACCAACCCTATCATTTACTAATATCAAACTAATTAGGATTTAAAAAGTGTATTTTAACATTCTGACCGAAAATCAATAAGGTATATGGTTTAGAGTGGGATTTAATATTGAGTGTGTTGAAACAATATTTCTAAACGAATATAACAAATGACTGATAGTAAATTTGTCATTGCGATCTCTCTCCATAATTATGTTTGTCTTCTCGATCGATGCATTCTAAAGTTACGTTATTTCAGGTTATAGAATATGAAATCCTACTGAATTAAATAACGAAAGTTTCATCTTTGGTGACCAGCATAAATCTAGCAAAAAATTCTGAAATTGAAATAAAATTAATGTGTTTTTTTAATTGTGTTTGCTCAGATCAAAACTACATTTAGTAACATTATTGAGTTTGAGAATAGGGTTTTATAAGTTAAATGCTTCTAAATATTGTGTTTGAATTAAAACCTCCTATGGATATATCAGTCCTTTCCAATTTGTGAGAGTATTTTGATATCAGTTTTTTTTCAAACTTGTTCGTTCGTAATCTAATATTTTTGTTACATATCTTGCTATTAAGCAATAAGTGCAAATAATATGAAATCTTCGAAAAACACTTGGATCTACAACAAACAACACATCTTAATTGATGCGTATATGCTTTTATTTCTTTATGCCATGAGCACCTTTGGGGCCTGCAAGGAGACAGTTTGACTTGACTAAAGAGAATTCTCAAGACATAAGCTTAAACCTAAATATGTCCTAAACGTACGCCTCGACTAGCAAATTTATGTGATTGAATTCTTACAATGTAATCCACATTGTATCGTGGAACAATAGCGATTTTTTCTGCATTGTTCATCATGCAGTTACCCGGCGACCCGTGGCGTAGTACCTAACGCGCTCGCCTTCCACCTCTGGGGATGCCGGTCCGATCCAAGTAGAATCCGAGGTGGTGGACGGAGCGGTGTTTGCGGCAGGTTTCCTCGGGGTACTCCCGTTTCCCCTGCCTATCATTCCACCACAACATTCACTCATAATCATTCACACCCATTTCATTCATAATCACCGCTTCAGGGGAGGTGCGATAGGAAGGGCATCCGGCACCCTAGTATTCCCCAGCCAAAACCAAACGAAGCATCATATATCCATCCCCATTCGCCGACCCCACATGGAGTGGAAAAAGGGTGGGTGAAAGAAGATTCATCATGCAGTTACCCAATACTATAAGTTCCAATATATTCCATTCCATGGCATGTCGTATTGAGACCACATAATTGCAAACTGATTGAATTTCAAGGAGAAATTAAGCTTTTTGTCTTTATAAGTATTACTTGCTATAAATACTTTGAAATGTGTATGACTAAAAAATAATCCACTAATAATGTTAAAATTCACTATCTCCGCGAGTTTTATTACGAATCTCTTTGTTGTTTCTGCTCTACCATTAAACCACCAAATTTAAAAGCTTCTTTAATTCTACGTTCTATTTGTTAAAAAAAAGTGACGTGTCATTCTCGTCTCCGTGGTCTGTTCGGGATGAATCCTTATGCGATCTAAATTTGTATTTGAAGTGGCAGCAAAAAGTAGAACGCCATTCAATTACCCCGCATAAGTCACATAAATATTCCAATGAAACACCTCATTCGCATAATTGCATATTTTTGTTCAACGCCTTCTGAAAATACGAAATTCTCTATTGTATTGATGGTAAAAAATTATGTTAATTAGAGGAGATTTCTAGATTTAAAATAACAAGTTCTTAAAATATGACCCTGAATCTGGAATGCTGAGACCAACTAGTTACAATAACTTCATATTTAAATTTCTATGTATCTTGTAAACTGCGTCGCTGCTAATTTAATTTACTGTAAATATTATGCTTAATGTCTAATTAATTCGTTTATCTTCACAAATATAAATATCCATGTTGGTTCGTAAAAAGATATATACTCGTAAAGATTGCATCTAAATTACCATTTTCGTCCCCTGCTACTGAAATCAACAATTAATACTGAATATCGATGCTAACATTTTAAATGAAGAATGAATTATTATTATTATTATTATATGTGTATCAAATGAATTCTGTAATTGTGAAGAATAAAAATGGTTTTGAAATTAACGTGAATGAATTATAATTAATTTCCCTGAATTTATATAAGTGTACAGGAAGGAAAATAAGAAAGAAAGAACAAAATAAAGGAAATAGAAAAAAGGTGAGAAAGAAAGAAGGAAGGAAGGAAGGAAGGAAGGAAAGAAAGATGGAAAGAAGAAATGAAGGATGAAAGGAAAGTAGGAAGGAAGGAAGGAAGGAAAGAAAGATGGAAAGAAGAAAAGAAGGATGAAAGGAAAGTAGGAAGGAAAGAAAGAAAGAAAGAAGAAAAGAAAGGAATTATAAAAGGTAAAGGAATGAAGGAAAGAAGGAAATCAGAAAAAATGATTAAATTGAGATATGAGAGAATGAGATACTCAATTAAATGCAGTATTAATTTTTATTCTATACTTTATTCTGGAATATTTTTCTTGTTTTGGTAAATTACTTAAATTTCCTATGTTTTATTGTGTGATTAACTTAGTCAATCTGTGTGAATAAAACTCAATTTCATTTGAATATCGTAATAAAAATGATTTGTTTTTGTTGTTGTATTTATTGATATCTAAACAAAGTTTTTTTGTAATATTACTCTCAGATCATGTTGTTTTATGTTGCACTATTACACCCAAAGGGTCATATCTGGGATCAATATATTTCTAGTAGAAGTAATTTATTTATTCTTTATTAATATCACTAGAATTACCTTTAGTGTTGTTCAATCATATTTTATACAATTGTTTTTTATAATTCTTGAATTCCGATTCACATATAAGAATAGTATAAAAGAATTGCAAATTATGTAAAATTACGATAGATAATACACAACACTTCATGCCAATGAGTTTTGAGTTCATTACGCCACTGTATAATGTTCAGAAATTATAGGAATATTTATATGTAACTCCTGATTCGAATTTTTAAAAATCCATACGATAACTTGCGATGATATCCAAATTCTATTATAAAAACAATGTTCTTTTACAGTAAGAAGCAAATATTTTTACGGATAAGTTTAATTTTTTTTATTCCCTAGGACGGCGTTGTGAGACAACTTGAGATGTCATTTTAATACAGAGAATAATAAAGCTTATTGAAGTTAAGAACATAAAGAATAATTTTGTAATGGAAGTCCAAGACGTGAATAATAAAAAATTACGAAAAATTTCTTTAATAGTGGTGTAATAAAACATTTTCTCCCCTTACGACTTAATAGGGATATATTCACCAGTACTAGTCTTCTATTGATCTGCCAAATATGGAAGCAGTTTAAAGTTTGCCTACGATTGGTCGAACGAAGGTAAGGAGCTTTTGCCCCGTCGCAGGAGAGTGGCGTTGCAAACCTGACAAATCCAAACTGTTAAGAGCGCGGGAGTTAGAATATTTTCGTGGGCCCTTTTAAGTTTCCAGGACCAAACATTGATATAATCCGCGACCAGAGTTTACACAAAAAATTAGGTTGCTCTCTGTCCACTCGTATACTCCCTTTTCATTAACAAGTTATGTGAAGTCTTGTTAGCAACGACACCTGTAGTGAAAGTGTTAACTGCTATTAGCTGCGTCTTGCAATTGACTGATTGTCTTTGTCGTTGCAAATTTGATTCAGTTTGCAACGACTCGGAAAGGTTTTACGAGTTAATTTGACGAGTTTACCCGTTTTATAAATGTTGGGATGAGCTCTACATGCACCAGGGCCATTTGATAGACATTTATTTTGCATTCTGAAATGAAGAAAATTGGTATGTAATAGAAGAAAATTGGTATGTAATATTGGTATGTAATAGACTCTACATTTTCATTCGACAGAGAGAATAAGTGAAATATGCTTCAATATGCTAGCCAACGACGTTATTTCCTCCAAGTGAGTAGTTTTATTGAATATATGGTACTTGTTTTCTTGAATTCCAGATCTCATAATGGATTGGTTTTATTCAATTGTCTAATAGTACTTACTGGTGGGAATGGCATTGAATGCAAACTTTGGCTTGTCCCGAACGTTTCCTCCAGTACTCAACACGTAATTCAAAATTTAATTTAGAATTAAGTAGATGGAAATTAGTAATGATAAAAATCAGTACATATTATGTGTTTCCTGCCTTTTTTGTGTATTTTGATATTCTTGTCTAGAACCACTATTGCTCTTATTATGTGTTAATGGAGTGGGTATTGTGCTCATTAGTAATTTGTTCTTTTTTATTTGCAGATGGCTGAAAACATTTAGTGATCATTAAATCTTCATTAATGTAGTTTCATCAACAATAAATTCAATTGAAACTTAAATTTATTTAAAAATGGTATGTAAATACTGGTAACAGATGTGCGCCCAAACTGAACACTGGCGTACATAAGGTCCCGTATTTACGGTTGAAAACTTCATTCATTCAATTCATTTGTGTTGACTGTTGCCAGTCTCCTTGTCTATGTCGCATAAAGCAATACGAGGATCTCTGCTATTTGACAAACTTATAATTCTTTTCTATCTATTTTTTATCTAAACGCCGTCATAATTCTATCTATCTTACTAACAAATTTCATATATAGTGCACACATTATCTGCTTGTCAATTAACGTGTTTTCTGTTGTCAGGTTTAGAATATCTTCTTTCCAATATTATCTAATGTAGCATGCCCGCTCAGATGCATTACATGTGCAATCCCACAACACGTTCTCAGAGGCTTCACAGTCACACATGTCATCGTTAGTCTTCCCAAAACGCTAAATATTCCTTGAAATCTCCGTGGCCAGTTAGAAATTGCGCAAAAACCTTCGTCAGCACAAACCACTTCCTACGCTTCTCCGCAAATCGGACATCAGGTATATACCTATACGTGCGCCGTCCCTTTTTTGTCGTTTCCCACCGTTTTTGCCATGCTTTCACTAAACACTGTTAGTTTTTTTCGGGATGTTTATCTCGTTCTGTCGCAATTCAGTATTATTGAACATTATCTTACCATCTTGTTTCATAGTGCATCGATACTTTGTCTTCTGAACGAAGAGATCTATTGAGAGTGAGTCTAGTAGCACGTTCAATGCCTCAGTCGAAACTGTTTTGTAGCACCCAGAAATTGGTATCAAACGTTGTCTTTCAATAGAACGTAGTTTCCATACAAAATGCATATTTATTACCCTTTCTGCCCTTACTATACTGCCATATGCTATCAATTGCCTTAGTGCTCCCACATGTAAAAGTTTGAGGTCGTGTCTAGATATATCGTAAGTCATCATGAAATACAAAGCAATCTGCACGCGCTTGCTTATGTACGCCAGATGTTCCAAATATGTTAATTTCTGATCTATGTTCACTCCTAGGGATTGGTGCTTTGTCACAATTTGGACTTTCCATTCATTAAATCTAACTGCAAAATCTCCACGAAACTCTTTGAGATATCCGAAACAAATGATTCGTGTTTTACTGTCTGACAAGGTTAGCGCTCTTTTGCGACACGCTTCTGCACAGTTGTCCACTGCTTCTTGTGCTATTGCTTCCAACATATGACGTGATGTCCCCATTACTGACAGGAGTAAATAATCTGCGTAAGCCACTGTTTTTATCCTTTTCTCATCTAGTTCCCATAATATTCCATCCGTCACCACATACCAAAACAAGGGTCCATTTCATCATCCTATCGTTGCTGTTTACAATATCGTTTTCTCCCCATTGGTGAATATTATGATGCGATACTGAATGTAGTAAGTAGTGCGGCTGCTGCTTGAATGCTAAAGTATAAACAATTATTCGCCAACGCGCATGACCGAATGCGCCTTCTATATCGAGGAAAATTCACGCGCAATATTTGTCTTCCCTTTGTGACACATAGTGCAAGAGCTGTCGTAATGCATGTCTTGTGCTTCTCCCCGGCATGAAACCATTCTGATTGGTATTTATGTTACCTTTGTTATGAGATATTGCATTATTCGTCCTGTTAAAATCCTATCCAGAACCTTCCCATACGTCGGGAGAGGGGAGATTGGACGATATGACATCGGTTTGTTGGATGGTCTATACTTGCCTTTCAAAAACATGTTTACCAAATTGATCATCCAACACACCGGGTAATACATCTGCCGAAGACATTCATTATAGATCATACTTAGTGGCTGGAGAAGTACATCAAGCATGTGCTGCATCGCCTCATGCGTTACAGCATCGTGGCTGGGTGACTTGTTCCGCTTCATCCTTTGCGTCACATTCAAAATCTCAGTTTCTGTCGTTCGTTCTTCTTCCGCTATTGTTACTTTTGCGTAATCCCATTCCTCCTGCACATCCTGTTTGAAAAGCGCATCTACAAGACATTCATATGTTTCCTGCCAACTTCTTGTATGTTTTCCATCTTGAAATACATCTCTAACCCAAATCTCTTTCGGTCTTGTCTTGTTCACGCTCATTAAATATGGTAAACCCCATTACGATATACTGAAGGATTTCTCCACAAACTGTTGCCTACATTTCCGCATAGCTACATGTTTTTTAGTTTATATTGGCGTTTGTCATTATATTTATGTAGTTCTAAATCTATGCTTCCTCCATTTTTGTCTGTCGCTGCAACACATGTCTGGCTTGGTTCATCTCACTCTTCATTTTCGTCGAAGTTCTAGTCCACCAGCTTACCAGTTTCCATAAGTCTCAACTTGGCCGTAGGCATGTGGCACACATTTGGAGCATAACTAATCTGCATGGCATCAACGCCTTCCTCTAATTCTGACATGCACTTGCTCACGCAGTACCCATTTCTCCCCTGCAAACTTGTCCCAGTAAATATTTCGAAAATTTATTTTACTCTGTTGCTCCATCCCCTCCATTGTACGAGATGATATTTCTATGACTGTTGCTTTATGTTCACTCAACAACCCTTGTTGCTAGTTCCTTCCAACCACCTCAGCTGACCTCCATTTATTAACCAGTGTGATATCTATAATATAGTTCTCGCTATCTAATTAATGTTGTCACTCTAAATTCATATATCACTATCAGCTTGTGTTTCATAAGGTATCCCTAAAAAATTCGTCCGCGTTGCGTTGTGCAAGAATCTCCTAAAAACTTCGTGCATGCATTTAATACAGCAGGATATAATATATCTTATTCTCCTCGAGAATCGTACTTATTTAAGCAAGATCTTCATTCACTTTTTTCGCGTATTGACAGTAATAATTTATTATTGTTAGTGATACATATCCTAGCCGACATACAAAGAACATGACATTTTTTAATTCTTTTTTTCTGACTGACAGTCAGTCTCCCTGTATACGTTGCTTTCGCAAAACAAGGATCTCACTTTATGTTTATCTTCAATTCAATCTCCATGTCGTTATAGAGGCTCTATCCGTCCCTATCGAGAGTTCAGGCGGGTCCATCTTCTAATGCCTATCGTAGTCCTTCTATATGGCTGGCGAAGTCTTCAAATACGTTGTATTTTCTCTCTGTCTCGACGAATCAGGGATGTTCTTTCATATTTATCGTATCGATGCATCCCATCTCCCGCAGAAATTTCGCTCTCTCGGGAATAACGCAGACAATCCCAAAAATTATAATCTGATGTTTCTCTTCACTGCATGCATTCGTATTCATCACTGTCCTTTATTTTGAAGCGTACCAAGTACGTTTGAAATTCTCCATGTCCAGTCAGGTACCTTATTCGAAAATCAGAACCACATTCTGATTTTCCTTACAAATTTTACATCCGAAATATAGTCATATGTCAGACGGCCTTTATTACTTGCTCTCCACCGGGTCTGCACTGCTGTCATTATGAAGTTTGTCAATCTAGTTCATGCAGTCTTGTCAATTGCATGTATCTCCTCAACCAGAATTATTGACCCTCTCTGCTTGTCCGTACCGTACTTTTTGTACATGGAGTTCTATTGGTGGTAATTCCGTTAATACATTTAAAGCTTCTGTTGATACCATTTTGTAAAACCATGTTGTATGTAACAGGCATTGTCTGTCTTAATCGGTGTTCATAAGTAATATTTACTAACACTTTTCCTCACACCACTTGAACTATGAAATGTCTTATTGCTACCGCGTATAATTTCTGCACAACCTTTCCAGTGATGTTATAGTGATGGATTCCCACCCTCATCATGCAGTACGATATTGCCCAGACATGTTTGGCAATATTACTCAGATGTGCCTCAAAATTGAATCTTTCGTTCAGAATCACTCCTAGGTAATGATGCGTCCGAACTATCTGCTCTTGTTTGTCACTTAGCCGAACAACGAAACTTCTTCTATTTGCCTTCGGGTGTCCAAACTATATAATCCTCGTTTTAGCGACTGATAGCTGTAAATCGTATTTCGCACAAACTGTTGCACAGATGTTTAATAAATTTTTGACCTCGGCGTTAATTTGGATACGCGAGTACAGTTTAATCATTATCATATGCGACTACTTCTATTTTCTCATATTCCAGGGCCAATCATATGCTGTCCGTTACTACTATCCAGACCAGAGGGTCACTTGCTGACCCCTGCATCTTATTGTTGCATGTCGTATCAATCTACAGTCCCCAAGGTGCAACACCATCGTCCGATCTGTGAAATATGACTGCACCATATTGAGCAGGAATGTTGGTAATCCTTTCGACCATAGCGTGTCGATAACATTCCTACAGCGCACATTATCAAAAGCGCCTTGAATATCTGAAAGTATTCCAGCACAATACCTCGTTTCTCATCGTGTTATTTTTGAACGTAACTGTTGTAGTATATCTCCTGTATCTCGGCCAGGCCCAAATCCAAATTGTCGATCATTCATATTCCCTGATTTTTGCAGATAATCTTATACCATTCTTGTTATAATCTTATCCAGTAAGTTACCGTATGTTGGCACTAGAGTTATCGACCGATATGATGTTGGATTCTTGGTTGGTCTGTCTTTCCCTTTCACTCAACTTAATTACTCCTATTTTCCAACATTTTGGATAAAAAGATCTCCAAAGAGAGGCATTATATAAATATCGCATGCATTGTTTAATGTCACAACTAGTGTATTGCGCATCAACTCATGAGTTATATTGTCACAACCTGGAGCCTTTTTGGTACCATCCTGCTCGCTGCTTCCCGTATTCCTGCTGGTGTGATACTCTATATTATTGCTATTGAAATATGATTCAGTCCCATTCAACTATGCCATCAGTTGGTTACAACACATCCAGCAATCTATTGCCCGTCTCCTCCCATCTTGTCGTGTACCCATTTTCAGGTAGTAGCATCATCCATATTTCTTTTAGTTTTATCTTCTCCATACTTAGATAAGTTATCCCCGAAACTCGCTTTTCAAATGCATGTTGCCCAAATTCTGACCAACTAGTACTTTTCGCCTCCAAGATTACCAATTTGTATTCCTGTTTATACTCTTATATTGCTGTAATATATTTGTTACATCACTTCCTATCCCCTTCGTTCATTGAAATGTTCGTACTCTATTTAATTCCCGCTTTGTCTTATTCAATGCTGCTGACCACCACCGGACCGGGTTCCCTCTATGATCTGTGCACTTCTGATATTTTGCATTCACTCGTAATGTGCTGAATTCAAAAGCATTTACAGTTGTATCTATGGCTCTCTCATGGCCCTGCATCTGTCTTTCTATTTCTGTTTTATTTCTTGCTTGCATCCATGCAACTTTTTCCAATTAATCCATCTGAAATTCATTGCACTCTCCCTTTGGCCCGCATTATTATTACTCCCGTGAATACATCAACCCAATATTATACCTCTGTGATCACTATAAATTCCTGTCATTACATGCCAACTCTCCACCTCCAAAGCTGTACTCGTTTTTTTTCTTTTGTGGGGCTTTAGGGCTCGTCAACATCGAGTTCATTAGAGCCCATACCCATATTGCGAAACGTGACATCTATTACTGATTCACCACGTATAGTGATCATATTTATTTTAGACATTCATTAAATGTTTGTGCACCATATTCATTTTCGGTTAAGAATCCTGTATCAAGCTGACATTTTTCTAGCTTTTTGGCTAATCAAGGAAAAATATTTAATTCGAAGAAAAGTCTGGTAAATACTATCGCAGATGAGCAAAAACGTTTTTTTGCAGGCAGCGGTAAATTAAGTCCAAACAGTTTTCTCTCTTTCTCTTCTCTCATGAAAATGTCTGTTATTTGGGTTCTGATTAACAGTAATATTTCATCCAAATCTGTATTTGACTATCTTATTAGACCTAAGGAATAGGATTGTAATATCATTGATCTACAAGGAGAACAGAATGAGTGACCAAATACTGCCCTGTGGGACCCCAGAGTTAATATTGTACATTTGTGATTTCTTTCCTTGAAACCAGACAAAGAGTTTTATACTTAATAAGGAACTACGTAAAATATTATGAAAAGAAGCAGGGAGTACAGAAAAGGTTTTGCGAAGGAGGTGGTCATGGTTAACTTTATCAAATGCGAAGATGAAATAAAAAAATATTGCAGGAAGAGTTTGAAATTAAAAGTAGAAGAAATTTCGAGTGCTAGACGTAGAACCTGTGGTGAGGCTGAAACACCTTTTTTGAAGCCAAATTTGTTTATATTTATAATTTTGTTATCTAAAAGGAATATATTTAATTTACTAATAATAATTTTTTCAAAAATCTTTCCAAGCGCTAAAAGAATGCTGAGAGGTGTATGGTTTTGGGCAAATTTTGAGTGTTTGTCTGATTTTCGTAATTTTCTAAGAAGATGGGAAGTAGGAAAGATATGCAAAAGTCGAAAACATTAGAAAGAACATGAGCAAGAAACAGGGGAGAGATTTCTAGTTGACTGCCGAGGATCCCATCGGGGCCAGCAGCTTTTCGAGTGAAACGTTGAAGATAGTTTCATGTTTCGTCAATAGTTTTCATGTCAATGTCATCATAAGGAGAAGGGGGAGGATGAGAGGCAGATATTGGATTTGTTGGAGGTTGAAATCTATTGTAAAGTTTGTGTTTCAGGGAGGAGGGATACGGGTGGAGTATTTGAAGTAAGCAGATCTTAGATAGTACGTGACTTCCAAAATGGTTTTGTCTATTTTCTCTATGGAAGTTATTTCCTGATCCGTGGGTAATTTTCGAAGTTTGCGCGAAAGGTGTGAGTGGAAGTAAAACCAATCGATTTGAAAATTCAAGCGAGAATGAGAGAAACGGTAACATGACGTGTGAATAAAAAATAGAATAGGAAGATGATCTGAATCAAGTTCAAATAGTGGATTTGGAGTGGAAATGTATATCGAAAAATAGCATAGAACAATATCTAGTATGTCTTGGGGAACAGAATTTATTAGATGTGTTAGAGTTGGAGGGAGGATGTGTTGTTAAGATGGTGAAGTAGAGTTGTTAGTCAAACAACCCCAGTAGGTCCGTTTAGCATTCAAGTCACTGGCTAATAGTATTTTGTCACCTCGTCGTTCATAGATAGTAATGTCTGACGGGTCGAGAGGAAAAATGGGACGTCCGTAAGCCGCAATTATTATGATATTACCCTTATTTGTACCAATTTCAACGATAGTTGTCTCAATGGATTTGAGAGGGGGAGTGGTGAGTCGCGTACGTGGGACATCTTTTCGTACTAATATTGCAGTACCCCCATTAAGGGCGTTCAGTCGATCATCGCGGCAAATGAAATAGTTTTGAAAAGCAATATTCTTGTTCGGTTTTAACCAAGTCTTGTAGTAGGAGGAGAGAAAATCGGTAGTCGGAGTTAAATTGACTTATTAGTTGCTTTTGTGATTCAGTCCACCATGGCAGTTATAAGATGCAATTGTAATAAGTTTAGTTTTGTCCACTTCCGGTGAACAATTGAGAAAGAATTGGAAGTATATCCATTAACTTTGAAGAAAAAGGCCCTGATCGCATTAATATGTTTACAACAGATTTCTGGCTGTCCAATACTGGCAAAAAATGAATTCATACACCGCCATGATATTTGCCAAATTGTACACTATAGAATCTGTAATGAATACAAGATATATGTAACCGACCATTGGTATTAACATGACCCGCAGCCAGTTACGACCAGAGAAGACATAACTATCATTTGGAACCAGCAAGTAGTGACAGATAGACCAGTAGCTGCTAACAAACATTATTACTATGAAGAACTACAACATTACGAAACAGTAAAGACAATACTAGTAGAATAATAGATATTGCAGTGCCCAAAGATATGAACATCTTACAAAAAGAAGCTGAAAAAATAGTAAAATACACAGACTTAAAAATAGAAATTCAGAGAATGTGGAAAACAAAAACAGACATCATACCAGTCGTAATAGGGGCATTAGGAACTATCAATAAAACAATACAGGAAATATAAATCTACATGAAATTAAAAGAAACAGCACTGTTGGGAACTGCCCATATCCTGAAAAAAGTATTGTAGCTGCTATATGGATTATATCCAACCCTAGGAATGTGGTTCATTCCCGGTTGGAAGAGAGATACTAGTTAAAAATACATAATAATAGTAATAATAATAATAATAATAATAATTACCCGTGTGGGTTTCAGTCTCCCATCGGGCGCCTCCCCAGGTATGGTTGGGTATCGGGGAAATAAATTACCCGGGATGGACCAGATTTGAGAGGTGGTAGACTGTTATCCCACAGTCGTCCTGGGAAGTACCACCACTACACGTATGTGTGGAGCAGGCACCAACCCTAAGTTATCCTTTGAACCACCTTGAATTGTTCCGACATATCATTCATCCTTTCCCACATCCTTTGTTCCATTCTTTCCCTTTACTATCGGTGAGGGAAGCGTCGAAGCCGTAAGAGAAGGCTACTTCCCTAAGGGAGACAGCCCTGACAGAAAACCTCCTGGTCGTAGGTCTAAAAGACAACACTCATGAAATATGGATTCAAAGAAAATTTATGAATTAAGGAAACGGCAGCTGCCTGAGGATCGTCAGGGTGTACCTGGAGCTGGTGCTGGGTGAGAGAGCATGCGAACCACCAGTGTAGGATCTTCGGGGCTACCAGCGACTCCTACGGGGGAACCCGAATGTGCTACTGGAACACCAAGCTTGGAACAGCAAAGCACAGAAGTTACAATACATCCGGTTAGTTTGTCACAACCATCAAAGGCTAGAGACCCTAACACTACTTCTGCGGGATCCCGCTTCAAATGGAGCCACATGGATAATTGTGATGTACTGCGGGCATATCAAATTGCAACACAGTGTGCTAGATGTAAGATCAACTATCAAGTTAAGATGTACCAGGAATTTGTAAAGTTCGGCCGGATCTGACCAGGTTCACAGAACAGAATATATGTGACCGATTAAGGTATATAATCAATAAGCCCGTTATTACAGTAACAGAACAAAATGTCATCAGGACAGAAATATTTATGATGTATTTCAAAAATGCATCTGCAGAAGAAGCTGTCACATCCGAAAGTGGAGAAGATTACAGACAGCATACGTCACCTGAAGTGCGCGAGGTGTCTGTAAAAGAACTCCCAGAGTCTGAGGAGTTGGTATCGAGAATTAGGTCTGACTTGGAGAGGAATCTTTCTTTGTATGCTGGAACAGACCCAAATCTTAGGAACCCTCAGCCAAGATTACACCCAAACAAGAGAGCGTTCCAACTAATAGCCATTGCAAATGAGATTCTTACCACTAAAATAATCGCCGACCTAGAATCATTACAATTGTACGCTTATTGTGCGCCATTGACAATATTGAGTGTTCTAAACATCAATATGACCCCTAGATCAGGCTCGCCACCCAAGAAAGAAACACAAATACCAAAATGGAAGAGAAGTATTGAAAACAAAATAAAGATATTTAGAAGTGATATAGCAAAGCTGTCGATTTGGAAAATTAGAAGAAATGAGTGTAAAAGCCCTTGAGGGATAGAGTACATCACATATTCAAAATTCAAAAAATTAGAAGTAAGGACCCAGAATTTAAGTCAAAAATAGATCAGCACATCAATACCCTGATACAGAAGGTAGCAGCCTTGGGGAAACTACTGCGGCGATATAATAAATCAAACAAAAGGAAATCTGATAATAGAAAATTTAGTCTCAATCAAAGACAATTTTATAACTGCTTTACAGAAATGTGTCCCAGTGGAAGCGCGCATACTATGGATGCAGTTGAAGAATACTGGAGTTCATTGTGGGCCAGACATGTAAACTACAACACCGAGGCAGAATGGATAAAAAATGAATTCGCGAAGATATCATCAACTATGTCTCAACATACTATACATATCGCGGATCTAAAACATATTATAAAGAAATTACACAATTGGAAAACTGCAGGACCCGATGGGATCCAAAAATTTTGGTGGAAATACTTGACAACCCTGCATGAAACACTTGTTCCCATTATACATGATATCATGTGACCCTACTGAAGTGCCAAGTTTCATCTCCAAGGCAATTACCTATCTGAAGCCAAAATCCAAAAACACCCAGGACCCAAAAAACTATCGGCCAATTACATGTATAAATACATTATACAATATTATATCATCTGTACTAGCTCAAAAAGTTTCCTACTATGTGTCATCGAAAAATATCCTTAATGAAGAACAAAAGGCTGCCTACAGGAAGTAAGGAACAGCTAGTTATCGATGCAATAGTAGGAGGACAAGTAAAGAAAAAGGAACGAAATTTATCAGTAGCTTGGATAGATTATCGGAAGGCATATGACTCCGTCCCTCACAGTTGGCTGTTAAAGATCTTAGAAATTTATGGAATTCACCCGAACATAATTAACCTCCTTAAAACACTGATGAATTCATGGTCTACGGAATTAGTACTCAGATGGAAGTAAGTCAGTGAGATCAAAGTCTATATCTATCTCGCGAGGTATCTTTCAGAGTCATTTGTGGTTTTGCTTAGCAATAAATCGATTATCAAATTTGTTAAATGAATCAGGTCTTGGTTACAAGATAACAGACAAAAAGAATGTTTTGCTCACAATCAACCATTTGATGTATATGGATGACCTGAAGTTGTATGCCAGCAATGATTTGGAACTAACAAACCTACTGAATATTACAGCCTCATTCAGTAAAGATATTCAAATGCAGTTTGAAATAGATAAATGCGCTACCATGAAGGTGATCAGAGGGAAAATTCAAGACGTCCCATCAACTTTCAATCTTTTTGAAAGTGAAGAACCAATACAGCCTTTGGAGCAACACTCCACATATAAATACATGGGATTCCAACAAGCACTTACAATTGACAGCAAAACCAGCAAACAAGAACTGGGGAAAATTTTCGGATGCCACCTTCAAAAAATCTTAGTCAGAGCTTTATGCCAGAAACAAATTTAGAGCCATCTACTCTTGGTGCGTACCAGTTTTGACATACTCCTTTGGAATAATACATTGGTCGCAGACAGACCTCGATAATCTCAACATCACAGTACGCACAACACTGACAAAGCATAGAATGCATCATCCCAAGTCGGCAGTGGAACGACTTTATATTCCCAGGAAGGAAGGTGGAAGGGGCCTGCTAGATCTGAAGAATTTGTGCAACAGACAGATGTCGGTAATGAAGAGGTATTTCCAAGTTGGAGACGTCATCAGTATACAATGCGATTGTTGTGGCCGATAAGGGCTACTCCCCCCTGAATTTGGCAGATAACACCTTCCAGCCGAAAATCATCACAATCAAGGACAGGATACAGGCATGGTAGTCTAAATCTCTCCATGGTAGATTTCCCCATTCTCTTGAGAAAGCAGATAAGGACGCATCGACGCGTTGGCTTCGAGATGGGTTTCTATTTGGTGAGACTGAGGGTTTCATCCACGCCATCCAGGATCAGGTTATAGCAACAAATAATTACAAAAAGTTAATAGAAAAACAGAATATCTCTGATGAGTGTAGAAAATGTTATCAATCTTCAGAAACAATTGACCATTTAATTACAGCATGCCCCAATCTTGCTAACACACAATATCTGCATCGACGCAACCTGACTGCAAGTATTGTTCATCAAGAACTAGCATTGAAATTAGGTCTCCTCTCTGAAGACAAAATTTGCCCATATTATCAATACAAAGCCCACTATGGAGGATCAGCGTTACAGATTGTATTATGATATACCTATACATACGGATAAAACAATTGCATCCAATAGACCTGATATTGTTGTACACGATAAAGAAGAACGGCACTTCTTATTGATGTCACACATCCATCAGAACACAATATCAATTAGGCAGAATCTGAAAAAAATTCTAAATATACTCCACTGTCGATTGAATATAAAGAGATGTACAGGCTGAAGTCAGTAGATGTTATCCCGATTGTCATAACAGCAACTGGTTTGATCAACAGAAATTTGAAGAAATATTTAGAAAAGATTGATCTAGAACCAAAGGATATAGTTCCAAGAGTTCAAAAATCTGTGATCCTGGAAACATGTAGAATCGTTCGCACTGAGTTGAACATGAAATAGCATGGTATGAGGTTTGCCAAAGTAATGGCCCCTCATATAAGAAAAGAGACCGGATAATCCGAGAAAACAAATAATAATAATAATAATAATAATAATAATAATAATAATAATCCTGGTTTGATATCCTCAGAGTGGGTTTGCTAACTTACTGGATAAAATATGAAAGAGCTGCGCATATGGGAAAAATATTATTGAAATTATCATTAGATGAGGATCAATTAGCTAATTATTGCTTTATATTATAAACGTTATTATTGTCATGAAACTTCAATTGTTGATCGTAAAAATGTACATTTTATTTCATTCAATTCGGTTTTAATTAAAATCTGGGGTTGAATGTTCGTTTTTGAAAGCAGCGCCATGCGTTTGCGCTACGTCATTCAGTTAGTTCTCCTGCCTGACAGGCATTAGTAGATAGCGCAACGGTACGAAATTTGTCACTCAAATGGCTCAAGGGAGAATGAACCCCTTGATCCAGGCCTGCCTATCCGTTCCCGTTTCCAGCTGATACTGAGTACATGACAAGTGTAGAGCAACTTTTAAGTGTAGACCAGTGTATGTATCAGAATTTCAGACGAGTTTCGACTCCAAAGTTTGTAATTTCCGTGTAAATTGTTTTTCGTTATATTTGTTTTTTCTTTTGCTTGAAGTTTTTCATTTAAGTCATTCCTCCGAATATAGACATGAATACGTATTCAATATTTATGGTACACTGTTGGTGACATTTTTCTCAATTGACAATACTGTGTTTTCATTTCATTCCCAAAATAATTCGTTGTATTTATTGTTCTAATTACTATATTTTCCTATGGTTTTGGCCTGACATCATTGCACTTTGTAGTCGAGCAATGTCCTCTATTCACCATTACCGTTAAGTTAACATCTCTTGTATACAAATTCAGTGGTACTGCCAAGTGAGTATGAAATATTTTAGATAAGTTTAAAGATCTTACTTCCACAGCGGAAATACCATTTACTTTCATCAAGTTGATTTTTCTTTAAGTAATTTATTCCTCCCTGATATTTTTCTAACATATAGTTTCAGAGAGAGAAAGGAAAAAATAAAATGCTGACTGTCCACACATCTAAACATTCTTTCTGAATTGCCTATGTGGTATATGTGAATTTGTTATATTATTTTTTTATGTCCACAATTTCGGTTGTCTATTGTCTTAAGTGAAGACAACTTGAATGGAATGAATCAAGTATTTTATTACTGTGGAAATTGTTCCCCAACTGTGAATTATAACATTGGTAGAATTAGTTTGATGAACTTTGGCTATCATAATGTTGTAAGTTGTACCGACCTTATATTGTAGTCAATTTATTCTTCTTCACTTCGTACATGTGTTTACCAGTGAAACTTTGAAAGATTTAAAACATTAAAACTTTTTTTGACAAGCGTTGCTGGTTTGCACAGGTAAGTAGTGAAGAACAATAAATTGTCTGCAATATAAGGTTGCTTTATCTTGCAAAAATTTAACATTGGTAGTATGGTAGGTTTGAATATAATTGATTAATTTCTTCCATTTCATTAATAAAAATGTATTTTCCCTTGCAGGTAGAAAAGAAGAATATAATCATATTATTTATTAATAAATTGATGAATTCTGCACGTTCCTGTTTTTATTTTTTGTAACATTTTAATTTAATAATGATTGCCACTATGACTGAAGGTGGAGAAGAGTGTGAACTACAACAGTTGGTCCCTCCAGATGATGATCCTCGGATTACTTCAAAGTCAGGGGAGGTCACCCCTCCAGTTACTCCAGGAATTAGCAAAGTAACTCATATTTTATTATTTTTTGAAGAGACACTGATTATAACGTATTTGTAATACGGAGTGGAAGTAACTTTGGAACTTGAATATCAATGTATCTATAACTGTTGTTGTAAAAGCAAATTATGAAAAACCTTGGTGCATCATCAGTTTTATCATTGTAAATAAATGAATAAATAAACTTTATTGTAAAACAAAAAAACAGTTGCAAACTGTATATGACCATGTGGGGGTTATAAACTAAGTTTCATTTAGTTATATTTAGTGGAAATAGACGATGTTATGTTTAGTGAAGAAAGACCACATCAGCTTATTCTGTTGGATTTTCAACGAACTACGTCATGAGAACAAGCAAAATGCATATGTTTCCATGGAGATACAAAAAACACAATTTCCGAAAAAATGTCGCTTAGACGGTGTTATTTCTTAAGGGATGATATATTATATTTCAACAATATTTAAAGATGAATTGGCATTTTCTCCATGTGGTGACAATTTTTAATTGCTTTTCAGTCAGTAAATATTTATTATTCTTTAAAAAGGAAGTTAGAAATATTTTAGGTGGTAACTCACACTATGTTTTTCACTTTATGTACTATGGTGATTCTTTCGTAAACAACCTTTGTGTGTAGTAATCAGTGTTATGGAAAAATTCTTAAATTCAATTGTAGTTAAACTTGGAAATTGAATAACTAATGTCTAATGTTCAAACATTATTTACACTTTATAGCCTGGGAATTATTGTTGAAATTTATGAGATTTATTTTTATAGTTAAAAATATTTACATTTGTTGGCAAAAATTTTAAAAATCGTATCGTCTTGATATACATTCTAAAATTAAAATAAATAAAAGTAATTTAATTTATTGCACCCCACATAGTCATATGCAGTACCTTGCAACTGCTGTTATGACAAATGACATTTTTATTATTTAAAAGTATCAAAACTTTTCAATATTTTTTATTACATTAATCAGTACACCACAAAGCTGCTGCAATTGAATAGCCTCTTTGTCTGTCAGTTCTCTTTGCATGTTTTGTGTTCTTAATCAGTGTAAGCCATGGAAAGAAGATAGAGGTGAAATGGAAGGCTGTGAGTGAATGTTTTTTTCTTGTATGTTAATCTAGTTATAAAAACGAAAGCAGTGATTTTATTGTATTAAAGAAAACTGAATTGTTAGATGCCCATATTGAAATATCATTCTTAAGTGTCAATAACACATTACATTAATATTTTTATATTGTTCGTTTTGTCCATGTGCTCAATAATTATTTAATAATTATTATACAAATATGATGAATTTTGTATGTATTCATAATGAGGTATAATTAATATTTGTGTGTGTCATTTCAGGTTTCTTCTAGTGCTAATAGTTCAAAAGGAGTTAATAGTCAAGGTTCAGTAAAATTAAATCGCACTGCCACTGCTCCAGCTATGAGTTCGTCTAATTTAAATACACCACAAGGAGGTATTTTCTTGCATCTAAATTACAATATACGGATGAGATTATTTTTAATTGACATATTTGATTATTTCTTTTTTACAAGGTTATATTCAAGTTTCATTTCAGGTTGTTTTCAAGACTACTGAAATTAAGTTACCATTTGATACCCTTTCATTATTGCATTGATGAATATCTTATTTCTTTTTGTGTATATTGTGTGTAAAATGTCTTTCTCTTACTGTATTTTACTACTGTAGAATTACTTTTTCTCCTACTGTATTTCTTTAATGCTTATATTTTAGGGCAAATCTTCTGTAGTTGTAGGGATGAAAGTTTGAGTCTTATTTTGAGTCACTGAAAATTTGTTCAAAATTATTAGATTCACTATAATGTGTAGGTTTTGTTATCTTCCTTGTATTTGTATGTTTCAAAATATAATCACTAACATTTGCGAAATCTAATGTTGCTGCGCATTAAACATGACTTTAATTATTGCATATTCTACTTCATTATTTTTATTTTTTTAATTGTAGTTCAGGATTTGTCAGTTGACTATAATAATAATGGTAATGATCATGATTATGTTAATGATGATAATTAATAACATGCCGACACTTTGGAGATTTTATTCCCATTTTCAGGTTCGTAATTTAACATGGTGGCAAGCGACTGGGAAAACCAGGAAAAGTCAGGGAATTTCCTGTTTCTGAAAATGTCAGGGAATTTGCTCACTGCTCAGGCAAAAAATTTAAAAGTGATAACAAAGATCATCAAATTAGAAAATACACCACAGATTCTATAAAAATGTGTTTTTCTTCAATTAGATTTAAGGTGACTTGCTCAACCCAATAACTCTTCAGCGAGTTCTTTCAACAATTTTCTCTTCTTATTTTGATAGTATGTAATTTACTCTTCTTCTTACAAACACTGGGATTTTTGTGCAACTGTTTGGCTTGAAAATAGAAATATAACACATCATCTAGATGGAATTTATTTCGTTCCCTAGGTACTTCCCAAAAAATTCCTTTTAGCTTAATAATTTTGTTTTGGTAATATATTTCACTTGAAATGTTCCATACACTCAACATATCTAACATTAGTTTGCCAGTTTCTTCTTGAAATTTCTTTGATCCACAACTCTCTTGATTTTCCTTTTGTAAAATGTAACACTTGGTCACAATGGTAAACAATAATTTTATTTATAGTCAGGAGCATAGCATGTAGAAGGCATGATAAGCTAAAAATAAATAGTTAAGTATATGCTTAGTTCCAAAATGCAAGTTATAAAACTTAAATAAACTATTTAAATGTATTCTTTGAAATATACTTAAACTGTTCTACTGAAAACATATTTAAAAATTTATATACAAAATTAATTCAGTATAACCACAACTAATGTGGAAATCTAAAATATTTTTTCATTGAGAGATAGCATAATTTATGGACCTTTTCCGAATCATTTTTTGTAGAGTGAGAACAATTTGTAACAACATATCGTAAAGAAAGAATCTATACTGACTACATAAAAGAAATTGTTAGAAGCCAAAACAAATGATTTTTCATAGATGTATCATATGTTTTCGATGCATTCAATGATCTTTCGTTATTTCTTAACAATGCAAATAACTTGCCACAGTTGTATATAGTTTGCTTAGTGTGATGTCATCATGGTGAGAGGGGAAGGTTCCAGGCCCATGGAATAGTTGCGATGGTCCCACAGTGACCCACCTCTAAACTACATAGAATGTACCGTCGTCATAGCAACTAATTGTGGGGACTTTTAGAGTGAGGAACAATGAACGGCGACTCCTCTCCTCCTTTTTGCAGATATGATGTTTTACTGACCACAAATCTTTTGATAACTACACTCATTCCATCTACAACCAATTATTTCTAAAACTGCCTCTATGTCATTTCAGTTATGATCGTGCTAAAGGTTACTTTTGTCAGTCTAATGCCAAGCCAAAATTTATTTATATTTCTGATAAGTGTGCTTATTTGTATTTTTTATGTCTGCTTAATTTTTAAAAGTTGATTTATGAATTATTGATCATTTCCTTTTATGAAATTACTTCCTTATTTTTATGAGATTTTACCTTCTAGGATATGTTTCTCAATTTTTAAGTAATTTTTGCTTGCATGTTAATGTGCAACAATAATTGGAAAATTAATCTATTGGTCAGGGAAAGTCAGGGAACTTTGAGATGCAGTATCATTAGTCACCCCGTTTAAGTGTGCCTGAATGCACTCTGACATCTTCATTGTCTGTGATATCTGGTTCCCTAGACTGTCCGATCACTTGATATAATGGATGCAAATGTTCAAAAGAGATATTACTAATGATAATTATATTCAACTGATCAACCCTCAAGTATTACATTAAATATAATAATGTAACAACAAGTGGTCAAGAAGTAAAATGTTATTATGCTTCATACTGGCTGTTATAATACTAGCTATATGTATGTAGAGTAATCAAGAAACACTTATTTTAACAAAAGGGTTTCTTAGGTCATGTAGTGATTTTTGATCTATAAGATTTCATGACCATCCCAGTTGTTTGATTAATTTTTTTTCTTTTTTTAGGATCATTAAGTGGACAACAACAAACCCGTCTCTTGTATGTAAATGAAAAATTAAGTAGAGGTCCATCTCTGATGTCTGATGGGAGTGGAAGACAACGACTGAATCCTGCAGCTGCTAGACTGCATAACACCAAGAGAGGTGAGGAACAGCCTGGCAGAGCCAGCTTAGAGATTGCGGCTGCCAGGAAGCTCTCCCATATAGGTATTGTCCACTCAACCAGTTTCTCAGATCTGGATGTTGTTTCACTGTTCTTAGAAAAAGTAGAATTGAGCATGTTAAGCTCAGTGGTTGGTTGTGGACATGTTTGTATGTATTCATATCTCCTTTTCTTCTCTATAGTTACCATAAATTTCTGCATCAGCTGATTATCTTAAAAGGTAAAATTGGTCTCATTGTTGAAATACTTGCATGTCACAGAGCTATCTTCTTGTTTCTAATTTTATTAGATGTTATAGTTTATAAGTGTTCTTAGATAAATGGAACCTATTTAATGTATGAATAAAAAATATTTTAAATTTTATATTAATGATTTTCTATAAATCTGTATGTGTTCATTGATTATTTGTAAGTCTCATTATACTTTTTTCTTATTTACTTCCTAATTTATTTTCTTTTTTATATGACCTGTTTAATTTTTACTGTCCAGTTTAGATTGCCATAAGTGATTCATAGGGGCATGAAATTTCTACATATTTTTTATGCAAAGGAATTTTTCATGGTTCCTTATTTTTGTATAATAATTGAAATTACTCACAAAAACTTACTAGAAGTTGAATTTTAGCTTACTGCTGTACCTACAACAGTGGTGTAGTTGTTGCATTTTTGCTCCCACCATCCTGCTGATAGAAAAAGTTGAGTTGAATTCCCTGCTCAGCCGAACTAGGCAAGGTTTCCAGCTGGGTCAATTACTCTACACCAATGTCAATGTGATACTTGAAGTTTCCAGCATCCCAGCATCTTTCGTTCCCAATTCCCACTGAAATAATAGTTAGACTCTACACTTTGCTTCTTGGCCTAAAACTATTCAAAATACATAAAATAAGTAAGTAAATTTTTCTCTCCTTCTCAACTGATCTGGACTTGAGTTGTGGTTGGTGCATAAACAATTCAACAAACAAAATTTTGTTAGAACATTTCTCACTTTGACAGTTTTATATATATTAATATTGTATATCAGTATCGTGTTTAACATTTCTATGTTTGTGGTGATAATGGCTGCAAAACAATAGTAGTAACTTGAAAGTAAATGGCCGCAGCCCTGTTTAGCCCAATTTTACTGCTCTGGATACTTACATGCCATTTATTGTGTAATCTGTTTTACTTGCAGTTTAAACTCAGAGCAGAGGTGCTGAGAGATCACACTCGTAAGATGATGAATAGTTTTGTTGGATTTTAACATGTAGTTATTACAATATTCATCCACTTGTCATCTGCAGATTCTTGTTATCACAATATGAACTTACTGCCATCTCTATGAAAAATTAATTGATTTATCCAATGAGAAATCATTATTTTTAATAGTGTCCAAAAATATTTATTCATCTTTACAGGAATACATTATTGAACTTGGAGGTTGTTCGAAAACAAATTTTTTACAACCATTCACTACCAGAGGAGTACAAGATCAGTTGATAGGAGTTAATGGAAGCAACAGTTTCTGAAACTAGTCCTAGTGAATTGATGAGGGTGGAGTGTGTGGCAGATATCACCCAATTAACATTTTATTCTGTAACTGTTTCCTAAAGTATTTTATCTTGTACCAATTTCGTATGTTATATACCATATAATTGTTCATTGCATAGTATTCCCACTTGAAATTTTTAGGATTCTTTATTTAAAGCACACTAAAAACATTGTTAACATAATTTTTTTAAAGCACTATCTCAAAAAAACTTAGTTTTTTAAAAGATACATTTTATTTAAAGTATGAAACTTTTACACACCTCTCTCTCCCAAATAAATATGATATTTTAATAAGTTTAAGTACTGCAAACAAGAGGAAAAAGTAGTATTATGTAGTTTTCAAAATTGTATGACTCTTAAACTATGAAAGTAGAATTAAAAAAAAAATTCTTTTGAATTCAGGATGTCAAGGTGTGAAATTCCTCGTTGTTTCATAAGAATCTGAAACGGTCACATTGATAATGTTTTTTTATTTAATTAAATTGACACTTGTGACGTGAATAATGTGGATGAACAGATCTAGTTATGCGTGTTCATCAAACCTGTATTTGGGATCTTAACAAATACAGTAATTAAATTTTTATTACTAAAGCATTTTCCCTCTTTTTTTTAAATGTGCATGCCATTTTTGCTTTAGAAAACTAGATAGATGATGATACCTCATACTATCAAATTTAAGAGAATACTCAAGGACATGGTTGAGAAACATCTATTCACTTTAAATATTTGGACATTGGTATACCAAAAGAAAATAAACTTTGCTACTGTTCATATCTTGAGGCAAACGTGCAGACATCTACATCAAATATGACAGTTACCACATAAACCCTCATTTTCACTCTCTCATAAACAGCAATACTGGTCAAGATATTTTAAAGAATGAGGTTAGATTACCATACTTATAGGAGAGATGAATGGTTTCAATGATGAACTAATTGATGAGAACTTTCTTAAATTCATGAATAGTAAACTGATCCTAAAATCCAACATATTAAGACAGGAATTCCAAAATGGTTTAGCTGTCATCCTTGCATTACCACAAATACAATATTGATTATATTATTTATGTTAATGACAGTAGTGATCACAGTAATTATACTGTTACCCCCTCCAAAAATTAAAATCATTCTGAATTTTAACAATCAAGTTGGAGCTCTGGAGAATTAAGATATTTATCAGTGGGAAGTTTTGATGGTGAATGGATTTCACTGAAGAAGAAAAGAGATTTTTATCTGGAATATTTTTTTCAGAAGATATGAAGAACATTTGTTGAAAGAGAATTATCACCATGTTTTTGTAGTTTTTATCGTTTCAAAACAAAAAATGAAAGAACAGCCAAAATTATTTCATTCTCTTTAGGTGCCTATTAACTCAAAAATTTTGGAAGTACAGTTCATCCAGAAAAGCAGAGATAACTTAAATTATTATAACCCCAACAAAATTGATGATTTATAGAATTCATGAAATTATTCATATACAAGTAAATTCTATTCTACTGACCAGATAATCATTTTTCAATTGATTGTAACTGATAACAGATAAGAGCTTCTATAGAATTTTGCTTGTAAGTGATATTTTTTAAAAATATTTTGATAATTGAAATATTAGCTAATAAGAAAACAAAATTTTGTCATGGAGGTTATACATTTATGTATTCGCCTTCATATTTATGTCTTGTAAAAGTCTACTTGGCAATGAATAGCCTTTTTACATGGCAATCTGAACAGGAAATTTTTATATTTTATTGGATTTAAGTATTATTTTTTCATGATGTTCATCATTCCTGTTTGGTTGGTTGGATATTTGTTTAATTTTTGTTTTGCTTTAGTTTGCTTTTATTATTATTTTTTATCCCCTTTGAAACCTGAAGTGAGAGCACAACGCAACTGCCAACACCACTCTTTTCTGTCAGATGTGACAGATGTGCGGCGAATGGAAACGGCACTCCTTCATTTGTTGGAAGACTTCCACTCAGGAAAGCTGCGTGCTTTTGGTAAGAAACTGTTGGCCAAAACATGTAAAACTTACTTCCCTTCTTGCTGGGGATAAATGATTTGTAGATATTCTTAAATGCTGAAGCATATATTATGAATTTTCTTTTGGGTTTGGTTTTTTGCAATTTTAAGAATATGAGCCTGGATAAATATTCATCTTATTTTCAATTTTTTTTTTACTGATGCATGTAATTTCAATTGAAGTTAATAAATAATGAAGAGTGTTTGTGGAAAAAATGCAAGCAGCATTTATTTTAATGCTCAGTAAATTCTAAAACAAATATCGTAAAAAACCTGAGTTTAATTATTTTATATCTATTATCAAGAAAACAAAAAATTTATTTCATGAAATAGTAATATTAATTTGTGTATTTTGTTATTAAATTAATATTGTGTACCTTGTACTGTAATGTGAGATGACGAAAATGGGATGGAAAGAAAATAATTTCCTTGGTAAAAGAATTAATACAAAAAGGAGTGCTCTTATTTGAGGGCATGAAGTGGAATTTTAACTTGTGACAGGTCTCTATCTAAATTGGTTTACTTTTCTGTAAATAAAATTAAGTATTTTGAGTTTTATAACTAGCGGAAAATTTGTTTGTTTAGGCAAGGACTGCAGTATGGAGCAAATGACGGGTATCAGAGAACAGCAAGAGAGATTAGCTCGCCTGCACTTTGATCTGGGAGCTCAACAAGAATTATTTGCTCCTCTAAGTGATGAAGGACTTCGTGCTGGTCAGGAAAACATGCATCGTCTTATGGAAAGTCTTGAACAATTAAGTTTATCCATTGAAAAACTACATTCATTCTCAAGTGACAGCAGGGAGAGCAGTGTCATGCAGGACTAGCAATGTGCTAAGGCCTTATCCTACCCCAGAAATAACATTGGTGTTTTTTGTACTAGAGTGCAATGAAACTTTTCCCTTTTAGTGAAATGTGTGCCAAATATTATTTGAATCAGTACTATAATTATTCTTGTACATAATAGAAATCTTTGGCAAAATACTATCAAATTAGGGAAGGTGATATAAATGTGATTTGTAGAACTATTGTAAATATTAAGATTTATATGTTCCCAATGATGGAAAATTAAAGAGACTAATTATTCTTACTTCACCAATGTCCATATATCCTATGTACCCAAGAGTAATATGAAACAAAAGTATACAGGTCTATTAAAATTATTAGTTCTTACAGTCTCAAATATAATTACTACCAAGATATTCTTTTAAGAGAACTGTTAAAAAATATTAGTCAACTAAGTAAAATTATGAAGTCTTCGTCCATGTTCCAAACAGAATACTGACACCAATTAATTCCATGAATTGTTATAAACTTTATTCCAGAATATTATCTTACTTTTTCAGACTTAAACCCACAGTATCTTTATTTACATCTTTTACTATTATTCCAGACAGTAAATAACCTCCACCTCCACTCATTAAGACATCAGGATGGGTACGATTAGGAAGAATTTGATGTGTTCGGAGCCATGTTTCTGTCAGTCTTAGAGCAATCACATCATTACGAGATTTTAAATGAACATACAAGTCCATCAAAGGTTCACGGCACAAACAATACACAGTAAAGGGACGTGATGGGTTTACCCATTTCAATAGTGCTAGAAAGATATTACGAGGATGTTCTTTAGCAACAACGATCAACCCATCTGCATTCCTACTTTTCAATATTTGAGCAGCACGTTCTGTCTCAAGTTCCCAGCGAGGTTTCTTTGGACCAGTTTCATCAGCATCTGAATGTTTGCGTTTTCTTTCATTGCTGTCATTTTGCACTTCATTCGACACATTATTGGTATCACATATACTCATCTTCTTGTTTCCATTATTATTATCCACCTCTGAGCTTACAACAGACTCGTCAATTTGCATTTCTGTATCTTCAGCTTCAACTGAATCACCACTATCCTGAGATAATTCATCATCCCCATTACAATTGGAAGATTGACTGTTAGATACTAAACCACCATCTTTGTCATGAAGGTGTAATTTCCTTAAAAGGGTATGAATATTAACACTCACAAGTTGTGAGAGCTGTTGATCAGAAAAGTTCATGGCCAATATTGCTTGTTTTTGAGGAATGTTTCCTGCATGAGTGTGAATTAAGTATCCACCACTGTCAAGACAGTTCAATATTGTTGCAGTTGCAAGACCCTGACATCCACTTTCATACAAAAGGTAAGTCCCTTGTGAATGTATTCCAACAGCCGTTGATATTTGGGATAAAGTGTCCATCCTCAATCCCATAATTTTAGAGGGATCTTGACGATACATAACTTGAGAAACTAAACGAATAGTCGGGCGGCGTATAGTCACATACTCAAAATACTTTTTTTCCTTTTTCTTTAAATACTTCTCTTGAGAATATTCAGTCTTGTCTCGGAATGTTTTACTATTTTCCACAAGTTGACCCACTATATCTTGGCCAGACATTCCTTCTTGACGCATACTCAGAATTTCTTCTCTAGAAAGTTGTTGAGAATTACCATCATCAAATATGTTACGATTGTCAATACCACTAGAAACTGCTTTTATAAGCTGTTCAGCCAAACTTTCAGCACTATCACACTCTGTTAAAATAAAATCTCGTTTGGATCCCTTTCTTGATTCCATTTTGTAAGTAGTCCAAAATGGTTTCCCTATGATGGCTTTTATATTGAGGTGATCTTTTCCCAGCATCACAGAACCCTGCTCTGAAACTTTATGAAGCTTTGTGTAAGATTGCCTTTGTAAAATAATATAATCTCCCACCCGGACTGAGTCCTCTTTCTCTTCACATTTAGACATAGTAGAACTTCCTAAAAAATAAATAAATTTTTGATGTCAAAAATACAGATTTCGATTCTAAATGTTAGATTTTCACATTAATAAATAAAATAATTACCTGTATAGTAGAATTGTATGCGAGATAAATTTTTTTATTCAGTTGAGAAGTTTCAAGGCACAAATAAATATATCCCATAAGGCACCATTTACTATCGAATCATTCAAAATCCTTCTCAGAAGGTATAGTTGACCCCACGAGAGCACAAATTATAATCACCCTCCACGTTGAAATTCGTATTGCATAGAGGTTAGAACGTCCTTCAGAATCTTGGGTATGAATTCAAATATTACTTTCTCGACCTATCCCATCATACTTATGAAGTTTTTGTAACGCGTAAGTAAAGTATATAAATTCTAACAAACTTAAGGAAGGAAGAAATCGTTGAATTTTTAAAATAATAAATCATATTACGCTAATAGTATACACATAGTGTGGTGCGCCGGAGTTGTTACCTAATTGTGAAACATCAAATGAAGACTATTCTTCAGTAGATTTTCTACTGTGAACAATTTTCATCACTTATTAAACTGTATTTTGTCATAAATTTAGAACTGATTTATTAAGTTACAATTCAAGACGAATTTAACAATATCTTGACTTGAGGAGTAGTTGTCTGTTCGCAAGGTATTCGAAGATGACCAATGAGGTTCAGTCAGCCATGTTGTGCTAGAAATGGTTAAGCTGTTGTTGGTGTCTGTGGTGAATTTTGTTTTTTAATATAGTGTGTGCAAAAGCAAAGTGAAAGAATATTTATTAGAAGAGTTCTGTGTTCGAAAATGAGTTGGGGAACTGAGCTTTGGGTGAGTACTAACTATAGATGGGTGCAAATGAAGCTCGGAATCAGTGGCGCATACATCTGATCCCTGAGGGTAAATTCCTGAATTGACGGACTGACTTAAAGATCAGCTAGGAACGGTTGTTCTTTTTAGTATTAGCTGTATCAGTAACGTTCATAACTTCTTATGTGCTACTTGTAAGGAAAACGCTAATTATGTTAACGTCTGATGAACGCCCTTCTATTTCTCTGGTAATCGTGTTGAGGTCCTTAGTGAACTGTCAGTTTAATAAAACCAAAAGATTTTATTTATGTTCTTTTTTTACCACATAGTTCAGTTTTGTATTGTTTGGTATAGTTTAACATCAAATAGTATTATGAGTTGAATGTGGTAAAATTAGATTTATATAAATGTCCACCATATAATGTTCTTCGTTATGGCATTCATAATGAAAAATTTATATTTTGGGCGAAAGTAGAGTAATACAGGAATAAATACTACTACATTTGTCGTCTTTGGCTGACTCATCACTTCAAGATGTGGGCAGTGTCGTCATTTGAGATAACTTATATCTGCGTCTTGTGAAAACTTGGTCGTAATTAATGGAGTTTGTGAATTTGTCCATCATTCAAAACGTGGTTTGTTCTGTATCATTATTATTTATATTTTCACGTATCTTCTGATATTCGGGTGAAACATCGTTGCTCCCTGGTTGGTCGGGCGTGGATTCATGGATTGTCCAGCTGGCGCGTCCTTTGACTGAGGAGTGTTGTCGACCTGCTGGAGGTGGTGTTTTCTTCCTTCCAGACTAAGTCGTGCCGAGGTATCGTTTTGTTGCCAGGGGACTGCAGGTGCCAGGAGAGCGTCCTTTCCACCGGTTTCCGCCTCCGACCTTCTCCAAGGAGAGGCACGACCTTGCTCTCTTCCATAAAAGCCCTGGTCCCCCGTGCGAGGGGAGTTCTTTTGTGAACTTCAAATTTACTTTGGTAGTAATATATCTAAAAATGTTCACCAAATCGTTACACTATAAATTCCAATTAAGAATTATTCAATTGTTATTGTACAATACAAATTTGAGTCGTAATTAAAGATTTCATAATGAGAGATTTTTATAATTTTTGAAAAATAAAAATGGTTGTCATAGTTTTCGATGTCAGTATTCAATAGTACCTTTGATCCCACCAGTCGTTTGGCTTTTGCTTCCACAAGTTAAAGTGGTTTTTGTGTTTTATATATGTACAACAGTTGTTTAGAATTGCGATGGACTTATTGGAAATGAGCGATACGTTTGTTTACTTTGGGTGTAATTTCCCTCATTTTCATCTAAATTTTTCTGGTAATGAATATGGCGTTGAATTGTTCAATTAAAGCGAATTATTAGGAACATATGTATGTGGTTTATTTAAGAAAGTTTTCCTTCTACATGTTTTCCTTGTAGGCATTTCCTCAAGCTGTTTGGAGCAGTGAGTCGATTTCTTTCCTTCAAATCTATTGTTTAAGGTGAATGGATTTTACATTAAAAGAACAACGTATTACATTGAGTCATCCTCTAAATTAGTCATTTCTTCACTGATCGGAAAACTTTCCGAACAATGATATCTCCTTATTCTTTCATTTAACCCTCAGGAAAGGACTTGTGTACAGTAATGCTTTAGATAGTATTTCTATTATCTATATTGATTTCTATATCTAGTGGGGAGCAAAACTGTCTCTAAGAAACTCCATTTTGAGGGATGATTTCTCCAGGCATTGAATTTCCCCTCTCCGATCTTTGGCTATTCGAAAACGTGTGGATTGATGTATGCAGCCAAACGTAAATCTACTTTGTGAGATGACCATGCGAAGGTTAGCGCCGGCTAGTCTCTACGGGCTGCATTGTTTCAGTGGCTGCCGCTCTCCGGAGGGCTTTGACTCGTCTGCGAGAAACGGTACAACCTGAATGCCGCGCGTCGTTTCGAGTCTATTGCGGCGGGTCGCTTCACCTGGCTGCTCACTCTGCGCACTGTGCAGCTGCCCACCGCTAGACACGACCCACCCTCACTCACACATGTGTACTTGTTATCAATTATGCATTATATTTGTTGTGTTGATCATTGAAACAAGAAAATATTTAAATTCGCGAATTGGTTGGGGCGTTTCGGCTTTCGTTTTCATCGGTCCAACACCTAAGAAAACAAGATTCAATTCAAGAACTCTTACATGTTTCGGAAACTCCCTAATTGTTGCGAATGCGCAGATGTAAAATAAAGAGAAACGAGTTGTATCAGGTCTCAATGAGTCTCTACCCACCCAAGATTTAACAAAGAACGTTGAACATCAGATTCAAAAAAATTTCACGCAGTATCTCTCTCCCTTTCCATTACATCTTAAACGGCCAGTTCAACGAAATTAGAGCAAAGTTAAAAGGAATATTATATATATTTGGACTTGGAGTGTTGTTTTGTTGTCTTTTTAATCATGTATAGGTGAAGGTTCCTATTTTTGTTTAATAGTGACTATATGTAACCTAATTCTCGTTCTTTTTCTGTCTACGGATTGACAATGTTCAAGAAGAAATCTGAACTTGGAAGCAATTACGTATTTTACTTTCAAATTATGTGTTAGAATATGTGTGATATTAGAAATGATGGTAGTTTTTTTCTAATTTTTACAGAGTGCGTGTAAAAAGGCATTTCGTTTATTTACATGCATTCACTTGATTGACGAATTTTGTGGACGTATTTGGAGATGGGACTAGTAAATGGATGAATGAATAAATGAAATGACTGAGTTTACATCTGTGTTTTGCGCAGCATTTTGCTTCTCTTTCTAGGGGCGTGGTTTCATTCGTTGCTTTTATTCGATAATTTAAGAACATAAGTGAGAGTACGACACGTAGAGTTGAATTGAAGGATGTTGTGAAGTGTTTGGAGGCTGTGACCTGAGCATTGATTATGGATGTGGTTTTTGTTCATGTAAAGAAAGTACGTAATGTTGGGGACTGAATAGGTTGGTGTTGGTGGACGTAGAGAGGTAGTAAATTATTTTCTTCAAAAAATCTGTACAATAATTAAGTGTAGTTAGTCGTTTCGTTTTCATTGGACACCAGACATTTCAGTTTATAAATTAGTTTATTGTCCTCCACGTGGTCGTACGCAGTTTGTAATCGCTTTTTTGACAATAAAGTTTATTATTATCATTATTTTTATTATTATTATTAAATATATACCTTTTGATTAATATTTATCAAAATCGGTGAAATTGTGTAAAACTGCTTGGACGAAACCGTATTTTATTTTTAATTTTTTACCCTTTACGCCAAAAAAAGTTCAACAGTTTTCTGTGAAAGTCATGTACGGTCTACTCGTAATAGCTGTGCATTGAACATGGACATAGCCAAAGGGGGACAGGCAGGTAGGAGGCTGTTTCTTAGAGATTCACTTAGTAAACTATCAAAAATTGGGTGTGAAACGTCTGGGAAGAGCCTAATTCGACACTGGATGAGAAGGTAGTATTCGTATATGAATGCCACGGACAAAAAATTGAGAATGCGATGTATGAGAAATAGGATAAAAATATTGTGTACTATTTTTTTATTTGGGAAGATCATATGTTCTATTGTTTAGAAGATGTAATCATTGGTGAAGCTTGCTTATAAGTATGAAAGGACAAGGTTTTGATTTAATGTAAAAGATTTTGGATTACATTTGAAGCTCTTTGAATGGAAGTATTTGTTAGTTATAAAAAGTTGACAGCATACGATACGGGTGTCTTTTAGAAGATAAAGCTAGAGCTCGTCGGATACTGTCAGCTTTAGAAGCGTCGAGCGAGCTGAATACGGCATTTCCTTATCGGGACAAATACGTTCGTTGGGATGGGCATACAGTCTTATCAGTCGTACATCCTGACGAGGTATGGCAGCTGCTCAGAAAACAGCAGTATTTGAGGTTTTTTGGTCGATGACAATTCGGTTTTACTCTTTTATATTCTGTCTTGATTCGGAAACATTAAGCATTAAGGAGGCAAGAATGAGAAGCACATCACAATATCTAAATCTTTTTAAATCATTGAATATGTCCTAATAAACACGGAAGTACTACAAAGAAATGAAATGCACATTAACATACATACTTGTTGTACAATAAAAGTATTCATTTTTATGAACTATTGGAATAAAAAGAACATATATAATATTACAGAAGTGTAATATCAGCAGAAGTTGAAATATTTCTAGCTGAAAGTATAAAAAAACCCAGTAAAATTTGATTTTGGAAATCTTAATTCTTATTTGTATCCTGAAACTAAAACTTAATGTAACCAGTTTATCGTCGCTTCGCATTTTTTCCCACCTCCAATTACAGGATGATTAAGATTTTATTTAACTATAAATATATTTCAAACTGTTATTATTTCTAAAACATTTGTTTTCTAGTAAATTTTTTACTTCTTTTTGTATCACAATACCCGACAAACAAGTTTCCATGAGTTCCGAAAGAAGTTTTTGTAGTTATTGTTTGGTTTCTATTTTGCTCTTCAGAAAGATGAGTGTGAGGAATTAATGTGTTGACTGGCTGTAGCAAGTGGCAATATTGTGTCAAGACCGAAACCCGTCGGTTCCCCCCATGCTGGGACGGGGCTGGCTCTGAATGGGCGTGGCAGAAGTTTTGCTGCTCCTACCTGATAAACTGGGCCCCTACTTGGAGGGGGAAGTTACCTCTGCCATCGAAGCTGTTTGACGAACTCGTCGTGACAGATAAGTCAAGGAAGAAGGAGAAAGAACTTTCTAGAGAATGCGGGGTTTGTTTTCTGTTTGATTTCAACCAAAGGTAGTTACTCACCAATTGCTTGAAGCGCCTCTAAAAAATATCGTGAGTTGAACAGTTGAACATGATCCTGTTTATAACAGCAACATCTCGGATGAATATGTTTAGAAGTGTGAAATAACCATCAGGTTTCGATAATACTTTCACCTCATCGTAGAGTTAAAGTAAGCACGTGCAGGCTTTAAAGAGATGACGAACACCAATTTTGAGGTGACATGATACATAAGTGTGATGAAATACCGTCGTTGGGAATATCATGTCTCCATGTATGATTAGACTACCGGGATTTTTCTTATAGTCTTCTCGCTCAGACGTGATATCTAGATGATTGAGGGACTTCTCGGAACTCACCCTTCTGACCGACTCGCAGGGCTGGGCTGTACCCAACAATGACTCACCTACTATTATCGGAATTTTTTTATTATAGACCCCTCACTTTAAACTGCTGTAGATGCCACAAAAAATCGTAGAAAAAACTAATTAACATCATTAAATTTGTCTAGTTGTTCTGCTTATACTCAAGTAAAAAATGGTTCTAATAATTAATAATACTGTTTTAATAACAGAAATGTTTCAAAAAACGCGAAATTATTACCGTTTTTTCCGATACGTCGACTTTACTATTTATATAACAAACTAAAAGTATCAGAAATAATTTTTATTCAGCGAATGTTAACTATTACGTTTGCGACAACATATCAAAATTTCGAGCTTCTACATGCAAAATATAATGAGTAATTAACCTTTTCCAAAAACATTACTAAAAACGACCAGGCACAATTTTTTAGGAATAAAATTTATACTGTCGCCTTCAGCAAAATGCTGTGATCACATGATCAATGAATTTAAACGTTTTAAACTTAATATGTAACGATAAATAAGTGATAAACAGAACTACGTTTTCATTTGGCGACCAGCGGCGCTGAAGCGGTCAAGTACACTCTGGTCCTGCAGTTGTTGCGGGCACACTGCCACACTGACTGGAGTCCAGAGCTGAGGTGATCACATACCGATTGCTCGAAAGATTTTAAGAAACTTAATGTCATAGATAACATTTTCGTCAACACTACTGACGGGAAGCGAGGGGAGTGAAGAAAGAAAGAAGGGATCGTATACAAAGGACCTCTTGATAACTCTTGACACAACTGTGCAAGACATGAGAAAATGAGATTTTGTTGACCCCTATGGAAAGGACCCACCAGAAAATCTGATTAGCGCGTCGTGACTGCCAAAATGAAAGTATCAAATAACAAAACTATGAAATATTGATGAAAGTGTTGTCTATGGCATGAAGTGTTCTTTAAATTCCTCACGTAATCGGTATGTGATACCGGTTACGCGACTTTTTACCTCAACTTTGGACTTTGTTGTACTCGGTTGTGTGTGGGGAAATATGGAAAACCAATCGCTTTTAAGGACAAATGTCTTCAGAAGAGTGTTTATTTTTCTCCTCCACCCCCGCGCCCTTGCTTTCGGCTCGGCAGTCAGAGCGGGAGTTACGTTGCGCCGGCTATAGCAGACAGACACTTTCGCATATTAGTATGTATTCAGCTGATATGTTTCTAAACAGAACGTGGAGTCACTTGGGTTGTTTCTGACCAAGAAAGTGCAGGTTGGCACCTTCGAACAACCCAGAAACTGGTGTGAGAGGGAGGATAATGCTCATAACTTATCAAAAGATAGTGAATTCTCAAATCTGTGCGTCTTGAATGTACGATCTATATGTCAAAACANTCAAAAGATAGTGAATTCTCAAATCTGTGCGTCTTGAATGTACGATCTATATGTCAAAACATTCCATATGTTTTCCCTGACTGACAGTAATGAGTCATGTTCATAAAACTATTCCTGCTAGTTGCATAAAAACATTGAAATATTTTCCTATATAATCACGAGTAAAAAGTTATTAGCGTTTATATGACATATTAAGGACAATTTGTTAAACAAATATTTTATATCCAGTTGATTATAACTATATGGGATAGGTACTTTGCATGGACGAAGAATCCTTCATATCAAGAAGAGATGAGATACGGTAGGATGAGAGGACAGTTCAAAATATCACTTCATGTAATTCATTACATGTCCCGGTAATGGGAACTGAAATGGTAAGGGTATGTCGGTAACGCAGTATACAGCTGCATTCTTACGAGAAAAGAGGTCGCTGCATTTTATCTGTCAATACATTGGGTCTCGCTTTCAGTGTTCATTTTAAATATACTGCTAACTTGTTTAGTGATAAATATTAGTATTTTACTGTATCCTTGAGGTTATTTCTTTCACGGAGCTAAATACCCCTGTGCGGAAGTTGCTTTGCTCGTAGAGCGCATTGCAATAAAGCGGCGAGTCGGTCGCGCCTTGCCTCCTACCATGTAACCCCCTCTCCTCACGGGAGCCATTGGTGCAGGGCGGTGGAGGCAATGTAGCTTGGTGGTGCAGGCCACGAGGGGCAATTACCTCATGCCATTGTAAGTGCCGCGCCGTCGGGCTGACCCGTTCCACACGCTTAACGTGAAAGTCTCGGACTAGGAGAAAAATCTAAGCGTGGCTTTTCCACTTGCCACTCGCCGTATTCCGGATGCGTGCCAAGATTTCGTAGCCGACCGGTAAAAAGTCGCGTATACATTGAGACTGGCGGGCAATGCACGTATCTTTATGGTGAACTCTGGAGTCTCTTGGCGAGAAGGGCATAGGGGAGTCATGAACTTTGCTCGAGATGGATTAATGGAATGCTCATTCCTGGGTAAGTGTTTTATCATTATTACGCAAGAGATATTCGTGTCCAGGTATTTTATGATCTAGAATACTGAAGTGTAACCAGAATGAAGTAAATGTTAATCTCGTCACAGGGCCAACTAGTTCAGAAACGGGCAATCCACTTTGGCGACGGAATCTATTATTATTCGGGGTAGGATAAAAGTTTTATAAATTTGCTGCGGGTTAGCGAAATATCGTGATGTGCCTACGGTATGTGTTTTGTAGAAATGCCAATAAATATTTGCCTGGATGCTTAACAGAGATGAAGAAAATGAGTATGCAGATTACTGGTCGTTTCAGTCATTTGTATTGGGCTGTTATTAAAAATTTTTCATTTCGAAAATCACTATGAACCCTAAGTTAAATATACAGTGTTAAATACGGAAGTAATTACTTCACTGACTCGTACATATGTAAGTTATTTGTACTGGAAAACAAATATTATTTTCCTTCATTCAAGTACTAGACTGTACTTCTGTTTCTATCGCGCATACGCCATTTTTACTCTCCTCCCAAAATTGATTTACACGGTAGCCTATTTCTCTAGCCTCATTCCCTCATTTTCTGAACAGTTAAAAGATTGATCAGCTTTTCCACATTCAAGCTTTCAAATTTCCTTGTCATATTTCATCCTGTGTACTTTCACTACACTAATTTATATTTTGATTTGAATTCAATTTTGGAATACTATCATGATTTTAAGCATGGTACTTGTGCATACTTACATGTATAAGTAGGAATTATGTGCCATTACTTTAATTTCCCGTGAAACATCGAACAATAACCCGATAAAATATTTATGTAGAGTCATATCATGTGTCATTTTTTCAGTTTTAGGGAATGTTATTCCCATGAGGACTACCGAATGAATTGATAATTTGCTTATTTCTTTATATTTGCTGCGATAGACGTGGCAAATGAATATTCGTTCTGGAACTTTCCGTTACTCGACAAGGGAGTGTCTACTTTGAAATCTTCAGGCACGTGCCAAGTTGGGAGATCCATCCTGTGTTTCAGAGTGTCGTAATCAAGGTTCAATATACGGTGAATATATCTCCTTGACATGATGCACAGCCTTCTAAACGTGGCCATGTCGCTACAACAGTAACGCCAGGCGGGATCGGTATACTTGCACCCAGTCACTCTTTAACTTGTACATATTTCAACTTGGCTGTGACCCTCCGACGCACAGGTAGGTGTGATGTAGGTGGTAGTCCGCTGGGTGGGCAAGGAATACGGCATCGCTTACAGACCACCGTCGACGTCTATGTGCGGTCAATCCTATACTTAATATTGTGAAATTACGAGTGCAACGCCATTTTTGTATTTCCTTCACCGAAGTAAAAGTTAACCTATGAACATAAATATACTTACAAATAAAGATGGTATTCCAAATAACATTTTCTGCATTATAAAATGGTGCTAACAGCCAAACAAGGTGATATCCGTCCACCACTACTTGAAAATACAAATTCGATAACAATTCACGCTTTATGGAAATTTGGAAAAATTGCAGTTTTTTACCAATAAAGAGCAACAAGAGCTTTACAAGAGCAACAAATCGTCAAGAAGTTAATGGCTCTATTACGTATTCTCTGCGTTGACGAATGAGCAAGTCTATCGGTCAGTCACAATGACATAGTACATATAGAAATTAGGAGAATCTAAATTCAAAAGACGTTCTTAAATTCTTGTCTACGATAATAAAACGAATTAAATTTTTCCAAAATGAAAACAAAATGACGTAATAAATCCGTCTTCTCTTTGATACTTAAACCAAAATTCAATAGTTCATATTTTAGAGATACTCAGAAAACATGAACTTTTGGAAAACAAAATGCAAGTATGTAAAAACAAAACATAAGAGAAAGTCTGTTAGATTTATATTGTTTTTCACCACTTTAAGAAAATAAAATCTTCGAATCCATTCCTTTTTTTGCGCAAAGTTACACGTTTGGACAAATGTTTCAAAATAAAGAAAGATTTAAAAAATGAACTTTCTCACATTAGTGTACCTCTCACATAACTCACCTAAGACCATATGAACACAATAGGGTAAATTAATTTACAGGTAGCGTAGCATTGGCTCGTCAGAAAGGTAAGAAATTATGTATTCGAAGGAATGATACAAAACACTGTTCAACAAACTGTTTATTCGCTGTCAGTTGTTATTCGCCAAACCCATTTGAAACAATTTTAACAGGATTCATTGCATTTCTTTTAGTAATTAGTATGTGCAGTCTGAGAGTGCCATAAGTTTGTTCCAGAAACAATTTCCGAACGGTTGCGAACTGTCCCGGGATTTTCTCAGTGCGCATGCGCAGAATGCAGGACGGTTCCCAACCGTTCGAGATTGTTTGCTGCTGGAACACCTTAAGCGTACCATACTTTCAAATTCGTACGTTAGATGTCGCAAGAACTGTGAATGACTAATGCCATCTCGCGAGAATAAATTGATAACGATACAGCAGAACGTCGTGCATTTCATTCGATTGATAGCACAGACCACGGCGAACACAACGCTCACAGCACTAATTTCTACGTCCTCGGCGCATTCATATGTAATTCTGCTACTTTTAACTAAAGAAAATGATTCGTTCAAAAAATGCAAGTTTTTAACTATTAATTTAATAACATTCATATGTAATTTACCCAACTTCAATTGTTGGATCCTGTTGTTCGTGCCCTATTTATTATGTTTAAACAAATTTCTTTTCTGTTCTCTTTCACATCACACGAAAACTTTCTCAAAATTTTCTCCCTTTATTTATGCGTACATTACAATTGCTTAAATGAATCAACCAGCATTGTAATTGATTTTTAGTATTCGGACAAGTAAATTAGTTTATTGTCCTCTACGTAGTTATACGCAGTTTGAAGCTGCTTTTTTGGCAGTGTATTTATGTGTTATTGTATTATTTATGCACTCTCCTACCAGATACGACTGCTCTCGTGTCATGTCAAAGAATTAGGTTGGCCTACAGTTGGTTAATGAGCAAATTTATTAATACAGAATCACCGTCAGAATAACACTTCTCACTGATCAAAGTGAAGAAATAAACTACTAAACTGACTAAATAAACTACCATCCTCCTCTAATTAAAACTTTTAAAATTATTAGTAATATGAATGATTATTCTAATGGACTTGTCAATTTTCTTAGGAATTCTACATCCCTCTGCAATATTTCCCATTTTTATTAAGTCATATATTGAGAAAATTAACCTATTTTAATACGTGGGAGCACACCGACACTAAACAGCTAAGTGGTACTAGTTTTCATTCTGCCTATTTCCTCCACCGTCTACGAACCACACAGTGACCGACCGTAACCACAATCCGGAATTCAAAATCCCTACAGAATTCTGGAACTCTTAAAACGGTTCGTAACTGTTCGGAATTCCTCGCTAGTACCTGCTGGAACAGCGAACTGGGACAAAAAATTCCGAATTGTCACTGCTGGAACGGCGCCGAATTGGTATTTCGCTTCTGCGCATGCGCGGGACAGTTCGGAACTATCCGGGATTGCTGCTGGAACAAACCTATAGTTGCGAGCAACGACTGTGTAAAATCAACGAAGATACAATGCTGGATACCAGTTATGTATATGGGTTAGTTATATATTTATAACTCCGTCAGTCGCGTAAATTAATGATTCATGTAACTTCGTTCCTACTGAAGACGACGAAAGCTCATGGGAGTGGGTTTCCTTAAAGTTAGTGTGAATAAAATAAGTTTCTCTCCTTGAGCATTCAAACTACACTTTAACAATTTTTCGTGTTCAATTTTTAAGCCCCTCTGCGTGAGTGGTTGAACAAGTACAAATGTTTTGCTTCATTTCTTTCAATTTGCTGTATGTGGATTGTTATCGAATTTGTATTTTCAAGTGGTGGTGGTGAATCTTCTTGTTTGGTTCTTCTTGGCACCATTTTGTGACGCAGAAAATTGTATTTGGAATATCCAAAGTCAGAAATAAGTTAATAGTTAGAACAATTATTGTTAGGTTTACAATGTGTTTTGAATCAAGGAATAACTAAATGAAGAAAAATCAAAATATTTTGAGACATATTCTTATCGTATAATTAGCGATATATCGTTTATATTTGTAAGTATATTTATATTCATGGGTTAATTTTTACTACGGTGAAGGAAATATAAATATAGCGTTTACATCTTCTGAAATAACTCGTATATTAAGCGCAGAAGGGCCACTCATTGACGTCGACGGTGGTCTGTAAGCGTTGCCGTACTCCCTGTCCAATCCTGCGGATTACCACCTACATCACCTCAGCATGACTCCTCCGTGCAGGTAGATAAGTTAAAATGCGTCTAAGTTAAAGTGCGTCTGGGTGCAAATGCGACAAACTTACACCGGGCGCACTTCGAGCGGCTTGGAACTGGACGAGGAGTGCTGGTCAGAGATACTCGAAAAGAACAAGCTGTGTATCTCAGTTTTGTCCGCGTATTTCGGATTGCATATTCGTACGCTGTTTCAGAAAGACGGTGCAAGATGGACATGTGGGCCGCCGGATCTGCACGCGCGAACCGGTTGCTACGAGTTAAATTACAACCATTGTTATCTCCTGTTTTAATGATCATGCATTTTACCGATCAACGCAGGATTAAGTAAGCTTAAGCTTGGTTAAGGTATCTACAAATTTAAGTCAATGTTTTTAGAATGGAACGTCCATTGCTCGCACTAAGTCAGTGCGCGCAGATCGAGCGACCTACACTCTTATTTCGGAGCGTGGAAAAGTAATTTTCCATCTGTTCGTACATGGTTGTGCTGAAGAAGAAAACTGTTTGAAAGGGGCAAGTTTTATCAACATTCTGAACCAAAATATGTTTTATCGACGTGTTTTTGCAGGAATCTTGATGAAGTTCACGAATATGCAATATGTAATATCCGTTGACAACTAAAAAGCTACTGAACTACTCAAGGCGACGACAGAATTTGGAAGCTATCAATAGACGGGTGTCCCCGGGTAATTTTAATACTTGATGTACAAAGAAAGAAAAGTGTAAGAAATGTACTATGTAACCAAATTAGGATATGAATTAGTTTCATCTCATTTTAACGGAGAAAAATTGTTTCTATGTTAAAAATACAATTAGTGCTTGTGTAAATGAAGACAAGAGAAGAAATGCCGTCCAATTATAATGGACTGTTATTATACACAGTCGTACTGTAATATGATATAGACTCGTGCACAAATTTGCAGTCATAGTTCCGTGAGAATATTACCCGGGGCGCACATTGAGACGCAGTCGCGCACGCAGTGCAACGCAGGGGCAGCACATGTTCTGTGACTCCATATTGTTACAGGGAATAATGCGAGTTGAGACGCGGCGCAGGGGCAGCGCAGAAGTGTGGCAGGCACTTGTGCCTCGCAGGCGATCCCTACGCTGCGCAGTGCGCGCGACTGGGTTGTGCACCCCGGGTTACGCATATTTTTAAAGTAGATAAACTGAACAAACATGGGCTACTTCGAGTCACCTGGGAAGCAGTTTATGAAATCATGCGTGAAGTTAGAGTTCAGAGTAGCGTCGACTGGGAAGTAGCTTATGAACTTTTCCAATTCATTTTTTAAAGAAATTGCCATTTTAAATGATTACGATCCAGTTCCTGTTCGGAAAATGATCTTCGTAATGATATCTCAGACGTGACTATTAGGTGAGAATGACAGGGAAAAAGAGAGATACGAAAAGTAATTTTAGAGAAATACTATCACATTTACTTATTAGGCGTATGTACGATGAAAGAACGTAGAACTCACCATTTAAGTTGTCATGTCAGTTTTTGGAATGAAGTGACCGACATTGAGAATGCGATGTGTATGAAAATGAGATTTCTTGATTTACTGTACATTGTTCTAAGGAGAATGAAACATAGGACGACTTCAGTACGGGTAGTGCTTATTGCGGTTAATTGATCCAGCACCGCAAGTCGATGACTGTACTCTGCGTATCTCCATATCCTTCTCGCTTTGAATGAGTTTAACAACGGGGCCAGCTGCTGTGCTGTTGGTTACAGCGCTGCGCCCACCGCATGGGGAGACAGGGAGTTATGCAACGGAAAAGATACTAAAATGGTCCCTTTGCTTTGCTGCTGTTCTACGAGAAATTACTTCTCTTAGCTTAGAATATCCCGGGAGAAAACCACATTCAAATACATCGTAATGTCTCCCTCAATAACAGTGTGAAGATGTGCCTCACGTCTCATTGCGATCGGGTTTATTTGTTGGCGAATACCCTTTTCGGTCATATGATATTGCTTTTTTAAGGTATATTTTCCGGCTTTTAGGTAATAGCGCGGCCTAGGAAAGCTCACGGGTAAAATGCACTCTTCTAAAAACGTCTCTATGACCTTATCTCGCGCGCTATCGTTAATGGTCCCGTACCAGACAATTCATAGAAATTATACTTATGTATAATTAATAGTTTGTTGCATACGACAAAATAAACCACACATAGTCAAAGAAGGAAAATATTGGGAGTGTTAAATGGATCAGATTGCTCGTAAACTTTTCTTAAGATTTATATTTATAGGTTCCCGTAGCACCTATTCTCTCTCTAATATTACCGATTGCATTGTTTTCTGTTATTAAAGAGTCAAGGTATTCTACAAATTTTACCCATTCAAAATTTTTACCACAAAGTGATGTTATTTGTCCTGTTCACTTTCCCATTCGTAGTGATCATTTGTTTCGTTTTCTTTTCGTTGACTTTTAGTCCCATCAATTTAGCTCCAGCAGACAACTATTGTAAGGCACCTTCCAAGCTTCCCAATGATCCACTAATAATCACAACATCGTCTGCTTACGCCGGTATTTGAAGAGTATTAAAGATGTTTCCATTAGGGTTGATTTCAATACCTCTGACTACCATTAGACATATGTTGAATAAAAGTGTTGACAGTGCATTACCTTGTTTTAATCCTCGTTGAGTAGTAAACTTTTCTGAGATCTTCCCTCGTATTTTAACGACATTACAAGTGTTTTGAAGAACCATTTGAAGTAATCTTACTAGCTTGTATGGTACTCCCAACTCATAGAATACTTTCCTTACTTTTCGTTTATTTTATCATAGTTCTGGCTGAAGTCTATATACAACTCGTGAATCTCTACTTTTTGTTCATAAGTTTTCCCTGTATCTGAGGCTAGAAGTTTGATCGGTGGTGCTTCGGGATTTTCTAAAACTGTTTTGATAATCTCCTATGATTTGATAACGATATTTTAGCAGACGTAACGTTAGAATGCATGTTATAAGTCGTTAATTAGTATAAGTGGCATTATCCCAAAGGCGAAACCCCGTTATTCACTAAAGACGGAGCAAGATATCTTGAGGTGTGGAGAAACTAATTCTGCGAGAGAACAACCCTGAAAAAACACGGCCCTAGACTGGGTGTGTCGTAAGGTCGACAACCCATTATAATACAAAATTATTTTTGAGGTACCCGGAACCAATGGCATTACTTACATTCCCACAGACCCTGTGACGCGGGAGGGGGGAGTCGGGAGGGCTCGAAAAGCCTGGAAGCTTGGTAGAAAGGTTTTTGGTTTTATTAGTGGGCGTAAAATTTTGTAATTATATTGGCAATACATTCAATTTTCAATGTATGATATGAAAAACTCTCCAGCCGATCTTGCAAATTCATGGAGAGTCATATTCTAATCTCAAGACAATAGAAGCTATTTTAAATACATGAATTAAAAAATATCTTTTAACAAAAAATGAAACCAGAAACACTTAAATTATCACCTTAATTCTACAAGTTTTATTTTACGTTGACAAATTTGCATTATGTTAATGAGGACCTCTTTTAGCAAAACAGGCGACTTTATATGTCCAAATAGTCCACGATTGTTGGTTTTTGTGAAAATAAAATAAAAGTTTAAACAATATTTTTGAAATGCTAAAATTGGTTTTTGTTTCGTCGGAAAATATTTCTCTATACATGCTTCAAAATTATTTTCAAATATTTCTAAAAATTATTAAACATTTTCATATTTTATGCCAGTAATCTGTTACCCAATACATTTTTTTTGCGAGGAGTCCCGGCCGGATAAAGTTTAAGGTCGGATAGCCTAATTGATTCGGGACTTAACCTGTCTTTGAAAACGAGAACGAAGTCCTTGTCGCATGGCCACATGTATAGTATGCCACCGGGCACCCATTCATTCTTGTGTACGTTGTTAGTGCGCCCGCTGAGGAAGGGGCCCCGCTTGGTGAGTAATAAACGCTCCTGAGTGGGCTGACGTTACGAAAGGAATGCGCCACTTCAGTGACGTTTGCTGCAGCACTTGAAGCGTGTTGCGGCGGTCTCTGCGCATGGCCAGCGGGAGTTGGCGCAGCCACTGCTTGCATGAGCCTAGTTGCAGAGCTTCTTCCTAGAGTTGAGAATGTTCTGGTGTGCATGAATATGATATTTTGTCGTTTATTTTAGTTAAAAAACACGCGTTTCTAACCTTGCGAAAGAAAGTACTTCGTACATAGGTTTTGATCGTTACTTCACGTAGGATCTTGAATAGTTCTGTGAGCATATTGAAAGAAGGATCCTCGTTCACTCTTATCATTTCTGTTGACATGAATGGTTTTATGTTGTAAGTTGATCCGAGGCATTGTGAGAATGTTAATTTAGTCTCATCCAATGACTCGACGGGTTACTTGTCTCTTATTATTACATGATTATGTCGCTCAATTGATTGATTCTTATGCAACTTGTTATTCACTTTGTTTCCCAGTAGTTCAGTTTTGTTATAAGTATTATATTCGCACAAATGTATTTCACTGACATTGATGTGTTAGGTGTTGTTATTGTTTTGGTGGACAATTAAGTGTCATGGAATTATAGCTTTGGTTATTTGGAGAAGTCTTTTAATTAATAAATTTTGAAGACCGAATATTAATTATTTGAAGTGACGTTTGCTCGTGCATATATAAACTGATGTAAATTGAATGAAACTTGTTCTCCGTATAGAAAATATCTGCATACAGGGAATCTTAGATTTTCAAAACACTATTTGGTGGAAGAAAATTTAACTGTTGCGAGTGGACTGTTCGGCCAATTTTGGCACTCTTCATGTGATCATCTATGATAATGTGATTTAAGCTTGATGCGAGTAACGAATGTTCTTGCTCATTACGTGGAAGGTGACGATTAAAACAATTTCCTACTCAATGATTAACTGAAAATAATTTTCTTCTACGGAAAACAACTATAAAATTGTTACGCGTGTTTATTTCTTATCGTGTGAATTAAAAGCGACATTTTTGAACTAAAGAAGATGAGAGGATGACACTTCATCCAATATTTAAATTATTACCCCCATTACCAAATATTTAAATTCGATTAATTATTAAAAAAAAACATTCCTTTGTAAAAGTAGGTAAAAGAATCAAAGAGTCACATCCAAGAGTCAATCCCTCACAGTTTTGATAGCCGACTGCGAAAACTCCCCTCCCTTATGAATTTCCCATTTTCGAAGTTAAATTTTCTATTAGGCATCTATTTTAAAATCACATTCAGGACCTATCATTTTCATTTTACTTAAATTGGCTAAAAACGATTCTTCTGGGGGCAAACGTACCTACACTGAGAACAATGGAGAGGCCCTTCAAGACTTTTCCTCATAACATATCTCTGGGACCCTTGTAATCCTTTGAAGGGTCTCAGGTTTATATCCCCATCAAAATCGTTTAAGGGACATATTCCAACACATTTATTCTTTCTTAAATTTATGAAGACGTTAGTCGTAGAAGAATTTTTGAAAATAAATTTTGTGAACACTCTTAAAGGGAATCTAACAATGTAAGCTAATGGGAAATTGCTTACAATTCCCATGTTACTCTAAGATTTGTTGTTAAAAATCTACCTGACAAATTCCTTCGTTTAAATAAGCCCTTGTAAAACTTCAATACTAGAAATATTATTTACGAAATTGTTGATTATTATATTTTCGAATATTTGTATCTGAAATTAAAAAGAAATATGATTAAGAATATAAAAGGCGTTGTCCTGAATGACTGACTGGCTGACTAACCCATCAGCTCAGAGAAAATAAAGAAAGGGATATTGACTTGAAATTTTGTCTGATGCTTTTGTATTGTACAGACACGCTAAGAGAAAATGTTTTGATATTAAGGTTTTAAGGACCTAAATTAGGGTGACGTGATTTTCCCATTTGATCCTATTTTCACTCTATTTTACGAAATAATTGAGGTACTGTTATATGTAAACATGTTCTTTGTGCTCTTGTGTATATTATGTAGAAGGATTACGCAGTGACACGAAAAGAAAAATAATGTCGGGTTACTTCAAATAGCATTAAATAATACAATTCTGTTTAAAACGGTAGTTCATGTTTCCAATATTTTTACGATGAAAAACAGACCATTTATTTGTTTTTCTCCACAAAAGGAATCCACATTTCTTAAATTTATGATCGGAGATCGAAAATTTATCCAATACTTAAGATTTTTTTGCCATGGTCATGTTTGTTGATTGTTTGATGTTGATTTTAATTGATGATGCACAGTTATATCATGTAACTAAGTATTAGAAATTTGTTTCGAGAGTACCTGACGAAGAATCAATCACGAGTCGAAACGTAATAAAAACATTATAAACGAAGTAATGATTTATTAATGGTCGTAAAGAATATTGAAAAAAATTGTTAATATATAGACGTCAATTATAATCGTGTAAATCATACTGTCATGATTTATCATTACAGGAAGAGCAAAACCAATTTTTAGATGTAATAATAGGAACTGGCGGGAAAAGGGTTCTGTTCAAAATGGCTCATACAAAATGTCCTACCCAAAAAATAGTATTTCCTTTATGAGGTTGGGTTTTGAAATATTATGCGTGCGTATTGGTTGCTCCAAGTATCATTAATATGTAGGTATCTTTCCATTTAATTTGAAACAATAAAAAGATCGTTGTCAATCTGGAAGAGGTTAAGAATATATATTTACTAAGTTAATTCTCTGAAGTAGCCTCCATAGTTTTCTCTCTACGGAGTATAACGGATGTACTAGTCGTTATGAAGTTAAGTGTATGTAACTATCATTTGTTCCTGGTGGTAGGCAGCATGTATAAATGACTTGATTATATTTCGTGGACTGTGTGTTAACGAATTAAATTTATTTTAACTTAAATCTTTCGTCCATGAAATTTCTTTTTGCTTCCATTGTGACTGGTTCATCGTGAAGTTTCGAGAGAATTTATTCTTTAATTAAGAGTTCTTAGCTTGTATTCTTCTTATTCCTTCGCCTGTACGCATGGACAAGTACATTGTTGTCCATGTTGTTTGGAGAGAACAATCGTGGTGATTGAATATAATTTTCTTTTCATTTGGTTTGTAGTCAAAGCATTAAGGCGGCTCCACACATTCGTTATTCGCCGAACTGCTCGCCGAATAGCGACTAGTGTGGATGGGTTGCTCGCTATTCGTCGCATCACGAACATCGGTGCTCGCTTTTTTCCACCGCGTGTCGGGTGTTTTGAGACACATCAAAGGAAACCGAGTACAGGCGAATATTCACGAATGACCGGTTCGTGGTACTGTCCCACATATTCGTGCTTTTACGAATACCAAGGATCGCGAGTATACGAATAATACGCTTTTAAGTTATTTCGAATAAGTAATCGCTGAAAAAAATTATTATTCGTAATTTTTCTGTTTATCGTACGAAGTAATAAGTGTTTTTAGAAGTGATAAACTAGAGAAATTTGAAGTAATAAAGTAGTGATTGAGAAACTTCATTTATTATCTCCAACATGGTCATACGCAGTTTGCAACTGCTTTTTGACAATAAAGTTTATTTGACATGTGATTTAAACACATCCACAAACGTTTCTATTAACTTTATTTTACTTTTTTATTAAGCGTCCTAAAGTTTCACAGTATTGCTAAATTAGCATTATCTATTTTTTAGTAGTATTAGCATATATTTCCCGTACACGATCGAATAATAATCCATGCATGGGCGGGGCTAGAGAAAATTTAAAAAATTAATACTATTATAAAAATAAATAATAAAAATATTACATTGAAATGTAATAAATGATTGAATGATTTTTGAATAAATAAATAGAGTCAGATGATGTGGAGAAACAAATTAAAATAGTTACACAGTATTAATTCTTTTAGAGTTAATAAAAACAATAATTATTATAAGATCCTTAAAATTGCAGATAATCAATTACTATAGCCAAATCCGTACGGGTTAAAAAATAGCTTATTAATGATTTAATTTCGTTGATTGAATTAAGATTAGATAAGACCCATTTACTTTACTTAACATTTCACAAGAAACAACTACATACGCAGCAGAATGTGTGATTACTTCAGATTCTCTCTCCATATCCTCTAATCTCTAACACGAATATTCGTCCCCCCAGGGGACTTACATCTAGTAAGTACGTGTTTGGCGAACACGGGGCCCCGAGCTGAGCTTGGCATTACTTCCACTTACTTGTGCGAGGCTCCTTCCTTTCTCTTTCCTGACCTCCCTTGGTCACCTCTTGTTCTTTTCGATCCCGACGCTATTAAGGCTAGGGTATCTTTCATTTTCCTCATTCCTCTCATTTTTTGTCCTACCTCTCATTTTTTGTCCCCCCCCTTATTCTTTGTCCCCCCTCATTTTAGCCTCCCCTCCATTTGATGTATGTTGTGAGATATGTTTTGGTGTGTTGCAGATCAGGAGGGTTTTTAGTGGGTAGGGTTGAATCATTCGACGAGTCCTTCACGCGGGGAGAGTCATGTTGGCTCTCCCTAGTGCGTAACTGCATTTTCCCCACCTGTACAAGTTTTTCGGGCTCCAATGACCTTTGATGTCGACATGAGCCGTAAAGCCCCCCCCACACACACACACAAAACAAAAAAGAACGAATATTCGTCGTTCCCAGAGCGAGCACGTGCTCGGCAAATTGTTTATGTCTGGATCAGTGTGTCGCTGTTGCTCGGGATTCGCTATTTGGTTGCGCGGAGTTTGCCGAATAGCGTATGTGTGGAGCCGCCTTTATGGTAAGAGTAGTTTCAAGAATTTGTAATTGGAGCTATACTTCCAAACTGCTGATTCATTTCATGTAACTGGTTTTGTATACTTACGTGCCTAGGCTTCCTGTACTTGGAAAGTAGTGTTTTACCATGGTTCTTGCGAAAATAGTGTTGTAGCATGTTTTTCTTTTTCGGTTGTTGCAAAATAGAAGTTGTCCGGATCTATTGCATGTAATTTTTCACGTCCCTTTGTAAATCTTCATTGTACAAAACACGAAAATTGTAATTTTTGAAAAGCGATATTTCTACTATTTCAATCATGCTCTGAAAAATATATTCTTTCACTATATAATTTCCTTTTATCCCATCTCACACTTTTCTCTCAGATTAATTTTGTTACAATGAGCGGAATTCTCATCATGAAATAAGACAATTTTCTTCTTATCTTAGACGTATAAATATACACGATGAAACCATGTAATTTATTTATAACGTGTCAAATTAAAAAAATCACTTCATTGTAGCGAGTAACAGTTGTCTGCGGATAGATTACTCTCTCGTTTCTATAGCCATGCAGGTAAACAGACGGATCTGTGACAAAAACCTACAGTGGCATAACCCCACACGACAAAATGTGTGAGAAAACCCCACATCCCTTTACCTGCGTCGAGGAAAATTCCCTCCGAAGGGTAGTCTAACAGGTAGTCTCTCTTTATCTGTTATGGTCATTTTTTCCCTCTTTATTCCATGTTCCAAGTCCTAGAACACGTTGCTATAAAATTAACTATTAATCTTACATTTTTAACTCATACGACTCATTTTTCTCGTATGAGATAAACGAATAAAACAATTTGAATCACTTCTACGACGTCCCGTTCCCTAGATACCATTTTCTTTTCTTTTAGGTTGAAATACCATTCTAATCGTAGACAAACACAGCAAAGAAATCAGTTGGCTGATCGATGAAAACGGTGTTGTGTTTTGAAACAAAAAAATCAGCCCTCTCAGTGTCGAATCGAAGCACATCACTACGTTCATGTCGATAAACTACGTTCAAACCCATAAATAGTACATGATTGATATTGAACTAACTATCGTGGGAGGAGATTTGAATAAAAATTGCCCCGCCCCTAAAAAAGGTTTCATTTATATCAGTATTTTCTTTTAACATTTACTTTAAACAATATCCGAGTAGTGAAATCAAATCAAATCATTTTTATTTTAGATCAGGAAAAATCTTCCTCTGGCAAGTTATTTAGAATATACTGAATTTTAAAGTGATTATTGCATTAGTCTAATTTTATAGTAGCGCCCTACCCCGGGTTTGCATGTGAATTCTTATGTTGCACTTAAACTCTTCGTATTACTAAGAGATGACAAAAGCAACATGTCAAATATTTCTTTGTCCTCCAAAACGTTTGACCCTGAGGCATTTTTACGTCAACTCATGTGTATTACGTAACATCCCACTTTACCAGGCACATCAATATTATTGATATCCTGACATTTTATGATGGATTGACGTGAAAAAAAAATCGATTCCAAAATTGTGTCAAAGAATTGAAAACGCTGGAGGCATTAGGACGTACCTAACAATAGATTGTTATCTTAAGTGCTTAAAATGAAAGAAAGTTCTGTGTATTAACATGTAAATGAACGTAAAAATGACAAAAACTCTGCAATATAAAATATAAAAACAAATTGACTAAGCGTTTAACCGAAAATTCTTGACAGATTTATTCTGGCTGATTTTAGGCGCGTATAAATTTAGAAATACGCCTCTCATTAGTCACTCAAAGGCTTTGATTAAGTGTGATAGGAATCGGTAATTTTGCAAAAATTAATTCAATAGAGTCAGTAATAGAACAAATATATAGTAAAATTATATATGGGTACCGAAACGTCGTGAGTTAAATTTAAAAAAAAAGTGTTGTATTGTTCTTGGTTTTACTCAAGTGATGTTGTTTTGCCATTGAATTCTAAAAAATAAATATTGTCTGCTAAAAACAGGTCATTATTTATTTACTCACAGAATTATATATTATTTTAACCGAATAAAACCTAGGAAATACACTCCAAGAATTAACATTGTCGGGTGTACATATAATTTTCTGGGTAATGTAGTCTTATATCAGTAACGAGATATCGTGGAAATGTGATTCAAATTTTGTTTTATTCGTCTGTTGTGGACGAGAAAAATGAGCCGTCACTTAATTTTGTAAGATTAATGTTTACATTTTTAGCGTCTTTAACTGTGGCTTATCTAAAAGGAAATTGCAATTAATTACTCTTCCCCCTCCTTACTGGAGATAACCCTAAAGGGTCGGCATAATCCTACCTGACCTGTGTGATTTCGTCGTTGCGGGATTTTAAGACTGCCGGATTTTGTCGCGACACCAAACACATTCTAAACAAGATTGCGAAGGAACGTTGAAGTATAGACCAAGTTTTACAAATAGCAAAGCAATCTTGCGTTAACTATTTTTTAACATTACAAGAGAATATTATTTACTTACTTCCTTAATGTTGATTAAAATGACATCGTTGTGTCCATGAAGATAAGTGCACACGATTGACTGTGCAACTTGATGTTAATCATGGTCCAAATGATTTCTCAAGCGTTCTAGCTAGAGCACATAGCAATCCTAATGGAATATGTAGCACATTTTATCTACGCACTAAAAGGGATAATAGTTTAATTTCAACTTCGTGTTTCATCCACAAAGGCAATAAGTGGTGGCCTAGTAGTAGCGTCTCCGCTTCCACAATTGCGCTGAGCACAATTCGGTCGAACTAGGTGAGGAGTTAAGCTATGGTTTCCCTATGCAAATGGTTGCACAAACTGGAATTATTGGACCCTAATAATTGGTTTTGGGGGAAATAATTCTTGTCAGGTCGCGTCCAGACTATTTAAAGTTTAGTACAAACATATTATTGGAGAGAGATTACTAGATTGTCTGCTATTCACATTCACTATAAACACTCTAAAATATGTGTCATTATTCAAGATAATTAGTCACATTCAAAAAACTATCTTCTGTAAAATTTCTTGAAAAAAATGTTTTTTTCCAAGAAAGTTTTGTGAATGTGACTGACTGTCTTTAATAATGACACATATTTTAGAGTGTTTATAGTGAAATATATTGTTGAACTCTAATAATCGGTTTCTGAGGGGCGGATTTTTTCGTTAAAGACATGACACCGGTAGCAAGTAGCGGTTTGGGAGAATCTTCAACGTGCTGGAGATTCGTAAAAACTCGAACCCTCTTCCTTTCATAAATTATATATACATAAGATGTTTGATAAGACTACTTTAATATAATACAGAGCGCACAAACGCGATGATTCGTCTATAGATTAAATGAATATAAACAAGAGCATCTACATTGAATAATACTCATGTACCAATTGGAACGATACGGCGTCTCTGTGAAGTGTTGCAGGTAAAGTATGTGCAACCGTTTGCATAGCCTAAGGCCCGTCCAGAATGTGCCTGCTTTACGACGAACTAGGATTATTGAACCCTAAAAATTGTATTTTTTGGGGGTGAGGTGGGGGGCGTATTCCTTTTGTTAAAGACATTACACCGGTAACAGATACTAGCAAGATTTCTACAAACTAAAACCCTCTCCGGCCGGGCTTCAGTTTAATACCATTTTTATATTTTTTGTTTTATTAAAAGAAAATTACCATATTTGAATTCTACGAAAAAATTTCATTAAACTACGACCCATCTGCGACAATTTTAGTGCATCAGTGAAATGTAATAATTTTTCTTTACGAAATGTAGCTTCTAACAAACCTAGCATGATTTCTCAATATTAGCAAATGTCTTTTTAAATACACGTATATAAGAAGTTGATAGACTACTTTAATACCATGCAGAGTGCACAAATATTTTTTCTTCCGCGATGCTGCGTGTCTAGATTAAATGAATATAAACAAATGCATCTATGTTGAATAATACTTATATGCCAATTAGAACGGAATGTCAAGATTAGGAAAATGATTGCAAATTAAGTGATTCTTGTAAAGAAAAATAACTCATCAGACTGAATAATTTCTGCTTTTATTAAAAATTTCATCAATGCGTGATTAAAATCCATTTTTTTTTATGTGAACTTGTTTGTAACGAAATTATTGAAAACAAAACTTAAATATCTTGGTTTACCAATAACGAGTTATTCGTGTTTAGACTCATTTCCCTTGTTACGATTTGTAGAATTCAAATATTACCGAAAAACTTTGGTAAAGTAATTTATGTAAGATTTCGGATTTTACACCACTGCCTCATTGGTGACGCGTCGTAACCCGTTTCCTCGTATTTTCTTCGAGTGCCCGGAAAAGAAACAGGGGTATAGTTTGCAAGAAAAGAGTTTGTGTCTTTTGGACACGATGCGGCATCTCTGTAGGTAGGAATTTGTACGCGGAACGGTCGAGTTGCGCACCTGGAAAGTGGAATGCAAGGATTATCCCCGCTAATAGGGTCGAGTTGCACACGCTGATTGCTCGAAGGGTCCTGTCGAGTTGCACACCAAATCCTTTGGCATCCCATACATACAATCATAACATACAATCGTTGCACCACCTTGCGTCGATTCTTTTCTATTTTTTATTGGTATATTTATTATGGCTATTAGTAATAATTTTTGCTGATGAATCTAACAATTTGCTTCTCAGAAAATCTGTATTGGAAAACAACGAAACGTAAGAAAACAGCCGCACAGCTGACATTCAACAGTTATCGTTGAATCCATTAAAAAATCTTTAAATTTATTTACTGTTCTTAAAGTTAAGAAAGTACCTAAATATAACTAGAGTGTAGGTGAGATTAAGAGCAGGGAATCATTAAGCGACGCCCTCTCTGATGGCGAGATACCAAGTGTTAATAATATCAACAAAACAATTTCATCATATTCAGACTATATTTTTTGGTTTAACTTAGTTTTGGACACAACGTATCGACTGTGGGCACAGTCCACATCAGGCGAATAACAACTTTTAAACTTCAAAAAAATTCTCAAAATAGTCTGGAAAATGATGAAATTGTTTTATTGAAGTAATGAGACGAACTATCTCTATAATATAATGTCACTTTTAACGGTGTCGGATAATATTTTTTTAAAGTTCACCAAAATGTTTATCCCGGAAACAAAAAATCTGGGTTTTTAAACTTTTGAAATAAAAAAAAGATGAATTAAATAAATGTGTTATAGTGGTCTTGCGATAGCATTTTGGCGTGGAAGAATGGCCGTAGGCCCCACAGTTGTCTGCGAAGAGAAATTTTTGTATAAAATTCTCGAATTAGGAGAAATCTTCTGCTGTGCGTCATTGAGCGTTTGAAGCGCTGTTGCTGTCTGCTATCCTCGTGCAATTTATTATTAATACATAGATTAATATACAAATTATTGCAATAGTAGATTAATTTAAATTATAATAATATACAAATTGTTTTTTATATCCACGATAGTTTTATGAAATGATATTAGACATTGTGATTGCGATTTACCAACACGTTTCATAAACTGTTTGTTGAACTGAGAACTGATGATAGTAAATTCTGTGATAATTTTAGAATTTATTCTAAACAGTATCAACTAATGCAAAATACTCTAAAATAAAATTTATGAGAACAAAAGGGAAGAAGTAAAGAAACTGTCTAAAAAGTTATTGTAACCAGTTTTTCATATTTTTTTTGTTTATGTCGTACTTATTTTTTGTAATAAAGGATGTAAATGTATTGTTTATTATATACGGACAGTTTTTCCTAGTACAGAAGTAGTTTCAAATTTCCCACGAGCATAGATATTTATATGAAGGAAATACGTAATATTTGATGATAGTTTCAATTTTAGTTTTATTAATAACTTTGTAAAAGTTAAATATATGTGAATGACTTATTTTGATTGATTAATTAAATTAATTGACCAGTTACGTTTATGTTCAATTTGTTTCTATAGTAATAAAATTATTCACAGTTATCAATATAATTTGATTTAGATTGAAATATATCAATATTTCATGTATGATGGTAACAACTCGTTGAATAACATAAAAACTGCTGTAAATAGCAGTAGTAAGCCGGCCTTGAAGTGGTTGACTTGGGTAGCGCTAAGATGTGACCTCGAAGGACCCGGTTGTTTAAAATGGACCCTATACAAACAAGATTTAAACTACACTTTTAAAACAAGTATTTTGATACTGTTGGGGATTTGATAATTAATGAGTAAAATGAGTTGTCGTTGAGATAATCTAGAACACTCAATGGTTTTTGAATTTGTTTTGGTGAGCGCGGCGTGAGTCGCAGCATGTGTATGCACCACGAGAGACCATTCACATAGTGGTGCTATGGCCGCACGCGCGCATAGTCGCTGTGGAATGCGAGGCCATTTCGCTTTCTTAGCGGCGACGTGTAGGTTGCCGGCCGGTTGGCCGGTCATGCACGCGCTCTCACGATATGTTTCTACAACGATGGCTGAATACGGCGACATCGCCCTTGGACGAATATGCGCGTTTACCTTTCACGCAACTCGGGGAAAAAATTATTACTCATCTACCGATATTCTTGGTGTGCTAGAGATTTGTGTTGGTATCTCGGACTCGGATAGAAAATTACTTAGATCACTCATATAGCGTTTTCATAAGTGATAAGCTGTTCCGAGTACCACCCATGATTCGAACTATGGTAAAATCTTAACGAAGTGATTTGACTAAAGTTGTAAAAGAAAAAGATATAGTAAACGACTTCGGTGTTTTAGTCATGGTAAGCAAAGGTAGCACAACATAATCCCGTTTTTTTTATCTTAGGTCGAAGAAGTTATCTGATGTGTTTCTTTTCGTAATCGAGTTGTTCCGTTGAAAACATGAATATTTGCGTGTTCATCTAATTCCTCGATGCTTGTTACGTGTTCGAAGTTATATGATGCTTCTTTTACTGTGAATTTTTTTTTTTTACGAATTATTACCCACTTTTAGAAAACATATTTGTTATTTAAGATATTTTCATCAATTTGATTGGATTTGTCCAGTGAGATCTCCAAATGTTCATTTTAACATATATGCGTGTGTTGTATATCCCGATCTTTGTCGGTGAGTATCGCCCTAGTGCGCAATGAACGCTCTGCTAACCTTCCGGAAAAAAGTGATAGGAATCAGAATGGACTGTGAACCACGAGGGCGACATAGCGGGAGATCCCTAGTTTTGACGAATTACAATGTAAACAAATAACACGTATTAAAGATATTTTATTCGTATTATGTTTGCAATTTTAATGAGCAAAATATATTTGGTACTTCACTTTGTGTTTAAAAATCGATCTTGATCTATAACCAATCAGTGTAAATGTATAAAAATAGTTATCAACGACGGGACTAACGATTTTTATAATGTTTAAATTTAAATTCATAAGTATTGTAAATATGTTAGAAAGGAGTAAAAGTAGCTATATATTTTTAAAAAGCCTAGTGCTTTAAATCAGCCAAAACTACCAATTTCGCCTCACAATGTTTTGTCTCCATATTTTATTCGCTTGATCATGATCATAGTTATCTGTAATAAAAAGATACTAATAATATTTCTTACATTATAAGTTCAATCGGATATGAACTATTATATTTAACATTACTTATAATTAATTAGTACAATATTGTTGATTATTCGACGAAATTCATGTTGCTTTATGTTAGTGAAGCAGTTTTCTGTCAGATTTTTGTCGAACTTTCGTGTGCATTTCCAATTGGAATCAAATCATCATGTATACTGTGCTTGTGTTTATTTGAAAGTAAACCATATTTTAAATTGTTTCAATATTATATGGTACGTTGTGTTTGACAACTTCATCAGTAAAACACCAACTGCGCAGTTTCGAGTCGTCGGGGCACTGAAAAATTGCTCAAATTGATTGAATTCGATTGTGATCAAATTTTATGATTTTTGTGATCAGAATTACATATGAATACAATTACAATCTTCACATTGAACCACAGTCTCTTCATATGTGTTCCAGTATAATGCACAAATTGAGCCATTCAAATTGATATTCTGTAAAGACGACTCACATTTCAAATGTGAATGGTACAGTGTGCTGGGATACGCAAATAGAGTATCAGTTTATTCGCGCAAACCAGCTAGGGCAATCCACTATTTTAAAGAGAAGATGGTTCAGCGGTTTTCTTAGCGGAAAGTTGTACCGAACGGCGGTAATTTGTGTAATGGTCGTGTTTTTTTGTGTTGGTGAGGTTCCTATCACAGCGCTGGGTTTGGAGAGAGAGGCGGGGGTGTTGTTGGTAGGTATTCTCAAAGTCGCGTAACTTTACCGAAAATAATGCAAAATGGCTACGTAGCACGAATTGAGAACTTCTACGAATTGAGTAATATCCCGATGAATATTAATAGTCACAAAAACTACTATTTGCTGTTAAAAATAGATATTAAATATACTGCAAACTAAGACAAGGTTATATCCGTTTCACACTTTCGACGTGGAAAGAACAGAATAGCCCCGCAAGAGCAAGTGAATTGAATTGGTGGTCGTTGAAATTCGAAAGGCTTGCCAATATAACGCGAAGTACTATTTATCATTACTCATATGGACGATGGCGAAGTAAAATAATTGGCTACACTGTTTACAAGCCGTATACCAACATTTAGACCGGTTATAAATAAATAAATTAATAATTTACTGTCAAGAGAGTAATTACAAACTGTTTACGGCCATGTTGAGGACAATTAACAAATTTACCGCTACCAATTTACAATAAACTAATAAAAACATTGCATTTCCCGGCGTGTTTATTTTTCTTAGGTTAAACTTGCTCTGAGTACCGTAACACGACTTAGAGTATAATTGTCCCGCTAATGCTTCCACATGAATCGTATTAAATTTGAAAGCGAAAAAAGTTCATAATAATTCCAAATTAGAGTTTTATTGAATGATAGAATTGAACGTGTTTTAACCAATGGAATGTATGTAGAACAATTACATTCAACAAAGAGAAAATTCACACCTGGTTGAGGAGGGCCATACAGATCGCCATGCTCAAACATATCAGCCGTTCCCCATCATTACCGGTCGAGAGTACAGACATGTCTGCGCAGCCTTGTGGGATCAAGATTTGGACTGGAACGTGGCGCGTTAGGAGGACAAGTGTCCGTACGGACATTGTGAAGGCGTTTGCACTAGTAGACACCGTCAAGAATACGACCGTTGTGACGGTTGGCCTTGAAGCAGGTGTGGGGACTGGAGCCTCCAGCAACGCTCCAGTGAACGACGACCGTAGAGGAGTCGTGTCATTTCGTCTTTTCAAATGAATCCCGATTCTGCGCACATCGTGGCGACGGATGTGTGGTTGAGGTTCCACTGAAACGAACAATGGTTGCTTAGATTAGTCATAGTTGTTGCGACCTTCCTCGATACTGTGGGTGTTCGACTGTTTCCCTGGCTAGAACGTTCTCCAGATCTGTCACCCATTTAATAGAGAACATCTGTTCTTGGGTTGCCAGTCACTACGAATTATATATGAGTTAAAGCCGCATGGAATGATTTACCTATATGCCATCCAAGCTCAGTTCAACAAGTTGCATATTTTGATCTTCGTATTGGCATGAATAAACAATACTCATCATAACGGTTCTAATCGTTGTGCAACTTCCCACACGTACTATAAATATGATTCTGCTATGTGCTTACCTTATCGGTCAAATTTTAATTGTCAAAAATGTACAATACTGCCTATACTGGGACAAATTAATGTTTTGTTAACTAAGTTGCATGTATATTTGTAAAGGAATTTTGATTAGTACACATCCAATTGCTATCATTAAATTAATTTTTAGGCTAAAGCTATAAATAATTCTTGCATTTTGGTGGGATGGCATGAGTTTTATTATGTGTACGTAAAAATAATCATAAGAACAACCAAGAAACTTTATTGCATATCACGAGTTCGTTCGTTTACACACGTAGACCGTTCTGAAACTCTTATTACGTACTATTATGAAAGCGAGAAAGAAAAAGATAAGAGACACAATTTTATTTCAAAATATCTCTAAGGTTTTGTTCTTTTCTTGCCTTTCACTAGATAATTCTGCGTTACTCGTTGTTACTTCCTCAGTCGCCATTGTTACCAGTTACGGATTGTCAGAAATGTTAAAGAGTGAAGACAGTCTGATGATTTTTAAGCATTAAAAAACGAATACTATGAACAACCTATAGCAATGAATCATTGATTACAATACTATGTGAGAAGAACTAGACGTGGAAAGTTACAGTGACACATTTTTACACTTTTCCCTCTGAAAAGTTTGTTAGAACACATTATTTAAAAAATATTTTGCTGTTTGGTTTGTAAATTTATGATGATATAGAGTTGCAAATTTTTCATGGAGTGTTTTTGGTTTGAATTCAAAATATTTGGTTTTATTCCAACATTTGATTCAGCGTTCTTTGCATCTTATAATACCTTATGAACCTCAGTACATCTCATACAAACTTTCGTTATGTACTGAGGAGCATGGTATCTTGACTTGGGCCTCCTTGTGATGAAGGTTTCAATTGATGCACGTCCTGCCCATAATAAGAAACACGCACACGTGGTAGATTCTCGTCAAGATGGGAATAGTGTGACGCGCGAGAAGATCCTGAGTGGAGGAACGCGTTCGCGGAATAGGGACAAAGGTTACAGTAATCTTTCCGACTTTAAAACATGTGACACGATCTAGTTCAATTCAGCAGGGAGAGTTTTGGATTTTTATTTATTTAGTTTTTCATTTTGCCGTGACGTGAAAGATTTATTTTTATGTAGATCAATATACTTAGATGAGAACGCGAAAACTTCTTTGTTATTTTTGGTCATCTTATTTTATTTTTCTTGTTTTTAAGTTTCAGTCGTATACTTGGAAGAGTTTGTGAATAAATTTGTTTACCCTCTCTTTCAGGGTATGGTTTTAAATGTGTTGAAAAGATGTTTGTGTGAGTGATAGGGAAGATATAGGCTCCGTAAAGTACTTAGATTTGAAGAGACTTGATGATTATTGAACATCTTGTCGATGTGCTGCAAACCAATCCTAGGATTGACAACTGAAGTAGAACTGTCCCGACATCAGCGGTCCCCGACCTGGGGTTTTCATACGGGCACGCCACAGACCATTCACATTTTACTTGCTCGAGAAATCCAACAATTCATAATAATAGTAACTGGTAAACAAGCCTCAGTTCATAAGAAAACATCCTAATTATGAAGATAAAAGATCTTTAATTATTGATTATAAGATTTCAAAGAAAAATACATAAATCTAATCTCTCTTAGCGGCAACACTTATCACCCGGGGCATACACCGTCAGACGAATGACCAAATATGCTGATTCAACGACCCCTCTCATTGTTTCATTCTGCCACAAGTTTCATTGAAAACCTCTTTTCTGGTTAGAAGGCATTGAATTAAAAACTTATTAAAGCCGTCAAAATTAAAACCGGAGCGAAAAAGTACTCAAAATTATTACCCTGGGCGCACATTGAGACGCAGCCGCGCATGCAACGCAGCGTAGAGGCAGCATACTTTCTGTGACTCAGTGTTGTATTGGTTCAAAATCCCGAATTGTGGAGCACTAGTGCAGTTACGCCACATTTAATTGTGCGAAGTCGACTGAGATGTGTACTTTGTATGAATCTTTTTTTCTTTTTTTTAATACACTTGTGAACCGTTATATCGGAAGATGATTTCTGTTTGCACATTCCNGATGTGTACTTTGTATGAATCTTTTTTTCTTTTTTTTAATACACTTGTGAACCGTTATATCGGAAGATGATTTCTGTTTGCACATTCCTCGTCGATGGTATTGCTTGGGATCTGATCTAGTGGCCTTCACCTTGCCCTTGCCCTTGAGGTTGACGCGAGACGGAGTAGGACTGGCGGCAACGAGTGGCAATGAAGGAGGTACTAGTCGCTGCAGGTATTGTGGGAATCGCATTGTTAGTAACTTTGATAGCGGATGGTGGGAATTCATTTTTCACAGTGCACGGAGGATCTCTTTTCTTTATAAATATGTTCAATTTCTTAGTATACTCTTTTTATTATATTGCCGAAATGCTGTCAAGAATAATTACGGGAATAATATGTACCAGAAGCATCTAAGACTCACTTATTGCATTAATTGCACTCCAAGTACGCATGCCAAACTAAAACGAAGATCGCAGAGCAGTAAAATGGAATCGAACAATAAAAACCGTCGAACAGCCAAGTACTTGGTAGCATATTATACATGCAACTACACGATTTTCTACGTTTGAGGATGATCTGATTCAGAGGGAAGCGACAGAAAAAATCACGTAGGTAATTTCCTGTGATTAGGGTTATGAGAGGAACTGATCCAGACTAAGTGTTGCATTGTCTCAAAATATTTTCAGTAGCGCAACTATGAGCTTTGGTTGCCCCACTGACCACTACCTTACATTGCTCTTGATGGAGCGCGGGAAGGGAGGTCAGTAACTGTGATAATCGTACGAAGTGTTTTAAGTGTGTGAAACAAAGTTTCGATGTGATTAGCAGAATCTACGTATTTTTGTTGCTCCCAATCTGGATTTTGTTGAGGTAGCGTGATTTTCCACAGCGTTTTCCGTCTATTGGATGTGTTTGCACAAATATTCTTACGAAGTGTCAAGCGTCCTCGCACAGAAAATCCGTTCGATTACGATAGCTTTTACTACCTGTGTTGGAATGACTTAAGAGAATGCGTGGAGAACTTCTTTTCTTGGTAAACTGAGTGCTTCTTCCCTTGTTAGCATTCGTCCTCCCACCTGCCTTTTTTGGCGGTGGCAGAGAGCGAGGTGAAATTGTGTGGAGCGCTGTGTCCCCCGTTCTGCCTCTCATCCTGCCTCCGCTCGTCCTCCGTCGCATGTCTCGCCTACCCACGCAGTCAATGAACCTTCCTCCTTGGGCTGCTGGCGGGGCGACGGCGGCGACGGACGCGAGCGCGGTCGCCCGCTTGCCCGCCGCGTCACAAGGAAATAGAGAAAAGAGGAGGCGCCTACGCACACCACGTATACTCTCGCCCTCGATCGCCGTTCACGCTGCACGGCCTTATAATGCTACGGCTATTTTAACAGCTCAGGCACTCCAACCCTATCAACGTATTTTGACTTCGGAAAATTATTCAAGTACGACGATCCAAGTCATTTTTTGTTCAATTTTGTATTGGCCCTATTTCATCGGGACACTTGATAAAAAAACATGTCACAAAAAAATTAGCTTACTTTTACTTATAACGAACTAAACGTATTATAATAACAAATAATGAGTGATTTTGGTTATTTTTTACACTAAATCATTCGGTAGTATTTTAAATGTCCACTAAATGAGATAATTCTTGTGAACTGTGCTACTGTCAACTGAATGGTTTTACTGAAATTTCTTATCACGAACTCATTAAAGTATATTTTCTATAATTCGTATGTATTCACCGATAAATCGAAAATGGGATGAAGTATTGTTTTACTTTACTTCACATATTTATAGCTTTTAATAATATTTATATCACGATAGTGTACCATTGGAGATGAGTTATTTTGGGATTTGCGGACAGAATTTGAAGGAAGTATGATGCAAAAATGATCTCACAAAAATGTTCTGATTGCTTTCCTACTGGGTCATTTCACACGAAACGGACCAAAAATAAAATAAATTGGTCGCTCGACCACTTTTTAAAAAATTCATATTTTCTCTATCTTTTTCCTGATTATTCGGGAGTTCAAAACTGATTTTTTTTAAATTGATCTCAGNTTATTCGGGAGTTCAAAACTGATTTTTTTAAAATTGATCTCAGACCGCCAACGTGAGGTGGCCATTTTTGTTCTCCCGCGCGAGTTTTTTTTCGCGTTTGTTAGCATTTACATTAGGGATCACATCTCATGAACTATTTATCTGAGAAAGTTATCAAACAAAAACCACTGCCAAGATTACATTTCATTGTATAATCTTTGCGAAGTGTACATTTAACCTATTTTCTTTCTTCTATGAGAAAAGTTCATCGAAACTTGGATATCAAAATTGGGAATTTTCTTTCTAAAAAGATGAGCGGTATATACAGCTTCATATTTTTTGTGGGTGTAGGTACATATTAGTAGCATTATCCAAAAAATATCAACGTTCTTACTTTTATCCTTTATTCAGTATGATTTTTGGAATAATTAATTTTTTCTCATTTTGTCAGGTCTAGGCTTAAATATCTCCGGACTGAATTTTAAAAAATTGCAAGTGCTAATTAAGAATTTTTTGAAGTGAAAACGTAAATGTACACATTTAAAGAAAATGCATGTGAATGAATATTACAAGTAATGCAACAATATGTTTATTATATACGAATATAGTACACATCCCAGTTACCTGTGGGCCAATTTTTATTTTTTTGCTCACATCAGAGGCGAAGCTAGGCGAAGCTTGTTCAAATTGCAATTATGATACGCGACTCTTTCTGAATTTGGCCATGGTCGCTTCCTTTACTCGCGGAAAACTTATTCCTAGCTAGGAACCATTGCCGTTGCTGTGTCTAACAGAATTCTCACCGTTATCGTTGGGTGGCGAGAAGCGAGGACAAGGTTAAAGGACTGTTCAACAGCTTTATTGAGAGTGACTTGATTGGGAAGTAATACGGAGACAGGAATATAAAATGTACGTGAAATAGCGCCGTCGTGAAAATCTGATGAACTGAAGAATGATGATGATCCTTGAGTATCGGGGATTTTGCCTAGGCAACGGGAGTGCTAAAGGAAGATTTCTTAGGATTAATATATCGAAAGCTTTGTGATAAAATGCGCTCAGGATGAAACACTCGAATCCACCGAAGGCGTCTGAGAACCTTCTGCCATGTGGCGTCACGTGACGCACCTGCGTGTTGTGTAGCAACAGCCGCCAGACGTTCGCATTCTAATTATCTTCACCATCCGTCGACTTCTTTCCTCCCTTAACCCTTCATTTTCTTTGTTCATCCTTTACCCCTTCATATTCCATCCTCCCGTTTTGTTTTGTGTTTCTATCTGCTTGTTTTTATAAAATTCCATTTTTCGTAAATTTCATACATCGATTATGCTTTTGGCGTTAAAGAAAAAACACAGTTTTCAATACAAATCACGTCTTAATTCACTAATGACAATTGTTATATCCGTATTATTGATAACATTTTCCATATGATTTTTAGTTAAATATTGGTTACAGATCTGTTCTCTTACTAAAGCACCTTGTTTGATCGTTAGTACAAATTCAGTGGCATGCCCTCAATCACTTGCCCCGTGTTGTATCGCTGGACGTCGTATTTTTTGTCGGCCGCTTTCCCCTTCTCTTCGTCCGTCGGTCTTAAGTCGTGTGTGACGTCATGTCGGCGTTAGTCCCAGCAACAAAAATGCTGTAGTGTGCGAGCGTAGAGAGTGTGCAGCAGATCGCTACGCTTGACGTGAGTTGGAAGCACGCTTCCAAACTCAGTGAATTGTAGGTGATGCAGGAAGACGGACAAGCGACATATTGGAAGACTTGAAAGTTTGAGTATGTTTAGGAACCCAGCGTGCCTGTCAATAATTCAGGAATGTGTTAATACCCATGAATATATTTTTTCACTTAATTTTAGTTCAAGTAGTAGTAAATGCTTCAGTGAACTGATCGGCGGATCAGTTACTATTAGTGTAATAATAGTCATTCTTTTTAAATTAAAAATAGTGCACATAAGAGAGCACCCTCTTCTGACACATTCCACACAAATTGGTTTTCAGGTTTAAAAAGACACGTCTAATTTCTTTAATTATGACCAGGACTCGGATCGATATGCGCTAAAAAATCGCAGAATATGCACCAAAGAGGTTCAAATATGCTCTAATATCTTATTAAATGTACAAAAAATTTGAAATATGCACTTGAAAAAACAAGTTACGTATGTATCTACTTATTACTAAGCAAGTGTTACTACAAATTGGGTTAGTTGAATGGTACCACTAAGCTCGTTCATACATTTTGAGCCATATTTCAGTAATGAACATGTAAATTTTTATTGATTACAGTAATTAATCTAAATATTACAAAGTTAAGACAAAAAAAATTAAAAAATACGCGTTTATATACAAATCTTCTGAAGTATGCATGTATATGCACTATTAAATTAAATTCAAATAGTATTACGAGGTTAAAAATGTTAAAGATTGAGTCCTCAAAGCTATATAAAACCTAGAAAAAAATATGCAAAACACAAAATCCGAGCCCTGATTACGACGCTTCAATTTTGTGTGACGTAGTTCGTCTGTTGAGTCTTGCATGGAACACGTAAAAAACCTTGTTCTTTGTTGTCCTAAGTTTCAACTACATTAATAATATCAAAGTATTCATTAAACATACCAATCTGTTATAACATTTCGTTAAGAAACGTTCTCTGTAGGTCTTGTAGTTAAGAATTTATTTTCTTCCAAACTCTAGTCATAATCCTTGTTCATCGATAGAAAGTGACGTGAAGGGGCCTTTATTAATGCTTTCGTTCTCGCTTATAGTGAAATGTACCTCATGAAATATGTATGAAATTCTGATGTTTGTATGAATTTTTTTCATCGTAATAAGGTGTACAAGTCTTCGGAATATGTTTTTCAGTTAATGTTATTTTACCGAATTAAATGTGGTTAATTGGAAGCTTTGTCTTTTTTAGATAGTTTCGAAACGTGTCGATAGTTCTTTTTGTCCATTCCATTTGCTCCTTGTTGGTGGTAGCAGGAATCGGTTGTTTCGTCTGTGCCGATGTTGCAGTCAGATTTCGTGTCTGTTAGGGAGGTTACGTCACTTCCAAGCACGCTGGGTTACGAGATGCGCCACCTACGAATGATGAGAATTCCTTGAAAGAACGAAGGTACTAAATATTGACCTTTTCCACTTCCTCCAACGTAATTTACTTTCGATTTGTAGGTTGGACTATTCATAATGTGGGTTTTATTTTTTACATTACGTTGAAGTTTGGAATCGCGTTCTTTGTTATCACATGGTGGTGATGATTTTACTTAAGTATGGAGGACATTATTTTCTTATCAATAACTGCTTAGTTTTTTATTACAATTTTACTGTTTGTAATTTCTGTGAATTACCTAAAGTTGTTAATATTTACTATTTGTTTTGTTTTAGGTAAGTTGGAAGTCTGATTACTTTAAGATACCTCCTTGGTAAGTGAGCTGTAATGACTACTGTTTTTTCACCCCAATGAATTTAACGATAAACATGTTCGCCTTTTTTGTAACATAAACATCGCGAGGCCACATTAGTGGCTCACTTTCTGTATCGTAAATACATTTTAAAACATAACAATTATTTTTAAATAATAGTACCTACCTCTTTTAAGAGAATCTGTTTAGCAAGTTAGCAGACTGATGCAATAAATTTTATGTCATCTTATGTGAGATAAATAAAGTAAGCCGCTAATTTTGCCTTGCTATTTAGTACACCTTTTCGACCATTATGCTGACCTTCCTCAGATGTCTTGTGTTAATAACTATTATATTTTTACCTATCATCATGAATTACTAATATCGATTTTACAAAAAAAGCATTGAACTTTGCTTAGATTATCACGAAACAGACACGGCGGTCGTTATAAATTATTGACCAAAATGTCAAACGAAAGACACTGTCCACAAAAGAGCTGCAAAATTTATGAAGATTTTAGATAACTTAGCATAATAACTTAAATGCAAGAAAAATAATATATCAAAATATGACGTTTGAAAATATTTTCCTACTGAATCAAAGTAGAATAAAGAATGCATGTTAACAATATAATACATTAGGGCTATGCCTACTGCATATGTGAGATGTCTTAATTTTACGAAGTTATTGGGTTTTACATACCTGAGCGTGTCAATCAAGAGTCCTTGGTTGAGTGAGTTTTCTGGTTTAAAAATGTTTTTCAGTATCTAACTACAGTGGAAGTAAGTTAGCTAATATCCTGATTAGTGTAATGCCTGAAATTCAGAGGATGGGCATTTGTTCAGCTGTTGACTCGGTTGTAAGAATACAGGGGGAAAGTAACCATGGGCTGTTATGAGAGCAGTTCCAAAACGAATTAATTAGCTGTTGCACAGAAGAACGCTGGGTGGGGAACCGTGGCAGAAATTTCCAAAATCCCTAATAGGAAATCTTTAACGCGCTCATGTACTACTCTCTTAGTGATACTGCAACGTTTCTGGATCGTCTCTTGTGAACGCTCATTTTCTTCTAAAATTATATTTCATTGATATTGAAACTACAGCGCAAAATCTGGAATAATCCATAGTTGTTCAGTTAATTTAATGGATTTAATGTGTTAATGATAGTGAAATACATGAGGTTGGTGTCCAATTGTTTTATTACTTATGTCAGTTGATTATTGCACTGCGAAGAGTTCTTTATTAAAAATAAAATAAGGCGATAGTATTTAGTTAGGCTAGTGTATTGTCAGATTGGAAAATTATGAGATTAGTCAGCAATATTCTGTAGCTCACGTTCAGGTATATCTTAAATTGTTCCGATTTGCGTGAAGTGTATTGTATGAAGGAAACTCCTGCACATCTTTCCACTAATCGTTCATGGTAAATCTGTGTTGGCTAGAAGAGTATGGGGACTGAGTTTGTGATCACTTCAGTTACTTCGTGGCAACTATGACGTAATGTTACCATCTGGACAGCGATAAGAAGTGGAAGTTGCGTAATGCCTTTGCTGATTGGTGATTTCAATGCCTGTATTGTTTAAGGAAAGTAGCATTGTTCATCGAAACATGGTGTTTAATTGAAAAAATATTGATACTGGCGTTTGGACATCTACATTCACGAATCATTTGGCATGTTTGACCTTTCTCCCTCATCAGCCCTGAAGACATTGGTATATTTTTCTTTCTTCTGTGTACAATGAACTAGCAATTGGAGGATATGGAAATGGAGGTATTCCAGGAAAAAATTTAAATTTATAATGCCTTTAATTTTGGGTTGGTTTATCTGTAGTTGAGAATCTGATGGGCCAGATATTGTTTCTGTTGCTGCCCCCCCCCCGGCTTCACGCAAAAAACAGCGACAATTTCATGTGAAAACATTTTGTTACGAGATAAAGAAAATTGATGTACTCTTCACAAGCGTTCAAAATCAGTGTAATTGAAAACAAGAAATTAATATTTATTTAAATTTAAAAAATGGTTTTACAAGATATGAAAATGTGCATTCAGATGCTACAGGTGGCTGGAATAAAAATAAAAAACTACACTGTTTTACTGTTTCAATATAAATTCAATTAAAGTATACTTAACTAGTTGGTTTCTTGTCCAAATCAATAAACTATCTCTTTCCAAAGTCGGGTAGGAGACTATGTAAATGTATTCAATAATGTGATTTAAAACGCACAATACTATTATAACATAAGCACATGAGAGTGCAACTTCAATAATGTATTTTGTACTATAAAAATACCACCTCTCATTTTGTTGCTCTAGGTGTGAGTGTATAATGTTTATACTTTAATACTTCCGCACCGGAATGTATAAGCGTCCTGTCTCAAAAACCTCTTGTTATAATTAAGATTTAAATTATTTTTTGTGCGCTTTTATCTCAATAATGGAATGTCGGTGAATCGCGATTAAATTTTTGTTTTATTCGTCATCTTGGACTAGAAAATTGAGTCGTTAAATAGTGATGTAAAATTATTGATCCATTTTCTCGTAATTTATACTTACAGATGTTCACAGGCTTACCACCGAACATTTGTGAAGCGTCCGCCACAACAGATAAGGATAGACTGAGTACCTGAGTGGTAGTTTTTCTATCTTTGGCTATACTACGTAAAGAAACTGAAAGAAAGGAATTATGTACGTATCTTAAATAGTTTGATTTTAGGTGAGGGTAATCAAATGTTTTCAGAGTCTGAATCACAGTAGATATAAACTAAATATTTCGTTTGGTTAACTCTTAGTGTGCTCAATTCAAGCATTTTGTGCATTTCACTCGTACTTCATTGGGTACTACAGTATCAAAAGTTTGATTTCAGTTTTTTTTAATACTCATTCTCTTTTTATGGTAACTTTTTTTTTGTAAGTTGTACATGATTTAGAACCACAGACTTCGTATCAGTTATTGTTATTTGGACGATTCTACTAAGCAGGAAGTAAATTTTTTGTCATAATATATTCTGATTGTGGATAGGGGTATTTTCTCGTACTGAATTCTCATTCTCAACGAGAATACTTGTCGCGTACGCTGAGGTAAAATCTCCCCGACGCTACATAGGGTCTTTGACGAGTGAACTATGAAAGTTACTTACAAAGCAAGTACTTAAATACAATAAGAAAAAACTTTTTTAGTACATACAGTTTCAATACCGTGCATTTATTGTGCTATTGTCAAACGCTAGTACGTTTATTGAAGTGTTTCTAAACAATCTGAAAATTACTTATCTTGAAAAAAAAAATTAATTACCATGTCATAGTTAAAGGAGCTGTGACTGATACCCGTGTGCATGGTGTGTTAGAAGTTGTCGTTTCAGCCAGTCCATCCGCTAATATTCTCAATTGGCTTTTTCAAAATGTATTACGAGTTGGAAAATTTACCGCTCTAGGAAACCTGTCGCGGTCTCCCCGACTTCGACATTCAAATACAATTTTCACAATTAAAAATTTGTTCGGTTTCAACCTGTGAAAATAAACATTTGTGACTGTTTGCCAAACTATTTGATTCTTCAGTTTTATAAGCAACTAGCTGCATACCCGCCGCTTTGCTCGCGTAAATTCTGTAATAAGTCTCCAATTTTTTTTCTTCTCATATCCTCATTGGTATTCACCAAGAATGTTATACATTAGGTTATATTAGTAATGGTGTGCACCCTCAATTCGTTATTTTCACTGATGTAATTCAGAAAAAGATTTTAGAAAACACCAATATCGCGGTCATTTTTGATTCTTTTTTGTGTCATGCTCTTCCCAACCCTCACCTCTAGGGACGTATTGGTGCATAATGCCATTTGGTCTGAAGAGCACATAATGCTATTGGAAATGCAATTAATCGTCTTAGAATACACAATAACCATGGACTTGACCCTAATATCGATCTTTTTACGTTATTTTTACTTTTCACTCTTTCCGCCCCCAGCTCTAAAAATACAGTGCTCTTGTGATATCATCTGGAACATAACGGCATTGGTTGTTGAAGCATCGCGTCAACCCTAAAAAATGTATCCGATGCATTTTTATTTTTTTAATATTTCAATATTAGTTGTCAATTATTTTTATCCATTTCCCCACGCACACAAGTAGTGTATTTATTTCATGAGGGCTGAGTTCAGACTTTCACGATATCGGGATTTCACAATCAACTCAGCGACGCCGAAAATTATGGACTCTGGTATGTCATGTACGATATTTTTTTCATTGCAGCCCCTTCTCTAGGGATGTTGGAGTTTATACGGGCTGATTGTGGACTTTGACGTCTACGAGAATGTCACTACTAATTTCAGCGACCCCGAAACGTACGATCTCTCACTTCGATTATTTTTACATTTCACCCTTTCTCACCCCAACACAATGGGTGTTTATTCCGTATAGGGGGTGATAGTGTACTTACCTGGCTATGAGGGTGTCACTGCACTTCAGCGGTTCCAAAAATGATTTATTCAACTCCAATATGGATCGTTTTTTATTATGTTTACCTCCTCTCCTTTCCCACCCCTACTCTATGGATGCTAGGGGTATGTTATCTGCAATGTGGACTGATTGGTAACTTAGAAAGCATCTGGGACGTCCTTGTCCCATAGCCTATATCCCATAGCCACCGAAAACTATGGTTTCGAATCTAATATCAGATTTTCCCATTATTTTTACATGTCATCCCATTCTCACCCCCTGTCGAGGGATGCAAGGGATGTCTTCCCACATAGGACTTGTCTTATAATCGGTCATCTGTATATAAAGTTTGGTTGAAATTGTCCCACACTCGGAGTTATGCATGCATAAAATATTTGAACCTCCATTTCACCCCCTTAGAGATGGATTTTTGTAAAATCGTTTATTAGCGGATGTCTACTCCCTAAAGGGAACCTTTCTGCCAAATTTCAAGTTTGTAGGCTTTGTAGTTTCTGAGATTTCATGTTTAGTCAGTCAGTGAATGGTATTTCGCTTTTATATATATATANCATGGTGTGTTAGAAGTTGTCGTTTCAGCCAGTCCATCCGCTAATATTCTCAATTGGCTTTTTCAAAATGTATTACGAGTTGGAAAATTTACCGCTCTAGGAAACCTGTCGCGGTCTCCCCGACTTCGACATTCAAATACAATTTTCACAATTAAAAATTTGTTCGGTTTCAACCTGTGAAAATAAACATTTGTGACTGTTTGCCAAACTATTTGATTCTTCAGTTTTATAAGCAACTAGCTGCATACCCGCCGCTTTGCTCGCGTAAATTCTGTAATAAGTCTCCAATTTTTTTTCTTCTCATATCCTCATTGGTATTCACCAAGAATGTTATACATTAGGTTATATTAGTAATGGTGTGCACCCTCAATTCGTTATTTTCACTGATGTAATTCAGAAAAAGATTTTAGAAAACACCAATATCGCGGTCATTTTTGATTCTTTTTTGTGTCATGCTCTTCCCAACCCTCACCTCTAGGGACGTATTGGTGCATAATGCCATTTGGTCTGAAGAGCACATAATGCTATTGGAAATGCAATTAATCGTCTTAGAATACACAATAACCATGGACTTGACCCTAATATCGATCTTTTTACGTTATTTTTACTTTTCACTCTTTCCGCCCCCAGCTCTAAAAATACAGTGCTCTTGTGATATCATCTGGAACATAACGGCATTGGTTGTTGAAGCATCGCGTCAACCCTAAAAAATGTATCCGATGCATTTTTATTTTTTTAATATTTCAATATTAGTTGTCAATTATTTTTATCCATTTCCCCACGCACACAAGTAGTGTATTTATTTCATGAGGGCTGAGTTCAGACTTTCACGATATCGGGATTTCACAATCAACTCAGCGACGCCGAAAATTATGGACTCTGGTATGTCATGTACGATATTTTTTTCATTGCAGCCCCTTCTCTAGGGATGTTGGAGTTTATACGGGCTGATTGTGGACTTTGACGTCTACGAGAATGTCACTACTAATTTCAGCGACCCCGAAACGTACGATCTCTCACTTCGATTATTTTTACATTTCACCCTTTCTCACCCCAACACAATGGGTGTTTATTCCGTATAGGGGGTGATAGTGTACTTACCTGGCTATGAGGGTGTCACTGCACTTCAGCGGTTCCAAAAATGATTTATTCAACTCCAATATGGATCGTTTTTTATTATGTTTACCTCCTCTCCTTTCCCACCCCTACTCTATGGATGCTAGGGGTATGTTATCTGCAATGTGGACTGATTGGTAACTTAGAAAGCATCTGGGACGTCCTTGTCCCATAGCCTATATCCCATAGCCACCGAAAACTATGGTTTCGAATCTAATATCAGATTTTCCCATTATTTTTACATGTCATCCCATTCTCACCCCCTGTCGAGGGATGCAAGGGATGTCTTCCCACATAGGACTTGTCTTATAATCGGTCATCTGTATATAAAGTTTGGTTGAAATTGTCCCACACTCGGAGTTATGCATGCATAAAATATTTGAANTATATTTATCTGTCTACTTTGCTGCTGTATCACATTTTGTTTCATGTAGCGAGATATGTTCATTTATTGCTGTGATAACTTGCTTGTATTCACACCGAACATATTTAAACTTCCGCCTGTAATTTCTACATTTTGACTTTTGTTAAAACGCTGATTTGGTGAAAACGAACATGCTATTGCTGAGTAATTAGAACTACTCGCTAATTCTGTAGTTCAGATCTAGTTCCGCGAGTAAAGTCTGGAAATGGGTAAGTGCATATTGTTACAACACACCACAAGTCCATATGCGATGTGCGTAAGCTTTTTGGTGGAGAAGCGGGATTCAACCATAAACCACAACTTTTATGGTAGAGTTCGCTGCCACCAGCTTGGTTTCCCCAAGCAATCAAACACGAGTAATAACAATAAAACATTTAATTCAAATTAAATAAAGCTCTGAATATTTACAAATGTAGACAAACTCGCAAATCATAAATACAAGTTTGAACTTGTTATTACTTGATATTGCTATCTAAAAGCAATAATTACACACAGTTATAACTACTGGTGTTATGAATTAACTCGGAAATCTACCCAGATTATCCGAAGTTCAAAAAGTTCCAAGTTGCTATCTCGAAATAAATAACTGTTCCAAGCTATGTTATTCGCGCCTATAGCAAGTAATAGAATTNCCCTTTTTAGCAAGTAATAGAATTACCGCAACAATTCTCAGTGGTCTGACGACCAAACTAACCAAGTTACATATTAAATAACTTGCGTATACATATTAATACGCTTTCGCACTTGTCTCAAAGTCTGAAAACCTCCAGTATAAAAGTCACTTAGGAGCTGAAATCCCTCCAATATATGTTGAGGCGGAGGTCACGTGACTACCTCTTCGCCACCATTCCCAACACCCCACCTCGGCTTGGTCACTCCTCAGCTTCCGAGAAAAACTGCCTTTTCGGATGAACACTATTTCTGTCAACTGCTGAAATATTCCATACACACTCATTTTCCTTCTCCGGGCGTTCATCTCAGTTTTCAGAAGTAGAAGGGAGTTCTGCCTCTTCACAATACGAGAGGTCTTAACGCGAACCATTCCTTGTTTGGGCGGCGACGGGCATGGCTTAATCGCCTTTGGTATTTCCGGCGAGCACAGTGCTTGAAAATGTTATTTCAAAATCTATACTGGCCCCGATGTTACAATATGGCAAAGAACTGACATAATGACTGATGTACGATGTAGGTAAATTGTGTATGGAAAAATTGTGTGGTAGACAATGATTTTTCGTCTTCCATTCACCACAGTATGGTGATGTGAGCTCTGTTTTGCGAAGGAACGGATTTTATTGCGTGATGGCAGTGGTGAGGGTGATTCTAAGGTACCATTCTGTTTAATTGTCATCTAAGCGTCGAAATCCAGTCGCGAACGTTAATTAGTCACTATCCACTTCGTGGCAGCTAGCGGACGCAACAGCTGTTGTTTTAGCATTTGTGGAATTAAGTAGTTACTATAGCTGGGATTTTGATGAATGAGGAAACTTTGGTGGACCATGGTTATGGGTACCTAATTTCTATATTCATGACGTAGTAAACACTAAAAACCAAGTGACCTCTCAAATGCTAAATTGATGAATTTATTCCAGGTATTAAGATTTTTCCTCGATTTCCGTATTAAGTTTATAGATGTAAAAAGGAAATTCTGTAATTTTTGTGGGAAATTACTGTTTGAAAGATGAATCTAGGTTTTCAGTTCTGTATGAACTGGTCCATCTAGTAGTACGATGGTGAGCAAATCATCTTGCTGAACGAGAGATATTATCGATTTGTCTTGCTTACTTGTTTTGGCTCATATTGCAGAGCGTTTGCATATTAATTTTGAATATCACCTGTCATTAGTTAAGCAAGCCCTTCGCCCCATCAGCACGGATTGCCTTACACCTTGGGATTGGATTAAGTTATATAAAGGATGAAAGGAAAGGTTAAGAATGAAAGACCGTTGATATACACTTCATCTTGAGTCTCTGTTGAGACCTGTCTCGCTTGGGAGACCCTGTCAGTAGCTGTTGTATTATCGGCATAGCCCTCAACTTCATTGACTCACGCAAACCCTATCCATCCGCACGGTCAGTGCTATGTTACGGTGCTATTCCCTGGGACGGTTTGCGACACGTCCACACTGCAATTTGTCATCGATATAGTAGAAGAGTATAATCCAATAATATTCTAAAAGTGCATTTCTGTTTCAAAATAGGTTTACTTGTAACATTTACACGATTATACAAACTATGTAAAAACTATATTACGGTCTAGTTCCATAATAAAATAGCGGCATATAATAAATCATGGAAATATTGCCCGTCACATAATACGTACCAGCAGAACAAGTTTCCAGAAAAGCAATGAAAAATAATAGTACCTGAAGAGATAAAAGTTTATCAACTAATTAAACTTATTGGTTATTATTTAGTGTGTGTGTGTGTATATATATATAATTAAATCATATGAAATAAGATATTGTGAATGTAGAAGTCACGTTGAGTTGCTCTTAGCATGGCGACTGCCTCCCATATATACTCAACTTGAGCGCGCTCTGATGTATTGACTTACACCTAAAATGTTCGTCTGACGAGCATTCAATTTTCGAGTTGTAATCAAACAACATCAAAAACGGGTTTTTGGGGTCCATTTCAAAAGTTTGGTCAAAATTCACCACACACTAGCACGATATCTGTTCGTCGGACATAAAAATCGTAAAGACTTAATTCGTAGAAAAGTTAATGCACATTATTTTTGCATACTTATACTTTTCTCTGAAAGCGCTACTTTTCTAGTTCTAAACCAAAAACAAAAATAAAACTTTTTTTTCAATTTTTTTTTCGAGTGTTTCTCAAAACGCACTGGGTTTACGATGGTTGCAAAGTTGAAATTCAGATTTCAGCACCGCCGAAAATATAAGTAATGATTGAGAAATAAACTTCTAAATTTCCCCCAGCCAACTTTCCAGGCGACTGAACTACACAGAGTGAACGTTTGGATGAGAGATCTAAATAAAGAGGACGTAAAGGAAGTTTCCAAAATTTCGGATGTGACATCCTTAACTTATTGTATCTCAATCTTACGATTGGGATACAATAAGTTAAGGATGTCACACCCGAAATTGTCCCAAGGTGTGGAGAAATCCTTTCATTGTCCTGAATGTGAACTCCAATCCTGGGTACTTACATTAATAGTATTTTCTCTGTGCATGTATGATGCGTGTATTGGTCGTGATTCCTTGGCGTTGGTTAATGGTTACGCAGAAAATGCTAGACATTGGTAAATTTTACGAAGCAAGACCAAGATCGAGATAAAGTATGCAAGAATAATAACAATGCCTGCATGCCTTATCATGGTTTTGGTCTTCTTTCTTCTATGCTACTGCCAGCAACCTCGTCCTATTCTGAAATCTCGCTTAAACTTGTATTTATTGAAAAATTTGTCTGTTTAATCACAGAGAGATAGTTTTACGAATAAATTGTGTACTACGATGAGTGGGTCTACGGTTCTTTGTTTCATATTATTCAATTTTGTTTCTCATGAACTATGAAAGTATTTACCATTATTCTGTTTTTAATGCCCAAAGGAAAAAGAATCTACAAAAAAAAGATCACTTTTCTAGAAATCATTTTCATTTTGAGTGCTTAAGTTTTGCAAATTATGCTTTGGTAAACAAATAAATTGCTGTGTGAAAAACAGAAAAATAAAATGACTTTCAATATTATGTTAGGCTCTATGATTCAACTCATCGGTTCATAAAACTATTTTCTGAAAGATATGGTTGTAAAATGTGAGGACAGATGAAATTGTCCCGTCAAATGCGCGGTACACTTTGACGTTCTGCGCCACAGAGTAGACGTAAATCGGGAGCGGAAATTACATCACGGTTTCCTCAAGGTTTTTCCCTACCTCGGTCACCGCCAACACAGTTTTCTTATTATTCTTTCCTGAATTACTGTTTTCTGATGACTCTGCTTTAGCTTGAAATCATGGATATCCTAACACCTGATTTTCCTTATCCTCATTGGGTAATAGCTATCATAGATCACTTTTTAAGTGCATACAGACACAAAAATATTCGGTCACACTCATAAAGTCATTGATAGTAATTTTCTCTGTTTAATTATCTATAGAAATGAAACCAAGGAAGAACGAAACAGAACGTATTTAAGTCTGTGAACATTTCTGAATACTAACTTTCAGTGTAAGAAAAACGAAACGAAGTACCCAATTAATATGAACTAAATAAACTTGTATTGTAACGGAAGAAAGCACAAAAAAAATTGGTCATTTACATTTTTGACCTCCCTTTCAACAAAAAAGCTCTTAATGTCGGGTTTGTTCACGTTTGAGCCGCGTCAGCTGGTAATCTTCCATGAAGAGAGTTCCTCATACAGGAATAATCCGAATTGCTGCAGCTACTGCGCGGAACGGTTGGTGATATCGTACGAAGATATAAGGACGGAGATCGAATGAAATATGTTGCCCAGAAGTCGCGGAAATTGACCGAACGAGAAAGACGCCTTGTCTGCAAGGTGTAGAAAAATCCAAAGGTAAGCGCCCGTACAATAGCAGCTGAATTGTGACGGCAGTGTTGAAAGGATGTGCATCTGGATGGTGCATTTAAAGAATCAAGGATACAACTGAAAGGTAGCAAAGAAAACCTTATTGGCGAGACGAATGAAGAGAAAAGGTTAGACTTTGCTAAAACGCCCATCACTAAACACCAGAATGGTGGAATAGTGTGATTTTCGCAGACGAAAGTAAGTTCTGTGGGCAGCAATCAGGGGACTAGGCAAATCAGTAACTTGGGAAGGACAATTTGCAGAACAATGTATAATAAGGAGGAGGGAGAGTCTTGGTATGAGAATGTAAGCGCTGGAGTCGTTTACGATTATTTTTTTTGGTGGGGCTTTACGGCTCATCGACATCTAAGTCATTAGAGCCCTAAAATTCTGTACAGGTAGGAAAATGCAGTTACGCACTAAGGAGAGCCAACATGACCCTCCCCGCATGTGGGACTCGCCGAATGACTCATCCATACCCACTAAAAACCCTCCTGAATTACAACTCAAAACTCAAATATCAACACATCTCAAAACATTACACACATCATTTCAAAAATAAAAATAAAATTAAGAAAAAGAAGAGGAAAATGAAAGATACCCTAACATCGGGATCGAAAAGAACAAGAGGTCACCAAGGGAGGTCAGGAAAGAGAAAGGAAGGAGCCTTGCACAAGTGGAAGTAATACCAGTCGTTTTCGAGCCATGGACCCGCACGGATAATCCATGAATTTTAAAAAAATGTATAGAACGGTTTGTGTATTGAACAGCTACATGGAATAACTGGACTCTACTTTTTTATTTAGAACTGAAATGTCAGAAAAATACTTCTATTGATATTTTGATGTTATGCCTATATTTATGGATTGACTTTTTTAAATAGTAAAAATAGGGCTTCATATTTATAAAAACATGTTTATTGTGAAAAGTTATATTTATGAATCCAGGTGTCATTCAATAACTATAAAAATGTGTTGGCCTAAGCGGAAAACATATAATTGTTTCAACTTCCCAATGAATCTAACTCTGTTTAATCAAACGACGCTGTAGATGGGAATCCATACTACACCACCGATGACAGGCTTACGTCTTTTGAACAAAGACTTGACCTGGTGGTAAGAAGAAATATATTATTTTCTAGTACGCCAGTCTCAAATGCTCAGTCCGATGAAAATAATGGTTTCATCGATCCGCAATATTACTAGAAAAAGGCTCAGGAAACCTGAATACCACAAAAAATCATTGCTAAAAACCTGAGGAATTGTGGGGAGAGATATATGAAAATAAATGGTCTCACAACTGAAAAAGAAAAACAACTTAGATATCCACTGTAACCTTAAAATGGTGCGTGACAGTGACAATTCAGTTCTCAATCTTTCTGGAAATTGATTGTATTAAACAGCAATATAATTATTTTGCCTTTTATAAAGAAATGATATTAAATACAGAAGCCGCGTAAAGAGGGTGAAAGGTTAAGGGGTGGGGCAAATAAATACTACTACAAGTCAAATCAAGGAACGTCAGTAGCAGGAAGCAAAAACATTTCATCGTACATTTTGTGTGTCAGTAAATGCACAGAATTGTTAAATTTAAAGGAAATATTTGAAAAAAATTATTTTATTGAAAATAACCAGTTTTATTTTAGCATTTTTACATTTCTATGCTGACTAATTCATACGAATATATGTGCATTTTTGGATTTAGACAAGTATAATATACATGTATGAATATATTCCAACAAATATTTGCACATATATATGCGTGTATATACATGTATACTGCTAAAAACGCTTCAAAAATGCACGTTTTTGTTTTCGTTATCAGTGTGTTTTTACATACATGCAAAAAAATACATCCAAATACAAGGTAGTACATGTAAAAATACATGCCAATATTTAGCTCTTTTTACTGGACAAAAATCGGTCTAAATTTAAAAAAAATGCTATTTTCTCGTATTTTCGCAAAAATGCCTTAAACGAATAATTGCAAAGAAAGGCCTCAAATTTGAGCGCTCATATCTTGGTCTTTGTGCGTCTGACTAACAAATTACTTCTGACCAAATTTGTAGCAAATTTTGTCACCTACTCCGTTTACTTTCAACGTTTTTTGGTATCTTGCGTAGTTTTTTTAGATATCTTCAAAAACAGTTTTGACCGCTGGAGTGTCCGATTTTCTTTCCCCTTTAAAGAGACCCCGAAATCTAACTTTCTGCCAAGTTTCGTGTCTGGAGGATCTTTGTCCAGTGAAAACCCTTATTTAATGGTGTTAGTTCTATTGAGATTGATCGTAGTTTAAGTCATTTAGACCCTGTACATATTTTTCTTCTGAATATTAGTCTTATAAAGCTTACATGTTACAAAAGAGGGATGATTTTAGTACATAAAAAATCAGTTTCTTTTTGTTTCACAATGTAATGGGATTTTTTAAATAGAGAATCTAATAAACTCTTAAAAATCTCAAATCAAGGAAACATTGACTTATACCAACTCTGATTCTCACTAGGTCATTTATATGTTAGTTTGGATTACTTTCTTTTAATATACGAGTACAATAGTGTTTCTATGTACGCGTTAGTTTATTTTAACGACTATTTTCCTCCGAACAGTTTTCTTTTAGCTTCCTCATCTACTCTAGAATCAAACCGAGCTGATCATCCATGAGCAGCTACAAATAATGAGAGAATAGTTAAGCATATATGACCTAATGGTATGAGGTTTCATTATGGTATTAGGGCTTATAATACATTTAACTACTCTAGATTTTAAAATGGATGTATGTAGTAGAAATGAAGAACAAAAGTTTGTACAGAAGATGTCTCTTCTTCTTGCAAAGTAAAAAGTAGGGTTCTAGATGACGACGTAATTATGACAACAGAAGTCTTTCGAATGTCGATTGAGTAATTTGTCTCACTGTTCTGAATTCGTAGTTCGAGATGCTTGGGTGGAGCTCATTGTACAACTCCAGATTGCGGAATAGTCATGAGTCGACCATCCTATTGCATTGACGTGACTCACAGCACTTCCCCCTTCTCTCCACAGATGTTGATTACGAACAACCTATGACTGTTTTCCTTGTGAGGGAACATATTACACCATGTTAAAGAAATCCAAGAAAATACTCAACCTCAGTGTTGAGAACTAAAATTGGGAGCATCGGTTTGCTGAAACAGTGTGTCAGTACGTATCGACGCTCAATTTCTTTTGGCTGAATTAATTTGATATTTAATCTTCTGAGTATCAAATTGTGTTTTTTCATAGGTTGCATTTGACGTCGACAAAAGTTTGGATTTTGATGGTTTTAATTTCAGTGATATTATTTTCTCGTGAGGCATATGCGTTCACTTTTCCACACGATGAGACTATTGAGTACTGAGTGACTCAAGTTAGATTCTGGACCATGATTTTACTAAATTTGCCATGGTTTACACTAATTGTTTATTTTAGAGGTTTAAGACTTAAGTAATATCATGTGCGATATTTCTCGTATCACGTGCGATATTTCTCGAAAATACTTTACATATGAACGGAAGACACTTGATACCACCAACTGTTATAAATAAGGAGTAGGTAATAACATTTACAGTCTGTAGAGTCGGAGAATCAATTACGTTAGTTTACTCGAGCATGCTACTCTTCAATTCTCCCCTTCTTTTCTACCTTTTATTCAAACTCCTTGGATAGAGAAAATTTAAATAAATGCACGTAGCTGGTAGTCTTTCATACTCCCTTTTATGGCCTTCTACCTAACGTATTATTCCATTACATCATAGATTCTATATTAAAGAACTAACAACCATCTAGCGGGTACAACAAATTAACATTTAGAGAATTACCTTCACTATTCTGAAAGTGAAAGAAAAATCTGTTATATGTACATGTACATGCATTTTTTTTTGTGGGGCTTTACGGCTCATGTGGACATCAGAGGTCATTGGAACCCTGCTACTTTATTGGATAGGTACATTCCGTATATCTCGTCATTCATATCGCTATATTGATCAAGTACTAAAATACACAAAATTACGAGTCCATTAAAACAACAGTGGTTATTTCTCAAATGATTATTTTACCTTATTTTCGGTTGGTTGGGTGCGGATCATATATTGTTGTATAATATCATTGTATCGCATAGGATAATGAAAAGTTGGTCATTGCACTATGATGGAGAAATGTTCTGATTCTATTTCAAACTCGTGATTCGGTGACTGCTTACAAGAGCGACGATGTTGCATGGGGTAGTGCTCAGTTTCCTTAGTCATTTTACGTATATCACAGAACGAAAATAATATTTTTGATTTCTGGAAGTGAGATGGTTGCTAAATGTGTAGTGAAATTCGCAACAACAAAAAACAGCAATTCCGTAGTGCGTAGGGAAAGATCAGCAAGGGGATAATTTTTTGAAACTTACAAAATATTTGAAAAATATATTGACGTTACGAGTCAATTGTTGAAAAAGAACTCAAGTCGTTAGTATGTAGAGCAAATGATGTTGTCTTTGAGCCCTCGCAAATGGGTTTTTGGTTACTCTCGGCAAACTGGAATATTTTTTGAAATCCCATAAAAGTCCATTCTTCAACTGTCAACGAGAGGTTTCGAATGTATTTATTGCTGATTGAAAAATTGTTTCTTGACCCCCACCCCCAACGCCCCAAAAAAAGTTCCATAAACCTGGAAGAGGGTAATTTTTGAAATTGGGAAAAGATTGAAGCGTCCGTATGGACGTATAGAATTGATTAAAGGAAAAAAACAACACTCAAATCCATGCGACGTGTAGAAATGAGTTCATCGAATTTTTAATCCTTCGAGGATATGTTTTGCCTTGACGCCACTACTAGCGCTATAGTCAATTTTACGAAACGAAAGCTTCGTATCGTTCAAAAACTCGTACCAACGATTGTGAAAAGAAGTGTATCGTTTTGGCAAATCATATTTTATAGGGCGTGACTATTACACTAAATTATATATTTGTATCGAATGTAAATGTTATTTCTTTTCTTTTATGTAGTCACCCCTTGCCATTTAGAAATCTACGGCAATTCCATATCTCGCTGATCTTCGTTCGGGGGTTATATTAGACTAAAGATTATCTTTGCCTCCTTGAGTCAGAAGACATACTATTTTTTCACCGGTACGTATTTCTCTATACCGGCGTTGTAATATTGACTACGCCCCCCAAATTCTTTTGCTCCAGCAATTTATCTTAAACAATTCATTACCATTGGTAGTGCACTGGCGAGTAGGGATTAGGACCGAGAAATTTCCCCTACCCTAATTTGAGAACGAAGTAGCCCCAACGCCTACGATCGTTAATATATTAACATACGAGTAATATTGATAATATCAAGTTTAAAACATACTAACATATGTTCGAAGTTGGAAATTCCGCCATTGGTTCATCCAATTACATCAAAAGAAACGTTAAATTGTATCTTGTTCCATGAAATTTTGTACAGTACACGCAAAAAATTGTTTCGTCAGAAATCAATGAATTTACAACGAGTTACTCATGGTATTGAAGGAAACTAGAAAAAACGAGTATGTCATAGTTTTTACATTTTTAATTCTTAGAAAAACTTATCTTATCCTGTTTTATAAATGGGAAAGTACACATACGTTACATAAGAGTATCGTCTTAATTACTGCACTATTCTGAATTGAAACTGTCGGACAGGAGTCTTTTAACCCACATATGATAACAGAGCACGCTATTTTATCATAAACAAAGCGTTTGCTGTAAAATAATTTTATTTCGAAAGTAGAATCTGACAAAAAATATAAATATTCAATCAGAATAGAATCGAAAAATACAGTAACACAAATATCATTATGAAAAAATATGGCGTATTTATTGTACGCTATTACTTGAGATTCGGAAGGCACGGGCTAAAAATATGCTATAAGAATTGGTCATGTCTATTTGTATCTGTGTGTATAACATGTTGTTTTAATGGGAGATGTAGTGAGTACTTTGTTACTCAGTACCTCATACTACGCATGATTGTTTTTCTGCATCGTAAAATTTTCAGTTTTTTCTGCTTAAGTTCAGCCGTGCTTTTGTTTTGAACACCAGAATATGAGGTTTATTTTACAATTAAAACAATGAGAGTATGTGTCATAAATTAATGACAATTCAAGTTTACATTATCACATTAACCTTCACGTAATATCAAATAAGTAAGGTATATTTCTTTATTATTATTATTACCTCTTGGAGATAAATTAATAAAAAAAGGTGACTATGACTGGCTGATCTCTAACTCATAGATATATTGGTTCCAAATATTGGTCACGTCATGAGTTTGTGCTTTTTTTTTCTCGAGAATCTTCATTAAATTCGATTTTGATAAAATTCACAAAATAGCGGGAGTCTGGTGTAGAAAAGCGATCCTACTTGATAGTTTAGAACACATGTATACATGTCGAGACCACCTTCAACTATTTACTACCTTTGTCTACTATTGCCTAAACACAAGGAGGAAACCCGATAAAACATAATCCAATGATTGTTTTAGTAGAATTTGCAGTAGTTGTCGGAGGAAAATTTAAGAAATAGAGTAAGAATCGATAATTTCACGCAAGTAATGCTGGTTTTTAGCTAGAACTATATTAAGAACTATGAAGCAAGATTAAATTTTTAATTTGTTTCAACGTAATCTAATGAACCGTTCTCGAGATTTTTGACTCTGTGAACTCAAGTTTGGTGTGCATTTCTTTCCTTGATAGTACACGGATAAGCGTGGGTGACGAGGGAGGGGGCAAATTTATCGGATTGACTTATTGCTCTCCAGCGGTTATACATCGACGGTTATGACCAGCTGCCGGTCACCTCTTTCCTCCGTCCTTCCCCCACCTACTTGGAAAACTGTGGCCGGATGTTGAAGTTGCGTCCGGCTACGACCTCGCCGCAAGCGCCACAGCCGACTGCACCCGTGCACTGGTTGTTTCTCCTTCTTACAGCAGTTTCCGTCGGATACTTCATTGCACACTCGCACTGGGCTTTCTAGACAGTTCATGAGTGAAAGCTGTAGCGAACTTGACTGAAATTCCTACGTAGCTACTATATTTTCTTTGTCTTTTGGTATTGTTTTGTGTTATTTATTATTTTAAAACAAGTCAGATGATTTATGTGGTATATCTTTTGATTTTCTAACAAGTCATTTTTTTAAGATAAATTTTTAGTGCTTCACTCAACTTACTCATACTTTTGAAATTTATTTTAAATAATTTCTCTGTCCTAAGACTTACTGTTCTTCTTCGAAATGGGACGGAAGGACGGTAAGAATATGAATATTTTGGGTAATGGGATTTGGGTAATGGTAGCGCTGGCTCGAAGGCGAAGTGACCATCTGACGTGTGACAGTACGTAGCGCCGGCACGTCCTAATTGCATGTGATGTGTGTGCCAAATGGCTGAGTCTTCATGTGATGGAGTAGTTCGCGGCGTGTGGAAGAAAGTACCCACACCTCTGCTTGAAACTATTGTGCGACCCTTCTTTTCATCTCATATTCTCCTCATATTTTACTTCTACTTGTGCGAGTACAAATGGAGCGACATTGTTGTTTATCTGATTATTTGCCAGCTGTATGCTTTTCGTTTTCAACTTAATGAGTATTGCGACAATCCCTCCAATAATTCGTATGTAGTAATAATCATCGGAATTCTTAAGTAATCACAAGATGCAGAACTTAAGAGTTATTAACTAAAGAGTTTTCAGACCAATCAATATTTCTGTGACTGTTTCGGAAGACAAATTGCATACATAATAAAACTATAGGTGTGATGAAAATTATACTAGATAGATTACAATATCTAAGAATAGAAATGGACTGAAATACGTGGAGAGAACGTATAGTTGTAACACTGTAAAGATTAATATCTCTATCCGGAAAGTAAATCCTCAAAGGAAGGATGCTCTATCTGCAAAACTGTGTCGTAAATCTAAACGGTTCGTCGAAATTTTACGATTTAAATACGATTTTTATTTTTGTTAAATGTACGAAACAAATAATCCATTAAATTTGATGATGATTGATTTTTCCTTCTTAAATTACTCTCTTAAATTGAATTATTCTTGCACTTCTATTTTTTATAACGTTCTATTGATAATGTTGGTTAATTTTCGAACATAGACATATGTTGTCGCGAACTTTTTTGTAGAACTCGTTGAGGCAAACAATATTGCCATTCATAGTTGTCTCCTATCTCTTACCGATTAGACAGCGTAAGCAATCCCCGATTTTATCGACATTTATTGTAACTAGCTGATTATTCGGCGTTACCCGAATTTTTGTTACTCGTTAGATCACCGAACTCACTCACCGGAAGCCTCGCAGGTCGAATTTTTGCTTCCGATGCAAGATTTAACTGCGGCAACGCGGTTGCAACATTTCATTAAAACGCTCATAAAATCTCAACCATTCGCTCAAACTTGGTTATATTTTTAATAACGTTTTATCGGTATTTTTGGTTAATTTTTGAAGATTGACATATACTGTCACGGACTTTTCTGTAGAACTCTTTGAGGCAAACAATTTTGCCATTTATAGTTGTCACATATCTCTAACCGCTTAGGCATACGTAAGCAAATATAACTTTTTTTCACCGATTTTATCGACATTTATTATCAAAAATCTTTTCATTCTTATCACACATTTAAAAAATAAAAGTTAGTCTATGTTCATCCTGGACATCTAAGCTCTATCCTTGCCAAATTTCATAACGATCGGTTCAGTGGTTTAGTCGTGACCAAGTAACAAACAAACAGACACATTTTCTTGTTACGCATTTATGTACATGGACTAGCTGATTAGCCGGCGTTGCTCGGGAATTTTCTTAGACAGAGCTTCTTTTACTCAGGAAAAAATAAAATCTATGTCATAAGATTAAAATACTTTTACTTGATGGTTTTTGAAAACATGTTCAGCATCCTAGTTTTTCAAATCCATAATAATACTAATTTAATACAAAAGATTACTGCATACACTACACCATCTCGCGGGAGCCGCGGTGATAGAATTTTCGCTTCCGCTGCATGATGCGGCTGTACCATTTTATTAGAATTCTTGTACAACCGAAACTATTCGTCGAAATTTTACGATTTAAAGGCGTTTTTATCCTATACTATTAAGCGAGCAATAATTGGTCCCGGCTGGTTGCCATTTTCACCTGACCGAAAGTTATCACATATTCTCCACGTGTAGGGTACACGGAAGAAATATGTACTTAACGAACCTTAACACGTAGGTACGTGTGAAACCGGTAATAAAGTGCACACAGCATAGTGTGCCACGTGGTTCACTTATCTCCTGTATGGGGATGTCTCTCAGGTCTTCCGGGGTTTAGGTCTGGGTGGAAATGGTGTACAATTGTGGAGGGCGAACTGGTGGTGTAGCGATTAACACCTTTGCGACCAAAGCAAGAGACCCGGGTTCGAGTCCCGGCTGGTCACCATTTTCACCTGACGAAAAGTTATCACATATGAGACTTTAATCCCTAAACTACGAACAAATTTCGACGAACTTTTATCTTATTATTAAAAAGGTAATTAAATTACCGCACTTAATATTTTCAAGGCTGTAACATTATGAAATAAACAATATTCATTTGAATTTGACACGACTACTTTTGATGTAACGCAGTAACAGCTCATCACATTGAAGGAAAGTTAGCACTACTAACAAAATACAAACCAACGAATTCATGTAAAGTAATAATTGGCAAAGAAATAAGAGCATTGTAAGTTTCTTCAAAGTTAAAATGTGTTCCTAGATCTGTTCAATTCAAAAAGGAAATTCAGTAAATAATTTAAAAACAAAATTCTACTACTACCTTTTTGAAAGAAAAAAACATCCAAAGAATACGGCTGTAATCCAACCTTTCCTTTCAATCCTCGATGTAAAATGAATTCGCGTGAAGAGTATTTTATTTCAACGTTGACCTCAGTTCTCCTTTTCCCGGTTGTGTGCGGCAGCATGCAAAAGTATCATTCTGATGACACCCACGTATCTACAGCGACAAAAAGAGTGTGCGAAGGGTCTGCAGAAATGGGCCCCTATTCCAAATGTACTCAAACCAAATTCAAGTTTGGTTTGGATACGTTGATTATTTTGTGTTATAGAATAAACAAAAATCTATCACATACCACCATTATCGTGAAGACCTGAAGAGATCTCGATTTATTTTTGGACGTTCATTGTACATTCCTTATACCTTTTTTTTCGTTTACTACTAAACTAGAGGTAACAAATTATAAATACAATATTTACAACAAGCAAAGAGACCCCCTGCGCCCATGCAAGAAGCATATAGCAGAGAGTTTGTTTAACAAAAGACAACACAATGACTTGCACTAAACACAGAGACATACATAAGGTACCTCCATCTACTAAAGATTTTGAACCAAAATAACATACTAAGAATAACCTACAAAAATGCAACTATTATTTATCACTATTTCCCCCCCCCCCCCCTAGTGACAAAGCCGCCAGGAACAGGGGGGTTTCTGTCCCCGCCACGAGGAGGCTGGTGATTATTACTATTTAACAAAACCACCACCATCGCCAAACTTATATCTAAACATTTTATGAAACTACAAGAAAATAGTAAAGAAAAACAATATAATTTTAGTCTCTACCAGACTAAGACACAGGACATGATGTCAAATATTTACACATTACTACATTGAACAAAAACTGACAAAGTACTCTTACATTAACTACTGTATATAATGAATAATACAAGAACAATAATAACAATAAAGGATACTAACTAACAATTTATGGAATCATAACAAAATGCCATTACAAAGATGTAACTAGTTTTAATTTAATTTCTCCCAGATGTCAATAGATCAGGACATCAGTCAAATTTTGCAGGTGGTCATCTACCGGGCAGACAAACTGGCTGCCTGTCTACCCTCGGACGACCATCATACTAATCGGGTTCCCAGGCATGCAACGCACTGTCCCCAGCACTCTTTTGTAATGCTCGGTTATGCCGCGAAGAGTAAGTTGTAATCCTCTTCTCCAGAAAACTTCGCCAATGTAGCGGTGTAGCTCCCCAGCCTCTGTTGGTATTCCCGAAGCTGCCAGCTGCACTTGTAGTACTTCTTGGGGATACCGGAAAGCAATCCTGTTACCTCCCGACGCTAGAGCCTGCACCAGAAATTGAAGCGCAGCCTCCAGCATGGGGGTCTCCTCCAGTCTCGCGAGAATATGATTATTCTGGAGACTGGAGTACACCCCCTCGGGAGATATCTCGAAAGTTGTTGTGTCAAAAGAACAGGACTCTTTTTGCCACTCCTCCAGGTCCTCATCTATCACGCCAGATGGCGGTGCAAAGCATAAACCGAAGCACCAGCAAAGGCAAGATGTTAAAGCCCCGCAAAGATTACTGGGACGCCCACTTTCAAGCGAGGAAAGGTGTTGCCCCTGGTCGCTTGGAGATGTCAGCAAATCACTGGCCGCCGGACCTGTTTCCAGATCCGGTTCACCGAATCGCTATTGACACCCCCGAGCGGTGATTCGTTACTCTCCGAGATGGAGAGCTCCTCCTCACTTTTACCAGAGGAGATTGCGTCCTGATTACACCAAGTTGGGCAGGTGCACGGAAGGATTACCGTAATCTCCCGCGAAAAGCGCACGAACTTTGTCCTTAGTTCCACCTCGGTTTCAGAGTCAGTCTGAGCTCCCCCGGAACTGGACTCTTCAACCTCAGAACGAACAGTCCTACTCACTAGGTCGAGTACAAAGACTCTTCCCGTTTCGTAGTCCATATTCTTGGAACATAACAACCGCACGCCCTCCGCCGCAGAGATAGGCTCCGACCTACTGCCGGTTGTCGCCAGCGTGATATCTTGATCCTGAAAGATGAGGATAAAATCCTCACCAACACCGACCAATCTCCATCTTGAGCTATTGGGGCTATCACAATCCATCATCGTTTTCGTTGGCTTTTCTCGGTATCTGGAATCTGACGAAAGAGCCACACGTAAATCGCTTCCAATGTCTCAAGTGCTAAAGTTCCGGACCGCCCGGAAAAAGCCCCTGTAGCAGAGACTTAGATCAGTCGGCGATCTCGAATAACACAACTAGCAAACACTTCTAGCAGTTCCAGGGCAGCAGGATTTCCCAGAGCCACAGCCACTACTCTCGGCTCCAGGATAACACCGTACTTCTCAAACTCCTCACGAGCTCGTGCGTGTTGCTCACAGTTATAAATTGCGTGCTCCGCAGAGTCCAGCACGCCACACTCACAGAACAGAGAGACAGCTAATTCCAGATCGTAAAGTTTCTTTCTGAAAGGGCCATGCCCAGAAAGCAAGAACACCAGATTTCTGGAAAGCCAGAGCTTCTTCCCAATGAATTCAACATCAGGGAGGATCTCTCTATATTGGGCTTCGCTGTCCTATAGGTTTTGTCAGACACATCAGCATGACCCGGACTGTAGGAAACGCCATCCAACGAGTACGGCAGTCCCCTTCTAGCATTGTATCGTGCTCTTGCCTTCGCCACTTCCAAGTCAAGAGGCAACAAACCTGTCAGGACCTGAAGTCTGACAGTCGGGGCTGTTCTGTATGCCCCTGATATCGCTATTAGGGGAGCTCTCTGAGCACTCCTAAGCACCCTGCCGCACACCGTTAGCCGCGCCCTGTGCGCCCACACCGATGCGCAGTACAACACAATAGACAGGAACGCTCCCCGGTAGATGTTCTCCAGGGTCCTGCGACATATTAGCAGCTTCCTCGTCGATAACCTCATAAGCTTATAGAATATGCTTTTGGCCTTGGCCGTCACAGACTCGACATGCTCAAGAAAGTTTAGCTTCCGGTCCAGGGTGACCCCGAGGTATCTGCGATTTCACTGAACTAATAGAACAAATAGAGCCTGATCAACGGGGGACGGTCAGCATGTGACCCCCTCATGACCATGAGCGATGTTTTGCTCTCAGAAATAGCAAGCTTATTTCTGCTACACCACATGGAGACAATAGCAAGTGAAGATTCATCTTGCTCCTCAACTTCCCTCCGACTGCTACCCTCCAGTATCAATGCCAGATCGTCGGCATACTCAATGTGCTTGAAACACTGCGAGGAAAGCTCCCGAAGAAGCGGATCCATCACAAGGTCACATTACCGGACCAGAATTTGATCCTTGAGGGCAGCCCTTAGTTAGTTTCTTGGAAAACATGACTTCTCCGTGAGACACACATGCCTCACGATCACAAAGATAACTCGCATACTGACCATATACGTTTAGTGGGCAACCCACTTCCCTCAGTCTGGTCAGCATGATTGGCCACCATGCATTATCAAAAGCCCCAGAGATATCAACGAAGATCACAGCCACATGATTTAGCTGGCTCTCTGATCTTATTTGAACCAGCTTTAGCACCGCGTCCTCAGTGGAACGCCCAGCCCTAAAACCATACTGTATATCCGTCAGTCCACAACCATCATCGACGCACCTTTTCAGCTTCCCAACCACTCCATTAGCTTACCCACTACCGGAAGAAGGCAGATCGGCCTGTACGCCTTAGGATCATCTTCAGGCTTGCTATTGTTCTTTGCTAGCAACGTAACGATCGCCCTCTTCCAGATCTGTGGAAAGCAGCCTCCTTCGAGGCAACGGTTGAAAAGCCTAGTGAGAGATCCAACAAGCAAGATGGAAGCCTTTTTAACCATAGAAGGGGAGACTTTATCAATACCAGGGGCTTTCTTAAGATTACCAATGGCATCTCGTATCTCCTCCATGGAGAAGCTGACTTTTTCAATACACTCGTATTCCTGCAATAACCATTCTCTGATCGCTAGTTGGAATTCGCTCTCAGAACTTAGGTCATCGCTAGGAAGCAATGCGTCGAGCAAATGAGACGCAGTTCGCTGGTACCCCACAGTATGTGACGACGATTGCTCGTCACCCAGACGCAAAGATCTCATGGCGAAAGGTATGCGCATCTTATCAGATGCAATTCTGTAGGGCGTACCCCGTGAATCGAGCCTCGAAATGCTATCCACATATTTCTCCCAAGACTTCCTCTTAGCCTTTTTAACGTCGGAATTATACCATCTTCGGGCCTCTCGGAAAGCTTCCTCAAGGTCCTCTGTCAACAAAGCTTTCCGCTTGGCATTTTGTAAGGATCGTGTAGCTCTAAGAAGTACTCTGCCCTTTGTCAGCCAGTCCCTCCACCTTTCCTGCTTGGCGGACCAAAGGGAATAGCTTCCCTGGCCGTCTGGAGGATATCGTTCAAGCTGAGAACGACTGATTCGCAGGAGGCCTGCTCTTCCATTCTACTCAGACCTCTACTCAAGGAGATGCTGAATTTCGCCCAGGCCGCTCTCCCCAGCTTAAAACGATGTAGCGATTCGTCTTCCAGGGTTTCCCCTGTGTGCAGATCATCCTGACCGAGCAAACGACATTTCCACCTCAGGATCCGATGGTCTGATCCCGTATGGTAGTCATCGATTTTCCAGTCCATGATACTATCTATCCCTCTTACGGAGGTTGCCAATGACACGTCACTATTGGATTCACCCATAGCGCTACTGAACGTGATTAGACCGTATGTTGCCAAATTAGCTACCTGCAAATTGTGCCGAACAGTACGTCCCACCACCTCACCCCTCTGGAGTCCTCTGTTCCACTATGCCAGAGATGTGATTTGGCATTTGCATCAATCCCTGTATGGATGATGTTTCCGTGGAGAGCTCGGAGAACCGTGTCCAGATGTTCGACAAGAGGATCCATCGAAAAAGGATGCGGAGGAAAATACGCCGACACAAAATTCACTGACCGTCCACGCCGCGCCACCTGGCATACAGCCAGATACCGTGTCGTGAACTATACCAGTTTTAACACATCCTGACGAGGGTTACCCACAAGGATGGCCGCACATGGTTTATCCGTAGTGTCCTGAACAACACGATAGGACGTCGGGATGCATGCAACCCTATTTCCCATCGTGTATGGCTCTTGAATTAGCACCACATCTGTACCACTTTTAAAGAGATATTTTTCAAGATTCCCCATGGTGGCCATCATCTTGCGGGCATTTAACTGGGCTATGACCAGCTCACTCATAGGCAGTCTGTTGTCTCAGCAACTCGACCGCCCGTGAGTATTCCGGACACAGCCATTTATCACCTGTCTGATGATCTGATCTTTTCCCAAATTGTTTACAGGAAGTGCAGCAGGTCTCTTGCTGCTTACACTGCCCCCTTTCGTGCCTCTCGGTACCACACTTGCCGCAGACCTCGGTCTGCCGCTTACAGAGCGCACTAAGGTGCCCATAGCGCTGGCACATGGAGCAGCGCAATGGCGATTCATAACGGTCCACCCTGTACGCACTCCACTCTGCGTACAGCTGTCCGCGCTCTAGGATTGCCCTCCAAAGACGTGGGGGCAGCTGTATAACCCAACGTTTTGCGTTTTCACCGCGCCCAAGCTTTGTGCGCCCAAAAATCTGGGCCTTTTCAGTGTCAGATGCACCCGTGGTCGCACCTGTCTCGTCCTTGATCAGGTCTTCTGAGACCCCCTTTCGTACCCCAATTACTATGATTTTTGGATTCCTTTTCCTAACCACATCCGGCTCCAGCAAGCTGGAGTCTTTTGTGGCCTCTCGAATGGTCTCGATATCCTCTGGGTATGGGCTTTCAATTACTACGCCGTTAGCTACAGCGCGGCACCTACTCACCCTTACTTTTTTTGGGCCAAGACCTTTGGTGACTTCTGTCCTGACCTCACTGAGACTTTTGACACTTTTGCCACTTTTAGTTCTTAATAATATAGAGGGGTATTGCTTGGGCAGCTTGATAGAAACTCTCTCATCACCCCTTTCGAACCATTTCACTAAAGGAAATTTGACTAGCCGGTAATGGTTGTTGTGGAACCGGCGTAGTGGGCGCTTTGGGAGCAGCCTTAGCCACTCCCTCCACTACCCCCTTGATTAACTCCTTGATAACCCTTTCTTCGAAGGAGGGAGTGACGGCACTCAACATAGCCACAGCAAGCTTTGACTTGTTGAGCTCCGTCATTATACTGCTTCGATCTTCAACAAGTAGCCGATCCTTGTCTCTGACGGTAATGATCGCTTCTATCGACTCAAGCGACGCCTTTATTTGCGCCAGTATTTCCGTTTTTCCTCCAAGGAGGACCCCTCCGGTTCAGCCTTGAGCGTCGTGGACGCAGGAAGAGCACTTTTGCCTTCGGTCATTTTTCTTATGCGGTTATAAAACTCGCTGGCCTCGTGTCTGCCTACCAAAAACTAAACGACACGCCAAGCTTTGAGGACGACAGCGCACCGCTACGCCGTCCTCAACAGTGAGTAGCTAAGGAACTGTAATCGCTTACAACTCACTGGGCCTCAAGACCAAAAATAGAATAAACAAAAAATAATAGTTATAGAATAAACAAAAATCTATCACATACTCACCACCATTATCGTGATGACCTGGAGAGATATCGATTTATTTTTGGACGTTCATTGTACTTTTCTTATACCTATGAATAATTGGAAAGTAAAGACCTGAAGAATAAGTGATCACCAATCAGAGGCAAAATACCTTGTATTAACTGAAGACTGTTCGCCACTGATCGGTGTCGCAGGGACGGCGAATATTTTCTCACGGTTGTCACCATGTGATGAACACTTATCTCATAAATAAATATGTAAGTCTAATAGTAATGTCTTATATTATAAATAAGGTATATTGTGGATTACAATGAATAGATAATTTTCATTTGCTTACGAATGTGTGAATATAAAAGGAAAGCACAATTTAAGACAAATGGTTATTATTTTCTATTTACTCGCAGTATGTGTTCTCCCGCGTAAATACGGAGTGTCAATTCCATAAAATTTCACAATTACTCCTTAAACCGGGACACACACACAACCCCCCCCCATCTTATACGGAGAACGTAAACTGCGCAGAAACCAATTTAGCAAAATAGTTACGTATGGAATTATCATTCGTTATATTCATGGTTACACAGCTGTGTAACTGAGTAAGTAAACCATGGTTTGAATCCCTTTGCGAAAAATATTTTGTCATAGGAACATTTTGTGAGCTATTCGAGCCAAGCTCGGTCACCCAGATATTCTTTGTTAAATGCACAAAGCAAATAATTCATAACATATAATGATGGATGATTTTTTCCTTCCCAAATTATTCTCTTAAATTTACGTGTATTAACACTCCTATTTTTAATAGCGTTTTTCCAATAATGTGGTTGAACCTTTGTAAATAGACATGCTGTCGCAGACGTTTGTGTAGAACTCTTTGAGGCGAATAATATTGCTATGCAGAGTTATCACCTATCGCTAACCGTTTAGGCGATGTAAGCGAATATACCTCACTTTTTTTCGATTTCATCGACATTTATGGTCAAAATCATTTTCTATCTTTCTTTTCACGTATTTTTAAATAAAAATTAGCCTATGTTCATCCGTGGTATCTGAACTATACCCTCTGAACTAAGTTTCATCGCGATCGGTTCAGTGGTTTAATCGTGATTAAGTAACAAATACTGTCCTTGCCAATGGGGATGCGGCCACACCACTCGCCAATGATTAACTTTTGGAAGGTACTTGAGAATGATCGCAGTGTGTTTGGCCTAGGCTGTACACGTATGACTATTATGTACTTCAATAATTCTTCCTGGTCAATACCATTGGGGTGACCCTTTTTCCCTTTTATGCAACATTGCGGTATGGAGGCCAACCTTCCCGTGGTTGCGGACGTTAAGTTGCTGTGTAGCGCATGTTTGATTAGGTCTGACCATAACAATAATCAATGTTCTAATCTACTTACTTAAATTCTGCCGTTTTGCGATTTAAAAAATTAAAACTTTATATCACGATTTTTTCCTTCATATGTCATCCAACTTTGACTAAATCATTGTTGAAAAACTAACCCTGATTTGAACCAAAAAACTTTCCAATTTTTTGTCGATTGGGTGAATTTTGTTTGTAAAGGTAAAACTGTTCATATTTGTGACGTGTTCTGTGTATTAAGTTAGTGTTTTGAGTAAGAAAATGTACCTCTAGAATATGAAGTCTGGAAGTGTTCGAATTACCACCACTTAAATTCATTGATACATAAACTTATTATGCAAGTACTAAATTTATTTTCTTCAACAAAATAAAACATCCACATAACCGAGAGAGGATTTAGAAAGCTTACGAATTTAGATAACAGTGACTTCATACACATCATTACCTGTCTTGTGTATGGTTGTGGTAATATGAAATACGATTGCGTACAACGATAAGACTTCTAAGTGTAAGTTGTGCGTATGAAGCTTTAGATGACATTAGGTGTTCAGAATTACTCGTACATATCGGCATTGCTAGAGGTAAATTATTAGTGAACGCCAAGAGACTATACGTTTCCGCTGTGTCTCCATTATTGTCCCATTGGACGTGACGTCATGTGTGTCCCAGTGGCACCACTTGCCTTCCTGCGCTGCCTGGTTCTCTTTAGTATTTCGGGTGAGAGTCGTAATGAAAAGCAGTCGAGGGAGGTCGTGGATGGATACTGTGAAGTTACTGTGCCACGTTTTTCAGTACAGATGATGGTGCTGAGTTCTTTTAAAGAATTTATTTCTAATGTGCTTACCGATTTTAAGTATTTACATCCATCTTCTAGTTGAAGCTAAAATAATTGTTTGCAGAAGAAAGTTAGGGGCTTGGTTGCTTAGGTTATCTATTCCACAAGATATTAACCTTTTATAATACTTCTCAAAAAGTAACAATTCGCGAGCAAGCAACCGGAATGTCAAAACCTCAGTGGAAATATTGAGCTGTCATTTCAGTTAATATTTTTTGCACATTTAATGAAAATAACTCATTCTCCTACAATAAAATCCAAACTATAGCATACATCAAGAGATAGATCCGGCGAAATACACCAGTTCGCTAAGGATAATCAAAAAACTTATAAAACATAATTGCTTAAATAATCACTACTACGACGTTCAGCCAAATTGTAATATATTTGTGAGAAATGAAAAGGTTTTGTTGTTTTCTCAGAGACTACATACATTGCAGTGCATAATGTGTGGAAATATAGACCTAGCGAGCTCTTCACAATACATTTTAAAAGTACTAGAATCATTGAGATCATTGATATAATGTATTGGGCAACTGTTTTCTTTTCTTTCATCTTTGTATTTAGATATTTGTTGATTTCAGGAGGGGTTTTTAGTGGGTATGGTCGAGATATTCGGCGAGTCCCACACACGGGGAAGAGTCACTACGGCTCTTCTCTATGGTGCGAAACTGCATTTTTCCCTACTTGCATGGGCTCTAATGACCTCGATGTTGACGAGCCCTAAAGTCCCACCAAACCCCACCAAAATCATTTCCTCCATGTATCATAAAAATTATACATCTTTTCATAAATGGTTAAAAATATTTTGTAAACACTCTGAAGGAAATATTTATATTTAAGAAGTATATGTGTTGGTGATTTTCACTTCAGTTGTGACACGACTTTGTTTATTTTAAAAGAAGTCATGCAAAATATTTTCAGTTTCTCATTCGGTTTGAGAATAATTTTGAGTTATCATAAGTATCGTATCATTTATTAATGTCGTGCAACGTTCAAAATTGTGAATTTTATTCACGGATATACTAGGAAACCACATACTTTCTGGTATAATGTTATTGGTAAATAAACTCTCTAAGTAGTGACTGTCTTTATGCCATCACGGTCAAACAAGTTATTTATATGTAGTATACGTACGAGACCTAGAAACCAGTAATTCATGCATTTAAGCGATTTTAAAATTGCTGTTCGCAATATGATCCCACCAGTTTTGTACGCGAAATGCAATTTACATAGTTTCTTGTATCGTTTCAAAGAACGCTCCTTGAGTGCTGTGTGTAACTACCGGAACATTTCAGAGAAAGTACAATATAACATATATTCCTAAAATCGTAATGAATGTCAGGTCCAAATTGAGAATTAAGGTATTATGTGCGCATCGGCTAAAGTCAAGTTGCCAAGTATTCACGAAACTTGGAAATATTCACCAAAGTAGTTCTTATTAATTAATAATTCGTTCTCACACAATATTAAAAAATCAGTAGAATAAGTATTTTGTGATTTTAAAACTTGATAATTACTTTAGACTGTCGGTTGACTCCTCCTTTGACAAGGGTCGCATTGTCTTCAGTTACTTGATATGGCTGCCATTTCCGTTAGAACAGTATTTTCCACCATTTCAGTTGGAACAGATTTTGGTGAATTCTTCTTCAAAATACCCTCTAAGGTATGAAAATCTTAACATCATTGCATTCCTATTTCCATTTGTTATGTTTTAGTAGGTTTTTTCACTATGTTATGCCGGTACTTTTACCAGAATTTCAATAAACCTTAAGCCCCCTAAAGTTTCTCCATATAAGCCCATAGTAATTTAAAGTCAAATAATTTCAAAATTTTGCGTCGTCAGGGTATGAATATTCATCGTCACAGGATAGAGAATGGTTCAAACTATCATTTAAAACATTTTGGGGGTACTTAAGGGTAATCGCTCTGACGCACATACTACCGTAATTGTTTAGTATATATTCAAAGCTAATTGTGCAGTTTTACAAAACAGGTGGTGGGAAGGATATTGAAAATTTCATTATTAAGGTGAAGGGAACGAAAGTGTAAAGCATGAGACTCTATTACTGACTGTCCTAAGGTATTTTCTGTTTTTCTTCTATCTGAAATTGTCTTTAATAATCACTGTCGTTAACGAGACCCTTTACAATGGGTATGTCTGATTTCAGAACGTAATGTCTATTTCTTCATAAAAGCATGTCATATTACATGACAAGATACGGTTTGCTTGTAGGAGCAAATATTAAGTGAATTGTGTAATTATACACTTGTCTTAAACAATAACGCGCGTAAATTTTTTTCATTAGCTATTTCTGTATTTCAGCTCTTTTTAATCTCGAGCCACTTTGATGGAAAGTAATATAAAAAATCAGCCTGTTATATACCTCGATCAAGATCAAGGTTTTGAAAATGATTCTCTTTAGTATCATTATTATTTAATAACTACTGTCAAACCTTTCTTACCGAGCTCCCTCTATAACGTGTGATTCGCGTAAGGAGTTAAACAAAACGTGAAAAACATGATACTCTTAACGAAGCGTGATTCGCAGAATGAGTAGAAAATGAGCAGAATGAGTAAATTGAATTTTTCTGTGTGGATGCTATACCCGGACTGCTCTCGAAATCAATTCCAAGAGATTTGAGCAAGTGCCTGTGGAACCTGTTGTAATCGACGTGATTTGGTAATCGAGGTGGGTATCAAAGAAGGCCGGTGTAAGAACGAGCACATCAGGAAGCTGATCCAGGGTGTCCACTACATGAAACAAAAACTTGAAAAACCTGGAAATGAGAAATTTACCTGGAAAAACCTGGAAACACCAAAAATATCTAGAGAAACCTGGAAATTAAACCCACATATTAGAAATAACATTTTTTTTAAATGTAAGGCCCAATTTCACCAAATGTAGCATAATCGCGATTTCCTTAAATATGATTAGGTAAATAAAGTCGCGATTACGTTTTATGCGTTTCACCAAGCAAAACTAATGATTATGTTAATGTTTCTGAAGAATTCTCTAGGTTGGTAGTAGTTTTGCACTGCATTGTGGGTAAATTGAAGACAAATGACGGATGAAAAACGCATCTTGTTCCAGCGCCACCAACGGGCACTGGAGGTAGCAGCGGACCTCCCTCGTGCCACTGAATATAACCTACAAATTGAACCACAAGCATACAAGCAACATGGACGCCATAATTTTTGCAGCACTGAAGAAAATCACGAATTGCGTCGGTAATCGAAGGGTCCCCGAACGTTTAAGTGAAAATCGCGATTTTCTCGTAAATCGAAGTTGGTGGAACGCGAATTTCAAATAATCACGATGTACTGCACAGAAAATCTCGGTTAAGGCACTAAACGAACTTGGTGAAATTTGGCCTAAATCAGATTTTGCCACTTATCTACAAAAGATGTAAAAATTGGGGAAAAATTGCGAACGGTACCACAGAACAGACAACAGGTTGTTTTATGTCAATTATCTTATATTTTGATATAAGTAGAATATTTTTGGAACTCTGAAATTTTGAAATAGGCTTAAAAAATAGCAAAATTTTCAAAAAAATAGATTTTTTAAGTAAGAGTTTCTGGAAAACTTCTTAGAATTGCTGTAATTGTTTTTGCTAAAATAGTACTTGCTAAAACTTGGTACTAATATAGGCATTAGTCCTGAAGATCTCAGCATGGAGGTAGAAACGTCGACACCTCGACATGTACGCGGCAACAGCCAGGAAGTCAAGATATTTTTTTAGTTTTATCTAAGTCAATTTTTTGAAAAGAAAACTTGGGTATCTGTCGAAAGTTTTCCAAAAATTTTAGACGTAATTTGCCTTTTTTTTTTTACTATTTAAATTGAATGTCAGTGTTGTTCAGTAAATGTTTTTAGTTATACTGCGAGTAGCGTCAATTTTAGATTATAAACCAGATAATTTATTATTGTGTCATTTATATTGCGTATTGTGAAAAGAGTATTTGTTTTATTTTATTTTTTTATGTTTTTTGTTCATGTGGAAAATATTTATGGCTATGGGCTTTTGTATAATTAAGTAAAAAAAACTTTCAAAAGAATCAAAGATTAACTCTTAATCTTTGAACTCCGATGACCTTGAAAATTAGCGATTCAAGTCTGGATGAACCTGGAGAAACCTGAAAATTCTCCTACAAAGTTGAGTGGACTCTCTGTAACCGCGATAGAGCTTATGGAGCTGCATTCTGTATTGTATTGTGTTGTATGAAGTGGTCGAGGAGTTTTCATGAGATGAATAGATAACAGCTTCAGTGCAACAACCTTCCGGTGAAATAAGAGAAAAGATTGGGAAACCGTTGCATTTTACGTTGCGAGGTTGCCCTTATACCGCAGTTTCTATGCGCGCTTCGAATTTATTCCACGGAATACTGTTTTTCTTTCTTCGCAACAAAAATATCTTATCTTTATTTGCTTTTTAGAATAATACTTTCTTTGAGTATCGGCTTGATTTGGGTTTGAATTGAATAAAATTAGAATTATAATGTATTACATATATGAAGTTTTTGTAGTTTTTCGCCATAGGTATTCTGCAACCGTTAATTATGGGCAGATTCGCCGGGAAATTTCGCGTAAAAACAGTATTTGCTCATTTATTGTACGAACGTGTGTCTCCCTTCAAATTCATTAACACTTCGGTAATTTCCCATAAGGAAACACAGTGAGTGTTGGTGCTACTTCCGGTACAACCGGCAACCGAAACATCATTTAGATTTAATTTTGTACGAAACCAAATAATGCTCGTGAAATAAATCCGTTAATACAATTTTTGTTACCCGAAATTTTCTGAAAATTCATTTCTCGCATAATTTTTTGGCGGTGAAATGTAAAAAAAAAAAGTTTAGATTTAATCAATATGTCTTATTGCATTTTTAACCCGAAACACACCGATATCCAAAGAAATTAACACTAAAGCTATATTGCAGAAAAGTATGGTCTTGAAGTTATTTTTCTTGACTAATTGTACTGTCAAATCTTAATTTTGCCAACGACCTAAGAATAATTCTCATTCTGATGGTGACCACCGATGGGGACGAGAAAACATTTTTCCTAATAATATTACTGGACCACATTTTTGTTTAAAATGTATTTCATATATGTAAAATGCAGTCAAATTAGCAAATAACAAATATTGAAATGAATTTTGTTCTAAAACGTAGTAATAGTAGGTAAATACTATTTTTGAGACGAAAAAGACAAAAAAAAACGCGAGATGCAGATTTTGAGGTATTTAGGTTCTAGAAAAGATTTTCTTTTATTTAACGCTCAAGGAAGTATCCACCAAAAAAGTAAAAGCATTTTCTAATCTTTTCGAGAAATCACATTTGAGAGAAGTTTGTTTGAAAGAATTCTTGCGAAAGTTAGAAAGAAAATAATGAGATGGTTGTGAAAAATCGCAGATCACATCTCTAGGTCTGAAAATTTGGACGATTACTTACTTTCAGGCATATAATATGATGAAGTTACGTTAAACAAAATTTTCTGCCCACTCCGCTTGGCCTAGATCGGTTGTCCCTTATAAACATTTTTAGAATTGTCCCTTATAAACATTTTTAGAAATATTTGTGTGATTTTGGTACTCCGTGTTTCAATAATTTCTCTAACTTGTATCCAAGGGTTCTCTGTGAATTGTTATTGCTCATAGAAAACTTATTCTTAGCGCACTGCATGTGAGACCGTATTAATAACGATATAACTTCTGTATTTCGTGACTTCATAGTCATGTGGCCACAGATATTGAGGGGAAGATAGTTGTCTTCTTCGCCTACGTCTGCATCTGTCGTCTCATACATTCCATCTCCTCTTCCTTTGTGAATCGTAACCTTTTGTCGTCCATCTCATTCTCTTTAGTTTCATTTCACATGTCGCCTAGTCCCCCATTGTGAGCTGTCTTCAGCGACGCGGTAAAGCGTCCTATCTTGATCTGATCCTAGCTGATAGGCAACTGCCTATGGGATGCTTGTGATTGCTAATGTCGGATCTTTTGTTCGTTTTCATGTATCAATTTTATTCTTGTTAGTAATGTGGTAAAAAATGTAAAATATGTAAACAATGTCGAAACGTTAATGAGAAAATTTGTGCAATTTTGTTGCAGTTCTAGTTCTTCCCTTTTGGTTATATGTTGCAGAAACGTTTACTGATGCGTGTTCAGTGCGTGTATCGCAACCTACGTTTCTTTGTTCGCATGTGTATGAGTTGACGGCTTAAAGAGATGAGCGAAAGCGGTGGGTAAATCACGTGAGTCCACAATCGTTCTCGCGCCAAATGGCATCCCACAGTCTCCTTGCGTGTTTCCCATACGGTCTTCCTTTGTTCCTATTTTACACTGGAACTGAATGACGATAATTTGTCAGTTGTGTGAAAGTTTGTGAGTGAGATGATCGGAAGACTTCTCTGCATGAGTCTTTTCGAGAATCGGAAGTATGGTACGCTTGATTTTTTAGTTTTTTATTGAATTATCGTATTCAACAGCTCTCTCCTCTAAATATTGGTTCAGTGTATTTTCACTTTAGTTTTTCCCATATTCATTGCGGATGTAGTATCTATGGTATTCTCTATTTGAATGTTACACTCGGTTATATTTGAAGTACATTCTGTTAATATATTTTTTTCCTGATCGTAATATTTGTAAATGGGAAATTTAGCTTGTTATTGAAGCTTATCTGCATAGGGCGATAGGAGGTAAGTTGTGGGTGGTAGGGACNGCATAGGGCGATAGGAGGTAAGTTGTGGGTGGTAGGGACTTCTGTTAGTAGGTGGACCGGTTAGCTGGATTTATTAACTTGGCCCCATGAAGGTGTAAGTGGAAGTAGTTAGTCGTTGTAAGCATTAGTGATACTAGGAGCAGTAGGAAGTGGGTAAAAGGGGGGGTGTCGCTTTCCAATTTGTCACAGCTATATAAAATGGGACAGTGAAGCGAAAAGCTACAATTTTTTTCTGGGCCTGCCGGGGATTGATCCCGGAGTAACTCAGTAGCAAGCAAGTATGCTAGCTCTGAACCACCGGGAGGGGCTAAAACCGGAGGAGTTACCATGGAAAAAATAAAATTTGAGAGAGCACTCATTGTTGTAACATGCAATAGGAAAAAGTTGAGGTACCAATTAAAACAAACAATTCCCATCAATTACAAAACAAAACAATTTTGTCCTGAATTTTCTCTAAGAAAGACCGAACTAATTGCGTAATGTATTATTATGTGTTTTTATAATCAAATCCTGTGTGTGACTTCCAATGGTGCAAACAAGTAGAAAAAATTCTTAGTTATATATACCAAGCATATAAGAAAAAGAAAGTATGTTAATTGATTTTCATGTCCTATTTGTGACGTGGTGAGGTTCAAGTCATTAGCCCTACTCTTCCTCCTTACCATATGAAATGGACGAAGGAATTGGGGGGTTTTTGTAGAGCAAAGAAATCCGAACTGACATTGTTCTTTGGAAGGGAAGACAACCAGAGCTGAAATATCGCCCATTCTGGCGGAGTGGGCGAACGAACCCGCGTTCTTCTGCTCATCAGTGCATCGGGAGTATCTTCACAGTCACTACGCCACAGCTCTCTGATCGTAGCACCAACGTTTTATCACTCTATGAAATTCATCACTTCACAGTGAATACAAGTTATATTCGTTCATAGTTTTTTTTTTAAACTAGAACATGTGAAGATGCTTTTCTAACTTGAACGTGTATTATTTTATAGTGTACAAAAATTAAGTGGTTGGTTTGCAAAATATCTAATGCGTTATTTTTTCGTTTCAGGTGAGTTGACTGACGCAATAGGTGTTCTGGTTTCATAACGGTAAGCTTTGTAAATCATTGCAGTAAAATCACTGATAAGTGCGTATATTTTTTATGAAGAGGTGAATGAGCTAGTAGATCTTTGTTTTTGCGTCAGCTTTGATCCACCAATTATCTGTTGTATTTTTTTTAAAGATATTGTGAGCCTAAACATTTTATCGTGTTGATTTGTTATGTTTTCTTTCGTTCGTTACTTCTGTTACTGAGTTTATGTCCAACTCATTATTTATATACTATTTTTGAAGGGACATACTTCACGTGAAGCACCTTACCATTGCTATTAAGAATATGAGAAGCATACCATTGTTAAATTATGTATCGCCGCGAGGAGGCTTGCCCCAACACCCTAGATTCCCATTTGGAGCTTCGCCCCTGGCAGCTACTCTCTGGTGGGATTCATCCCCAAACACTCTTTGTGACATCACCCCATCCAGACTCCATGCATGGTTATTTCCGAGGCTTCGACACCGGTGTGTCGTTTATTCTCTATCCAATGAGTTTGGGCAAACTCATGGTGACTTCCTATTTTTAAGTGCTATATGTGCTGGGTATAATTAAAATTATGATCGTAAGTCAAGGGCTACATGGTGAAACAGTATTTTTTATACATTTACCATTTAGATTAAGTTGGAGTAAATACTAGAATGTTACCACAAAGTAAATAGCATTCCGTTTTACCGTACTGATGCTTACTATCTATGCAGATCACTATAATATTAGGGCTCTAATGACCTTGCCGTTGACGAGCCCTAAAGCCCCACAAAAGAAAAAAAAGACTATAATATTATAGCTTTTAAGGAGTTCATATGAAGAGAGAACGGCATTTTCAAAAATTCTGTGGTTTTAAAAAATTGTGCTTTTTTTATTGGAATGTGTATGTATGAAGACTGTGTAATTATTTCTAACTTGAATATTTTGTATCGGTGTAATTGAAAAGTTGATAATGTAATGAAGTTGAAATGTAATTAATAGTGCAGAAAGCATTATAAACTTTAAATTTATGTGAATTTAAATGATGACTTATTTTCTAAATTTTGGGGGTTAATATTGGGCATTGAATATATCTGAAATAATTTGTTGCGGTTGTTTTGTATCCGCCTTCACCGTGTTAGAAGGCACATCGTGAACTAAGAATTAAATATTAAGAACTAAATATTAAGTTTACAAATTAAATTTTTCGTTGATTATGCAATTTCAGATAAAACTTGTTTTAAATTTCGGTTTGTGTCATGATTTCAGGTTTATAAAATAATGATTAAGACTTTGCAAATACTATTTGTGATCATGGATACGTGATCTAAAAGACGTATGAGTTGCAAGTGAGAGACGATGCCTCAGGGTTTTTCGGGGTCGCATTCTCACTGTGGGACTCCACAGCAGCCTGGGAATGTGAGCGTGGGCGGACGGTGCCGCCCCGACCTTCACCGCGACTACCACCGCCCTCGCCCGCTCACTCCTCCTCCGCGTCCTTGCTGTTGTCTGCTTCTCTCCGAACTACTTCCGTCGCTGTGTCATATCTCTGCTCCTTAATTTAGCAATTGATTTTGAAACAGGTGTATTGATCAGTTCACCAACTATGTAGATGTGGAATATTATAATAATTATTATTGTTTGTATCGTGTGTTTGCGGACAATAGTGTCTTGCAACATAAATTGCTTCCCGAAACAGTCCGGAATGCATTTGAAGTTACTATCAACTTAGATCAGTTATACTCACATATATTGAAGACGTTTTTTTTAAAATGAAGATGCTAAACAGCATTGTTATTTAATTTGTTTCACTATGTTCTCATCAATAGAGAATGTTAATTTGTTCAAGTCACTATCTATGAATAAGTGCTATGTATTCTTAAAAAATGCGTGGCCCACTTTGTCAATAGCTGCAACATGCGGTGTGAGATTTAAAAAGTTCATCTTCGTATAAAACCTAGGAATGAAAGCTGTTTGAAAATGTGACAGTGAACAAAGTGATGATGTTTGTAACCGCTTCAAAAAAATTCCAATTTGAAAAAAAAATCGAAATTGTTTTTAATCAACAAAAATTTAAAGTTTCAATCACGAAATAGTTTCGCGTGAAAAATTAAGTAAATCCATGACCTGAAATGAAAACATTCATAGATAAAAGTAAGTTCAATATAAATGCAACATCCACAATTTTTCGCCTTACCAATACCTTTGTTTGCCGCAAGAGAATGTAAAAACCGTATTGTATTCCCGAGTTTCGTTATTACGCTTGCTCTGGTGTGTAACTTCGGTGGATATGTTGCTTTGTTTTTAACCTGTGAATATGTTCGGTCCGTTTACGCCTTGATATTTTACTCCTTTCGAACGCAAAATGTTTTGTCGCGTTTGAAGCCCATTAACGAAATTACCCAATGCACAACATAATGATCAATTTCATCAGATTTCTATTTTAAATCATTCTGCTTTGACTAATATTGTAGGAAATATATGAAGATGGTTTTCACTTCATGATATTCGAAGAAAGGCAATTACGTTGTCCGTTTTCTCGCATTTTAAGGAGTCACATGTAACCTCTTTCCTCCTTTAGAAATACATTATAATATCGACACCGATTTATGATACATGATATACAAGATTGTTTTCTACGTACGTAATAAATTTCAGTATTGTATCGTACGAGGAAAAGTTTTTGTTGTCAATTTTCTGAAATAACTTTTACTCCGTAGTGGGGCGACGTGTGAAAGCGTTCTTCATTGTGTTGTACATATTTAGAAAAGCACGAGTAATTGATTGTTTTTATGCCCATGTATGTTAAAATAAATTTATGTTGGTAGATAAACTGCGCTTAGTGGCGATCGGAGTCTTACAAGTCTTTCACTTGTCATATACACAGTACCTTTCTGTTCAGTTTCGGCGTGAGATTTTTTAAAGGGCAGAATTAAACCATTGAAATATTGCGTTGGTTTTTAATTTTTCTAAATGTTTTTTATGTCTTTATCAGAAGTTTGTTTAATGAGCAACATTTTCCTTCTGGGAACTCTATACCGGGCTGAGATTACTCCTTGACCCACCCTCTATAAGTTCGTCCATTTTATGTTCATTAAACACACGAAGTCAATTTGTATCGGCCACGCACTGCGCAATTTGTTTGATTGTATAATTTCTGTAATGCAACTGAATTCACAGAGGATGGTTCACAAATAGCAATTTCACATACAATTCTCAAAAGGGCGTCAGACATAGATGCCTTACAACATAATCTATACATTGTAAGTAGTTGAGCAGAATCAAATAAAACTCAAATAACAATAGCGATAATAATTATTTGGGAAAATGCAATGGGAGTTGTGAATAGTTTTTGCACTGAGAATTCCTGATACATGAAATCGATTCCTACGCCATTCCAGAAAATTAGTGTGTACATGTGAGCAATTTGGAATTTCGATTTACTGTGGTATTTTGCATCATGAGTATAAAGCGCGGAAAGTTTAGAGATTACTTCATTTTGATACGGGCACCGATAAACGAGGAGTTTCAAAACATGATAACTTTCCTACGATTCCCCGTCACTTCCTTGTTGGAATAGGTGGCAATACATATCAAAAGAGACAGATATACCACCTGTAAGAGTACAGGAAATTGCTCTTTTATTTATCATGATTCAAATTTACAATAATTAAATTAGGCATCGTTAGAAAACAGAAGAATGAAATAAACGCAACAAAACTTTTTAAAACAACCTTTCGTAAAAAAAAGTATTGTACAAAGTACAAAATAATTTTCCATGGTAAAGTCCCTTCCATGCTCTCTCATAATAAGTTCAAGTTTTATTGTATACTTTTTTAGACTAGAATTTGTTTATTGAGAACAAATGTCAAATGAGAACAAACGATTATCCTACTATATTCAATCAGTAATTTCCATTGACCATCTCCCACATACATCATCAAACTCTCGTTTTCTATCGAGCTGAAATTTGACAGATGTGAGTTCTTTGTTTTGTGCATTTAAAAAAGAAAGATGTTATGTGTATTTAGAAACTGTTTTTAAATCGTAAAATTTGGAAGAATAGTTTAGATTTTACAAGCGTGGTAATTAACTTGCGCCACAGCTACTGCCGTGTGTTGCCTTGGAGATAATTGATAAGAAACGAAATTGTAACTGATAATATAGCCTAAAATGATTCGTAACTTGTAGATATGTCGTTTTACGTTATTTTTCCATCTCCCTCTTCCCTCTCTTAGCTACAGCAGAACCGTGCCCCGATGTGACCTGAACATGAACTTAACAGCGTTGGTAGTATAATTGCACTTCTCACTCACCTTGACAACTATAGATACGATGCAAATCTTTTCTTTTCAATTATATTTTTGTTCATTTCTTTCAAACCCTTTTCTCTCCCCTCTTTTTTCTCCATGGGGTGAATTTAGTCCTGAACGATATCAGAGGTGACACGTTTCATCTCAGCCACACTGAATATGGTAAATTTGTCTCAGGTATACCATTTCCGATCATTCTTGCATGTTATCCCCTTCCTTAGGAGAGTTGGAGTGCATGGATCTGATCTTGAATTTGAGTAGCATAGGAAGTGTCACTATTTATTTTAGCAAGTCGGAAAACTATGGTAACAATATGAATATATGTCATTTTTAACGATCTTTACATACAATCTTCTTTCTCTAAGGGTGCTAGAAGTGTATGGAGGTTGATCGTAGACCTAAGTGGCATTGAGGATGACACTGTTCCTTAAGTGACCCCAAAATTAATGAATTCAGCTCCAATTTCGGTCACTTTTAATTATTTCTACTTGTCGCATCATTCCCATCCCTTATCCAAGAGGTGCTACGGACGTCTTCTTTTCCACGGGGACTGAATTTAGATTCATATATCTGGGTGTCACTGTATCTGCTGAACGTGCCGAAAAATTGTCAATGATGCAATTTTCGATAATTTTTACATTGCATACAGTTCTAGGCGAGTGGAGGGACTGATCATGAGCTTAGGCGCCTTCGGGAATATCACTATTTCAGAGGCGCCGTGTTCTCATTTCCCGGCGTCTCATGCCCAGGGCCTGCAAAGTGCATTAATTGCACAGGCAGTCACCCGGTATGGAGCAGGAAGTGGGTCGCCTTTCTTGAAGAAAAGAAAGTGCTGGAAATTAAAACTACGGAGAAGATCCCGTACGGTGAAGCGCGGAAGAAATACAGGGCTTTACACCCTGTATTTTCTACCAGTTGCTCCACCGCAGCCAAGACTCCAAAGCAGATGAAAACCGTATCTGTTCAGGCCGATTTCACTGACAACGTCGTGCACATGTCAGTGGAAATGCGGCAAGAAAAATGACTTAGCCCTTCCCGAGAAACCAAAACAACACAAACAGCGCGTCCATCTACTACAAAAAAACCAGTAGTCCTAAACCTACTGCAACAAAGACAAAGCCTGGTTCTAGGGCTAAACCCCTGAACCCTGTTCAATTTTTAAAATCAAGTACAACACCAAGCAAAAAATCGCACAGACGTAAAAAGAACGTCTCTGTGCTTTCTTCCTCGGAGTGAGAACATGTATTGTCCGACGGTGACGCGGAAATACACATTCACGAACCTGACCCCGGAGGCTCCAAACATTAATGGCTTCCATACTTTAGTGGAACCTTAATGGCTATAGAACTCAACGTGAAGAGTTACAACTCTTAGCGCGTCGTAATCCGATATGTATCTGCCTACAAGAGACACACCTTTCACCAGAACACTCACCCTCTCTGCGAGGATACAGCAACTTCAGATATGACGACACCACGGGACATCGAGCAAGAGGTGGAGTTGCCGTGTTTGTTAGAAACACAATCCTCTGCTCACCTGTTCTCCTACAAACTCAAATTCAGGCTATAGCAGTCAAAGTTCAGAGCGTGCCAGCCATGACAGTGTGTTCAATCTATCTTCCTCCGACACGAGATTTCTCGGAGACTTCCGTCAAGAATTTAATTCACCAGCTCCCTCGACAACTCCTCCTCCACGGAGATTTTAACGTCCACGGTGTACTGTGGGGCTCGTCGAGCGATTGCCCCAGGAGCGACTGCTGAATTGTCTCTTTGAGCGGGAAGATTTAGGTCTACTGAACACCGGGGAGATGACGCACTTTGCGTTTGCCACCGGGTCTTGGACTGCTATAGATTTGTCAATTTGCTCTCCTGAAGTTTCTGATATCTTTCAATGGAAGGTAGAAGATGATCTGCATGGTAACGACCATCATCCTATCTGGTTGTCCTTGCAGGAACGTGCAACTGTTCCCGAATATAAACCACGGAAATGGATTCTCAGAAAGGCAAATTGGACACTGTACCGTTCTCTGTGTCTTCAGAGAAACGGGTAGTGTCCAACAGAGGGTCGACCATCTGACCCAGGTAATTCATCACGCCTCTGAAGAATCCATTCCGAAAACATATATTTTTCCGCGAAGACCTCATGTCCCCTGGTGGAACGACGCATTCGGGCAAGGCGAAGAGCATTATGGAAATTTAAGGCTTGTCCATCTCCGGAAAACCTCGCCCCATATCGGATTGCTAGAGCAAAAGCGCGCAGAACTATTATAGAATCCTGATCCACCTCCTGGAAAGAGTTTCTAAGCACCATTAAGAGAACAACATCGTCCACTAAACTATGGGAGTCAATCCGAAAGATATCTGGAAGGTATTCTCGAGTCCCAATATCTGGACTCAATTATCAGGGTCGGATTCTCACCAACAACAGAGAAATGGCAACAGCAATGGCTGAATATTTTGCTGACCTAACATCTACAGCAAACTGCGATCCTGATTTCGCGAGAAAAAGGGAAACAGCAGAGAGCACACCTTTTGACTTTCGTTCTACCAACTGGGAACCCTACAACTCTCCCTTCTCTATGTGGGAACTTGAGTCAGCTCTAGCGACAGTCCACAACACTGCTCCTGGCCCTGATTCAATTCATTATGAAATGCTGAGACAACTCAGTCTCGAGTCGAAAGAATACCTTCTGGATATCTTTAAAATTTCTTGGTCCGGGGGAGTATTCCCTAATTCCTGGAAGGAAGCAACGCTTATCCCTTTACTAAAACCAGGTAAGGACAAAACGAACATGAGTAGTTATCGAAGCATTACCTTGACGAGTTGTGTTGGTAAAATTCTGGAGAGAATTATCAACCGGCGTCTCGTCTGGTATCTTGAACGGCATGACTTACTGAGTCGATCTCAGTGTGGTTTCAAGAAGTTCCATTTCAACCTGGACAACTTACTTCTCCTGGAATCATCAATTCAAGACGCTTTCGTCCGAAGACAACATCTCATCGGAATATTATTTGACATCGAGAAGGCTTACGATACTACTTGGCGTCATGGCATTTTACAACAACTTTATGCCTGGGGATTTAGAGGACGTCTTCCTCTGATGCTCATGTCCTTTTTGGATCAACGTTCCTTCCGCTATAGAATTGGAAGAGACACCTCGGATCTCCTTCTCCTAGAGAACGGTGTTCCTCATGGCAGTCTTGAGTGTCACCTTATTTGCAGTGGCCATAAACAGCATAACGTCTGCTGTAAAGAATCCTGTTTTACACTCTCTTTTTGTCGATGACTTTGCTATCTTTTGTTCATCACAGAGTGTCACAGGTGCGGAGCGACANATCACAGAGTTGTTATCAAAGAGTGTCACAGGTGCGGAACGACAAATCCAACTCGTCCTCAATAGATTATACCACTGGTCGAAAACGACAGGTTTTCGTTTCTCTGCTGAGAAAACACGCTGTGGTAACGCTGTGGCAGTAGGAGACCAAGCCTTCTGGCAGAACATCACCTCCCCCCGGGGAACAACGTTCTCAAATTCTTTTGTGAAATTCTTAGGTCTAATCTTTGATCAGAGACTGAATTGGATTGAACATCTGACAGACCTAAGAGCAAGAACATTAAAGTCTCTGAATTTATTGAAGTGCCTCAGTAGCAGGGAATGGGGCGCTGATCGCTACTCCCTGCACCAGTTTTATCGAGCATTCATAAGATCTCGGCTCGATTATGGCTGCGTTGTATATAGCTCTGCTCGTGCAAGCTATTTAAAGAAGTTGGATAGTGTCCACCATGCAGGAATTAGACTAGTAACGGGAGCATAGCGCACTAGTCCCATGCCGAGTTTGTATGCCGAGAGTTGCGAACCATCTCTTTACCTCCGGCGGCAAATCCTCATGCTACGACACTTTTGCCTCGTGCAAACATTACTTGACAATCTGGTGCATAATGCGGATTTTAACCCTTCCTCTTCTTCCATCCGTTTCTACAACAACAGACTGAGAGCAACCAAACCTTTTGGATATCGCTCCAAACAAATTTTGGAAACCTAAAATATGCGCACACCTAATGTCTAACATCAAGGTTTTAGTAAATCTCCCCCTTGGGCTTTGCACAAGCCGAAGATCATTTTCGATCTTCTGCATCATGACAAGAAGAACACTCCAGCTCCGATGTTGTGGGTATACTTTCACGTAATCCTCTACACACACCGGGTTAATATCCCTGTGTTTACCGACGGGTCGAAGCAAGCTGATGGTGTTGGCTGCTCCGTGGTATTTCCCCGTGAGACCTGTGGCTACCGTCTAGGCGACTTGTGCAGTGTTTACACTGCTGAGTTCTACGCCGTGTTAAGAGCACAAAGTGCTCCCGCGGATTACATTTCCTGATTTGTTCTGATTCGCTGAGTGCCCTTCAAGCAAACCAGAACATGTATCCATCTGATAAGCTGATCCAGAATATCCAGGATGTACGTTTTTCACGGCAAAGTGATGGAAAGAACATAATGTTTTGCTGGTTTCCCGGGCACGTGGGTATCAGAGGAAATGAGGAAGCAGACGATTCCGGAAAGTCGGCATGCCTTAAGACTCGCGTGGATTTCTCCACGATTCCAAAACGAGATCTCATAAATTTCGTCAAGATAAGGATTCTGAGTGAATGGAGCAATGAGTGGTTAGCTGTTGAAAGGAATAAGCTCTGACTTATCAAATCTTCTGTTAAGTCATGGAGCAGTTCCTGTAGGCGCGACGAGGTCTTGCTGACCCGCCTGCGCATAGGACATTGTCCTCTCACTCATAGGTATCTCTTACTACTTGATGATGAACCCGTTTGTGAGGAGTGTAGCTGTTCTCTCTGCTGTTGACGAGCCCTAAAGCCCCACAAAAAAAAATGTAGCTGTTCTCTGACAGTGCGTCACCTACTAACTGATTGCAGAAGATACTGTAGTATACGGAGACAAATTGGTCTGGCTGCAGATTTACCAACAATTCTCGGAAATGAAACGGTTAATGTTAATAAACTATTGAATTTTATGAGTAGATCGGGGCTCCTCCCACAAGTTCTAGGGAGGGTTTAAAATTTGCATTCCCTTTTGATCTTTACTGTCTTCTTTGTTTTCATTTTTTGTTTCTGTAATTAGAAAATATAATATTTAGAAGTTGTTTTCCTTTTTTGTGTGATATAATGTATTGGGCAACTGTTTTCTTTTCTTTCGTCTTTGTATTTAGATATTTGTTGATTTCAGGAGGGTTTTTTAGTGGGTATGGTCGAGATATTCGGCGAGTCCCACATACGGGGAGGAGTCATTACGGCTCTTCTCTATGGTGCGAAACTGCATTTTCCACCCACCAGCATGGGCTCTAATGATGTTGTTGACGAGCCCTTCAAGACCCACAAAAAAAAGAAAAAAGAAAAAAAGAAGAAGAATGAATTCATGAGTGTGATTGTCTCTCTTCTCTTCAGTAGTCCCAAATCTTCTTCAATACCAATTATTTTTACTTGCCTGCACTTTCCCACCCCCTGGATAAATAAATACAAATGGAAAGTTTTCATATCTGAAAATGGAATTATTGAATTAGGAACATAATTTTACAACTCATTTGAACGTTTTGGACTTGTATCTGATCACCGAAATTTTTTGTCTTGGATACATTTTAAGGAGAGACTCGTTTAAATATTCTAGAAGCTGATAACTTTTGCAGTTTGCAGAAGACGGCGTTAGAGAACCTTGGTACTGAGGTGTATCATTTTATTCGTTGTAGAGATCTGATTGACCGTTTGCTGGGTAGGAAAGAGAGAGACATCTGCATTCAACCGAACCTTTTTTTCTTCTTTAATTGGGTCTTTAGGGCTCGGCGAAATCGATGTCATTAGAGTCCTTACCGAACCTATTGAAGTATGGTCTTGTCTTCAGGAGATATCCGCGGACGACACTACAATAGCAGTGCTATTAGAGGTGTTAGGAACTTTTGTACTATTCCTGTAAAAAAGAAATAGCATCCAAAAGTCTTGTTTGAAACATAATCAGAATACCCTAATCGAATGATACAATTTCTTGCTTTTTAATTAGTTTTATTTGTGCATTTTTTTTTGGTACATGCGCTTGCTCGCTTCAGTAAATAAGAAAAAATACTCGTACTTCACAACTTGTTAGTTTGAATACCCGTTAACTTAATCGACGTAAGTGTATGATTTACGTTAAATATAGCCTACCTAATGTCTCTAACATATTAAATTACTGATATCTCATACTATACAGTCTTCTACAGTTTCATAATATTTTCATGTAGAAGTGTGAGTAAAATTAATTTTCAGTCGTCCTTGACAATTTAAATAGAGGTGAAGGAACTTGTTTTAATGCTTTTTCATTTGGTCAACATCGAGGTCATCAGTGCACGTTGTGAGGGGAGAGGGAGGGGCTGTGCCCCTTAGAGCTTTCTTTATGCATAGTTAGCGCCACTTTCTTTACGCATGTTTTGATTCTCGTGCTGTTTTCTCCCCGTCTCCTTAGGTACGCGTGTGATCTACGTTACCTCGTTCAGTGATGTATTTCTCGAAAGCCTTATATCATGATGTTCCTACTAATATGACTGCTCGCTCTTTTTCTAAGTCCTGCTCGTTTTGCAAATTAGAATAATTTTTCGTTAAAAATATCTGAAAACGAAACCAAGTGTTTTAGAGTGTTATATGGTAAAATTGTTTGTTTTAATATTAAAAATAGAACATGCAAAGTTTAATTCAAGTAAAATTAAGAATTGGAACTAAGTATTTTTTAATTTAATTGTCACGCGTCGGTGTTGTCGAATTCTTTACTTTGTTGTAAGAATGTATGTTTTTAGATTTTTATTTATGGATTAATATTAGTCATCTTCGTTTTGTTGTCCGTATTAGGACTCAGTATATATTAAAAATACGTATATTGAGTATGTGTGTAGGGGTTGCAATCCCGCAAAACGGGATCCCGGAATCCCAAGGGATCCCGCTCCACTTTTTGACCTGCTGGATCCCGCACATCCAAACGCGGATCCGCGGATCCCGCAAGTTTGAAAAATGGCGCCAAATCATCCGCATTTTGGCATTTAAATGCGTCACAGACGAATGAGACTCCGGGACAAAACTACAAAGTGCAATTGTATTTATACTTATGAAAAGCAAAAATTGAATTTTTCAACAAATTTCATCAATTTTCACAGTTAAAGGTTGAAATTAGTAAACTAATGTCACATGTCATAAAGGTTCAAATTAGTAGACTAATATATATCTCATTAACTGCCCCGATTAATATCTATACTAAATTATTGCAGGTAAGAAGTAAATGAAACATGTCTCATTCCAAAGAAACAGATACACACCCCGAGAAAGAGAAAACTAGTTATGGCGATAGTGAGGGCAGCCAACTCAGTGAAGGTTTGTGACGTTATTTCAAGAAAAATGATACAGGTGGTAAATGTCTCCTGTGTTCAGGCCAACTGAAATTAGTCAACGTTCCACCATAGGCTTGAAAATACATTTAAAGACTAAACACAGTATCGATAATAGTTTTCGTAACGAAAACACAGGAGAAGAATCCATACCAAAGAAGAAACTCAAAATTATGGAGAGCTTTTTCATTAAACAAAAAATTGTGGACGTTCACCAGAAAGAAAACCATTTCAATTTGGGTTTGGTTTGTATACATGACTCGGGTACCGCGGAACACTGAATCAGCTTGGAGAAAGAACGCCTCGCGAGTTTTGGTCTTGACTTAAGACACAGATATTATCGCTAGTACAACGGACGGCGCAAGGGTGATGATAAAGGTAAAGCAGCAGCAATTATGACTGAATCAGATAACGACATGGATGATACGGACGAGACCGAAGAGGGCGTGATTGTAAATGTAGATTCACCTCCAGTTGAAATGATTTCTACTCAACTGTCAAAGAGTCTTCGTGAACGTATTCAAGAACGTCGCACCGAGTTGACAGGAGTTTTGATTTACTTACAAAACCCGAAAAAATATGACCAAGAGACCAAAAATACAGATAATACATTTTTCGTCCCCCAAAACTGCAATACGCCAAGAAATAAAAATAATAATAGAAATAGGCATTGAAGTTGGAGACAACGAGTACGAAAGCGAGGTTTTTGAAGACACACCTGAAACTGGAACATCTGCAAATGCCACAGGCCCTGCTTTCACATTAAAGGAAGAATTAGAGAAACAGCTTAAACAAGAAAAAGAAACATTCAAGAAAAAGCCAGACAACAAGCGAAAGGATTATGAAAACATTTTGAAAAAAGAAATGGCATGCTTTGAGTCTGATGGAATCAGAGGACTGTACCTGACGCTTGCCTATGATTATATCCTGACGGTCCAGCCGACTAGTGTAGAAGCCGAGAGAGCTTTTTGGAAGCAGACTGGAAGATATCATAAACACCACTTGCTTCTTAAGAGCACATTTTCAATAGTTAGCACTATCGGTTAGTCATAGTCATAGCACCTACGTAATGTGATTAACAATTATGATTTGATTTCTAGTAATTATACGACTGAATAAGCATAACATTAAACAATTTAATAAGACTGTTAGGTGCAAGACAATAAGAACAAGCAAGGTTAGAATAAGAATATGCAAGAGTGCTTTTTATACCAAAGGAAGTATTTAAAAATTTGTCAAAATATCTTAGCTAAGCACTTCAGATTAATAGGTAACTTACCTGATTATTCGGCTGATTATTTTTTGACAATACTTTAATTATTCCTAATAAGTATCTAACTTCATACTGTTATTTGTTACAAAACAAATTTTGTTTGTTGAATATATGACGTCTAATAAAAGTTGATTTTTTTGGGTGGGGGAAATGTTGTTTTAATACGATTTTATAAAATTATATTAAGAGTGCTGGACCCGCGCGTGATAGTTCAATCCCGTAGGATTGAAGGAGCTGCGGGATTGCAATCTACGTGTGTGTGCTATCGATTATGTGTTAGAACCCTGCAGTGTTCTTGTTTGGGCGTGGTTTGGAGTAACGCACGTGTTTAGCCCCACGTATGGTTTTCCTCCTCAACTCTTAAGGCGATTCTCAGAGGGGTGAGGAGGCAATCGATAAATGTGCCTCAGCCATTTTGCCCCAAATGCTGGAGTGTGAAGCCACTCCAACGCCTTTCCGAAGCCTTCCGTGGAGTTGACTAAGTCCACCGTGACTTGATATGGATTATCTATGAATTTCTCTGTGTGTAATACTGAATATTGCACTAGTATCATAGTGAGATTTACTGACAGGAAAGAAAAAAAGCAAGAGAAAACGACATCTTATTATTCACATTGTGAATGTTCTTAATTTCTTCTGAAATACTTACATTTTCTGAATATTGCTTTTCAATGTGTTATGGAGAGCTTTACCTACGCCTTTCCCACTCAGTTTATATCTGTCTTGGGGAAACAAATGTCAATTTATAATGATAGTAATTCAAATGTCAATTTATAATGATAGTAATTCAAGTCTTGGGGAAACAAATGTCAATTTATAATGATAGTAATTCAAGTTAGCACTAAAATGCTCTCAATTAAAACTTACTCAAACTACGATATCGTCTATTTTCAGAAATCGCCAACAAAAATATGAATCACTACCATACTTGAGAATAAGTATGTGTTTGGAATAGAGTCATATATCTAGACAGTTCTTTCCGAAGTCATTTACTAACAGCGTGCCTCTGCCGTTTGATAAAAATGCGAATTAATTCATGTAAGAATCATCTAAGAATTTAGTGTGGATGACATGGAACATTCATAATTCCAAGACGATCTTCATGTGTGAAAGCCATGGATTTTTAAGAGATGGACTATAACATTAATTTTTGATGGAAAAAATAACCGATGTTTAGGAGGTTGTGAAGATTAGAATATAGCGTATTTTAGCACGAGATTTTCTTTTTCACCCTTGGGGAAGAAAATCGGTTCTACACTTTTACTACCCCTAGCTCTCGCACCAAGGTATTGGTTCAAGTCTGCAGCTCCTTAGCTATTATTTTCCCATAGTTAACTTTAATTGGAAAGTTAGTTGGGGAATACTGATTTTTCGAATAATGAACACATTATCAATGTCCAGCACTCCGTAAAAACGTCATGGTTTAAGAGAAGAATCGCCTCCTAATGCTACCAGTACGATTAAGAATGTTTCGTTGATCCTATGGATTCGCTGAATTTTTGTAGAGGCAAAATGGGTGATACTTCCGACTCTTTTCCTCGACCCAATTCGCAAATGTGCGAAAGATATTTTCTATTGACGATTACGACACCTACCTTATAACTATAATCCGAAGAGATAAAATTGCTGAATAAATTGAAGGTTTTCTCCAGTTGACACCCTATGCCATTCGACACCAGGAGAACAGAATCTGCGTCATGTTAAAATAGCCCAACACTGACACAACTTAATAGTAGTATGAATAGCTTGTACAAAAATAAGTTTGTTTCAGAATATGATAACTTGAGTAAAATGCGATTACTGAGTATGTATTCACTGCTATTTTACTTTTTAAAATTTCGTGATTTGTCTGAAGAATTCATTGTGTGGAATGATTCTTCATGAAATAAATAATTTTACACTAAGATTACTTTGATTCTATGACAATACGTTTCTTTTTCGGACTGATTGAATTTTTTCGAAGGAAAGGCATTACAAACCAAAATTTATTATAAAGTTTGCAAACAAATGCACATAGTTTTTTGGGGGGGCGGGGGGCTTTAATGACCTCGATGTTGACGAGCCCTAAAGCCCCAAACAAACAAAAACACTGTTTTTTGAGAATTTTACTCATTTGTCCAATTAAAATTTTCCATTGATCTCCATTTAGTATTAACCATTAACGCCCAGCTATCTATTTATAGATCAGCCAGAATGGTTATATATTTCTTACAACTAACTTCACTTTGAACAATTTGGACTTATATTCTAAGTATTTTGAAATTTGATAGATGTGTAGGATTGAATACCTATCTTTTAAGTATGATTATTGATACTTAAAAAAATAAAGTAATTAAGTCGTCAGGCTCTTTGCGCAGAGTTGTATGTTTACGTGAGCTGAGTTAGTAAAACTTTTCATTTTGAGAATTTTGGACTTCTGCGTATTGCTAAATATGTTTCTCTTTGTTGCTATACAAGATAGGAGTAATTCAGCGAAATGGTACCCGAGATATCACTTTCCAAAAACTACTGATTATAGATCGGTGGGTACTCTGCGCTCCGAGTATAGGGAACTTGATGAGCATTGCCGCTCGCAGCTGATGTTCGTAGAAAAGAGTCATAGGGCGGTTGTTATGTGTCCTTTGTTTCGATATAGTGTATGTTCTGTGTGAACATTTTCCGTGTAAATATATTCGAGAAGACCTCTTTCATTTGCATCCCTTTTGCATTGGTAAGGTCACTTGGTTTCATTATTCGCAGTGACGGACGGAGATGGTTACTGATTATGCGTTATTTTACTCGACTGAAAAGATGTTCAAGGACCTCCACTAGTGCACAAAATGAAAAAGAACTATATGTTTATGTACTATAGTTACGTTCGATAAGTTATGAATAAGTAAATGGATTTACTTATTCATTTTTGACGTATTGTTTTTCAGACTATTAGGAGAAAGACTAAATAAAACGAAATAAACTGATACCGAACTAACCTCTCACAAAAATCGGGCCCGGTTTACACAATATTAGGGGGTAAGCTAAAATCTGGCACCCGCGACACTCAAAATAAACTGAAAAACTGAAGGTTTTGACTCCATTACAACTAACGGAGATGACCCTGTAATATGAGGACATGTTGGAGAATATTTTGTTAGAGCCTGTTTACTATACGACTGCATCAAAGAATTGCTGAGATTGTAATCATGATGAACATATATTATTTCTCGGAATTATTCTCCTTTATGCATCATTTCAGCTGTTTGAAATTTTCGAACTGAATTTCTCGTTCAACGTAATGATCAATAGGAATCAATGGGGGGGGGGGAATTCATAAAGGGGAAGCCGATTAGATTGGCTTACAAGCCATGGCTTCCGTGTAGAATTTCCCAGATATTGATAATATTTTGATTTGCATTATGAAAGAGTCAGAACAAACATGTAAATGTGATTATTGCATGCAAGATTTACGTATGTTCGTCGCCGTATGCGGCACACCTCGTTGACATCTCAAAGAAATGTGCATTTATAAGTGCGCTTCGGTGGAATGGACCATTACGTAGGGAAAGGGAAGGGTCAAAGACGCTGCCTCCTATGACTAACTGTAGAGGTTTTAAGCGAATTAAGTATAAAAGTAATTTGGGCATTAATGGGTTAATAGAAAGCTAACGTCGTATTGCGAGTATTAAATCAGACCATTGGAATGGTTCGTGAGAAGAAATGGAATAAGAGATATTTGTTTCTTATTCTTTTTATTTTAAAACACTTCTTGAGAACCATTAAAGAAGTGAAATGCATTAGAAAAATGACAACGAATGTTTGTGTGAAATATGATCTAAGAGACCATACAGACAGTACGAAGATTTTGTTGCACTTGTTCTGACACTTGTGCTTGTGACTTTTAAGTTTCAAGTTACGACTATTCCATTTTCAACAGTGGTACTAGTACTTGTAACGTGAATGAACTCGAGGCACTAGGATTCCCAATTCTTAAAAGTAATGCCCGTTTCACTATCTCCTTTTTCCAATAGTGTGGTTTTAAGTGCACTTGTCTTTAATAATAATTTCAAATTAAATATTATAAGATCCTGTCACATGTAGTAAAAATTTCAGCTTCAGTAAGTAGTCTTTTACCCAAAACTGAATATGTATGTTTATTGGATTATGCCTCTTTCTGAAAAAAAAGAAAAGAAAAAAAAAGGTGGTGGAAAAAAAGGCCTCAAATTTTAAAGTACTTAATTTCGTAACATATTTGTATATGACCCGTGTTTACATGATAGTAAAATCACCACTCTCTTCACCATGATGTTGGCGAGCCCTAAAGCCCCAATTTATAAAAATCAAGTTTTTGTTTACTCTTTTGTAAAAAAAACAAAAAACTATTGTGCGAGGTAACAATACTTTGTGTGACGAACGGTACTTCATAAATGTCGTGTGACTAACAGTAGTAAAAATGGAACAATTAGTAATTTTAATTTACTATCGAATATAAGTTGCGGACTATTCTTTGCTATATACGACGCAGAATATTTATATCTTTTATTTTCTCATATACCTAGTATATTCAATTTCAATAGGGCGCTTTATTTACAAAAAAAAAATTATTTATGTACAAATGTGTGGCAAGGTTTTTTGCCTGTACACCTTTAAAATGCCCCTTCAGTAGAGCCGTGGGCTGTGCATAAATTTTCGAACTTAAAATGATTGTAATTTTATTTACTTGTGATTTGTATCGTAATAGTATTTTAGCACCCTTTAGTGCTTCTTTAATATTGTTTAATTTAGTTGTAAAATATCTTTTAAGTATACTTCAACTATCGATTCAATGAGCACCGTTGGGAACCACGGGAAACCAACTGTCAGGACACGAATATATACAATTAATATAAAAATATTTACAAAAGATACTTAAATAAGAGAAATAAATTATAATGTAATACGTACAAGTTTTGCCATAGAAATAAAGATTAAATTAAGATTCAATTATTTACAATACTAAAAACCAACATATAATTGACGTAATGCCTTGGAATGTCTTCTCAACATGTCTCCGCCTGAAACAAAAGAAAAAGATGAAGCGGTAGAATCACGGTTCATTTGAATCAGTAGTTTCAGCGCATATTACTCTTTCTCTCATCTCCCTCACATAGCTTAGGAACTGACCCAGGGACTGCACTACAGATACTCTATTGTCCCTCATTATCGCAATGGCTAAATCTATGTTAATGTGATAATTTTGGAATGCACCAACTTGGATAAAAGTTCGTTTTTTGATCTGTTTTCCGGCATGTTAGTAAAATGTGAATCCAATATTAATTTTGTTCTCCGCAAAGTGGGCAAATAAGAGTCTCGATCCACCCTCAGTTTTCTTAATTTCCACCCTCCTACGCGAAACCATCCGTAACCCGATCGTTCTTTTGATCTGAGACAATCAGTGTATGGTTTTCTGCACCATTGTCCAGCTACTAAGGTTTGCACGATAAGTAATCTTTTTTCCAGTCTGTTAGTTTCTATTTCACGACGGTATAAGTCTTGGAGTTTTCTCTTAATATCATTTAGATCGTTTAACAACGGACTATTGTGACGCACACAAGCTGCTTTATGAATTATTTTTTTAATTTGCCTATCCCATTTTCCTTCTGTATTACAATGGTAAGTTACAAGTGGGTTCCTGGTGCCTGTCCTTATCGAAAGCCAATATTTAATTGCAATTAAATACCTAGTATATAGGAAGTATTGTAATCGTGAAAAAATTCGAAAACTTCGATTTTTGAGATATCCGTTTTGGTGACCCCTGATTCTGAAAAAGTTGTTTTTGGCTGGACGTCCGTTCGGTCCGTCCGTCTGTCCGTTCGTCTGTGTGCAGCACTCCTGACCGAATGGTANAATGGTATCCCCCCCCCCCGCTCCCATTTTTCGTGTTTTGGACAGAATTTACCTCTTGACACATACATGCACGTGCTTTCAATTTTCTTTTTACTTGAACACAAAGGGCAGTACATTTTTGAATATTTTCCAAAAACTGGTCCAACAATTTTGCTTAAGTTTTCTGTACGTAAAGTAATTTTCTGGCGCGTAGTTTTAAGTTTGCCAGTGGTCTGACTCCAAAGAGTATTTGTTTGATGATGTATCATTTTTATATGTTACTAGGAATGTCTGCATCTTATGTTTCTCTTGGCTACGCGAATTTTCCTCCCACACGACGTCTACGCACTTGTCGTAACCTCACACCCGGTGACGGTGCATCATTTTGCTGCGTAAGCTTACGTATCAGATGTGCCCACTGCTCCTTTTGCCATTCTTTCTTGTTAATTGGTGCAAGCTGTCTGTCATATTTAATGTTTGTGTATATTATTTGATGCGCGAGGATGTTATTCTATATTATTTCTTAAGTATTACCTTGGCTTCGTGTTTTTTTTTTGTTTGTTTTTTTGTTCTGAAGGTAATATTTGAAAATTCTTTTTTGTTTATTTTTTATGATTTTTTAATTCAATGCTTTATAGCAGTTTCAATCGTTAAAAATTTTATTGTTAAAAATATATTTTAACACTTCCAGAATTCTTTGACGAGATAGATAAGGAGCGTTACGCAATAACAGGAAGTAAATAAAACAAACAGTATCACCTATTTAACCGAAATAATTAATATATACGATTGGTGTTTATTAATATAATTTTGAAATTTCAAATTGCAGGAAAATTAACTCTTTAGCTCCTAATTAAATTTTATAAGAATATTTATGGTCTGCTGGCTTTGTTCTCGCGTTAATATCATATTTATCTTTATATTTATTAATAAATATACCTTTTGAAATAGAATATATAAATCTTACTGATCTTCTCCCCCCCAAAAAAAAAAAAACAACAACGAAAAAACAGAATTTGTATATTAGAGACTCTTTTATATAAATGCTAGTAAAATATTTCTTTAATAAACTTCTTAAATTGACTAAAATGAGGACGATCAAAATATAGAGTAACATGTGAAAATCATCCCTCTCCTAATAGAGTGCTCTAATGCCGCTCCAGACTGAGAAATGTATATGAGAAAGTATGTGCAATGGTTTTGCACCACTAGTTTTCATGTGGCAATGTTGAGGTCATCATGCCTCCTCTTCCAACTTACCAGTTTGGGCGAAGGAATTGGGAAGGAGAGATGCCAGGAAATGAGTGGTACCGAACCTACATTCTGGAATGGATGAGGGAAACATCAGCGGAAAGTCTCACCCTTGTGGGCGGAGCAGGGAATCGAACTCTTAACTGTTCCGCTCATTTGGAAACAGGACGCTATCAGTACGCCACAGCTATCAGTCATGTAAGAACCTTTGTCCGAGTATGGAGATGAATATTTCTAAGAAAAAACGATTGCAAGTTATTGTCGAGAATACTCGATTTCTATATCTGGTATCAAATGCTTAGAAATGTTGAGAAATTAAGACTTTGAAGAAATAGTTGGGGTAATTTCATTCTTATTTTGAATATGTCGTGTCAACACTCATTCCTTAGATTTTTAATAATTCACACTTTTATGAAACACCTAAATGTATGTGTGCAATTGTGTTTATTAGCGTCATAAGTAATTAACAAAATCATATGACGGGTTCCTAGTTATTTTGGCGGATGGGTTCTAAAGAGTGGGCTATTATTTCCCTTTGGTATCCAATGCAGCTGGATTCATCGTCATTCCCACAATACCATTCAACTCTTGCGAACGCTGAGATGGGCCATCCAAGGCCGCGTGTCTGGCTCTGTGACGACTTTTTTGTCCGCCGCCGCCTTTCCCGCGATTTCCCGCCGGATGGAGCGTGCGGCTTCCCAGAGCGGGAGCAGGAAGGGGGCGAGGAAGAAACGACGAAGTGCAGACAACGCGACGCTCCCCTCCTCGCTGAGTGTTTTGCGCCTATATCCAGGAGAATTTTCGCAGTCCTCTGGGTTAATTCTTTCTATTATTTGCATTACTGCTTTCCCACCTAATCTGACTAAATATATCATTTGGTATACGGTTAGAGTGTATAATTATTTAATTAGTCCGCACATCGTATTTGATCGCACTGATTTTGCAGAAATGAATAAAAGTAATGCAGACCCCAACAGTAAGAAGTTACACCCTTATGAAAATGCTAAAATCCGCAAATATAATTACATGAATGAATTCCTTCCTTCGTTGTGCTAAATGATTAGGGACTGGAAAGTGTTAAAAATGGAGCTCTATGGAACTATTTCTGTGAATTATTAGGGCGTTATATTTCGTGTAATAATAATTTATCTCCCTATATCTATACTGTACAATATATTGCATACGCATATACGTCTACTTTCATAGTCTTTATTTCAGAATTATTAAAAGTAACTTGCATACTTTACTTAGAGTACATATAATTGGTACACTATAACCATACATACGTGCGTTCTCGCAAATTCTATTCAATTGATAAAGTCGCATTTACACTTTTTTCTTATTTCCTGAGCTAGATTTACAGTCCAAATTTCTGCGTATCTGATGTTCTGGGGTGGGGGTAGCCAAATTTGCTTGAATATGTTTCTCTAGACATCTTCTATTACAAGATTGAATACTAACTCATGAAATGGTTAGTTAATATTATAACGCACTGTGATCAGTGAAAAATCAGTATAACTAAATAATAGTAATGTCACATTAGTACAACCAAAGCTACCTCCCAGTCATTACTGTACATAAACGGTTAAAAATTAAGTATATCAAGGAAATGCTTAGGTTCCTATGTTTAAAACCTGAAATATCATAACCATATTGATACCTTGAATGTTAAATTCCGTATTTTGATTAATGTTGATCGTAAGCAACATTATTACGCAAGCGTTTCTTCCCATTACACATGACACAAGGCACGGTTTCATGTTTTGGGGACGCTAAAAAAATATTATTATTCGGATAGTTTGCAAATCTCGCCCCGAAATAGTTCGAATAATGTGAATTTTTTGACTTAACCTAGTGTAACATTATTAAACGAAGTATATTACTACGGCATGCATCAGTCGTCACCATTGTTTTTCCACAAACAATGTTGCCCTTCAGCACAATACGAGAAAGGTCGATAATTAGTTATGGCAATATTGTTTTGAATACTATTTGGGCTGATTTAGAAAGGGAGAAGAGAATGGAAAGATTGGGTGACCGAGTGGCTGTTCCGGGACTGTTTCTANGGGAGAAGAGAATGGAAAGATTGGGTGACCGAGTGGCTGTTCCGGGACTGTTTCTACAGATGCACTGCAGGTTAACAATGGGTTAGTAGCAATAGATTTGCATGTCCAGAAAATAAAGTTTCGGAGGTTGATGTAGAAGGGAAAATTGACGTAAATGGAAAATAAATAACAAAAAAAGATATGAATTGTTGAAAGAAACTATTAAAGATGGGGCCGTTCAGATGGTGTAAATCAGAAAAGGTACAGAAAACAATTATGTATAGGAAGTGAGATTTTCCAGACAGCAACTTGCGAGAATATTCCAGACGATTTGGAAAATATGCAAATGTAGTGAGTATTTCTGGAGAATCAGTTGAAACGTAGAGATGTATTTTACGTGATTGTAATTTATCTGGACATCAAAGAATAAGATTTTTTTACGATTTATGGTGCTGGTTGCAATATGTGTAGAAAGGAGTAGATAGAACAAAGAAAAACTTACAAATTGTAACAGTATTTAATTGGATTTGGTAGCATATGTATGTGATAGCGTCTAAGTAGTAGATAGATGAAGAGAAGAAAGAAAGAAACATCAATGGCGAAGAAAGAAATAAAGTGTGATGATAAAAGAGAATCTCGTAATGATGATGTCGCATTTGCACCCAGTCACATTTGAACTGTCTACCTGCGCGGCAGAGGGTCATGCTGTGATGTAGGTGGTAGTCCGCCGGTTAGAAGGAATACGGGTTCCTTTACAGACCGTCGTCGGTGAAAAATGTGGTCCTCCTACACTTTTTATATCGAAATATTCGAGTTATTTCACTAGATTTGCGGTACTGTGTTTATATTTATTTCACGTTAGTAAAGGATAACTAATGAAGATATATTTATGTGATAGCGTCTAAGTAGTAGATATACATTTAACATTCATTATATACACATCATATTAATTGTTATTATACCGTTTTTATTTGTATGTATATTTATCATTAGTTATCCTTAACTAAGGTGAAGGCAATATACAGTACTGCAAGTCTAGTGAAATATCTCGTACATTTCGAAATATTAAGTGTAGGTGATCACACGCCGACGACGGTTTATAAACGTTCCGTATTCCTTGTCAACTCTGCGGACTACTTCCCACATCACCTCAGAATTACCCTTCACCGCGCAGGTAGTTAAGTTAAAGTGTCCCTAGGTTAAACTATGACTGGGTGCGAATATGACAACCCCATCGCAATGACACTCATGTTACTAGACGAGGAATTTCCCGTAAAATCCGTAATTCAGAATTTCTTCAATACTGTCGTTTCACTAGATTCTCTTGTTCTAGATAACAAGAACGCTTTTACAGCCAAGGCCAACGCATTCCAGTTTTTCCGCAGAAAATTAGAATTAGACTAAGTTTTCCTTTCGGTTTTCTGATTTGACAACCTGATCAAAATTTCGAAGTTGGGTTTATAAAGTGTGGCCGGCCTAATTATTAATATATAACAGGTTTTATACACGTAATCTAAAAGTCGCGTTGAGCGGAAGTTGGATCTCGTATGACGCATGCGAGATGAGAGCTTCTGGGATCCTATTTCGACAGCTGGAAACAAAGCAACGGCATCCCCGGAAGTGCGCGGGCAGACGGAAACCGGGAGGACGTCCGGGCCTTACTCTTTGCAGTATCACAAGCTTGTGGGTGTATCGGATTTGTAGGACTTCTCTTTTTGGATGTATATTGTTTCCGGGTTTAATTTCTGTTGAAACATTAATATATTACGTGGGATTACTATATTGAGTTATTGGTTTGTATTTTCATTTGTATGAACCAAGTTGCCTCACGTTTTCAGAAAATTGTATTTTCTGCTTCAAGTTTCTATTGAATTTGGAGAGTTAAAATATACGTCCGGTGCGAAATGGTGGTCATTTTTAAACTCTCCTTTAGTTTCTTGCTTTTGTGAGCATTTACGCGTATTTCAATTTTTCAAATAAAAGTAATTTAATTACATTGATTTAGTCACTACTAACTATAGTTATTCGCTGGTACACATAAAACCTATGTAAATGTTTAATCTTTCTACTCGGCTTACATACTTTTTGGTAATTATGCCTGTACTGCACCCTTTCACTTCGTAGTGAAGTATATGAACCAGATGTTCAGTAGAAGCTGATTATCTGTTCTGAAATGATAGCGTATAAAGTAACCGCGGATGGTAATGCTTCGAAAAATCGGAGCATGGGTCGTTCCATGCAACAATGTTTTAAATCTTTACTACGGAGGGTACTGAGATTGCAAGCAGACACACTGCTTCTACTTAGCATCTGTTTCACATGCTGTGTTACGCAGTAAAAAAGTGCAGTACCTGCTACACCTCGTACTTTTTATGCGTCAAATAAAAACAATAAAATGATTTATAAAAACCAAACTATTACTACAATACTAGTTCAGTCAAAGTAAGGAAAAGTAAGATAAACATTTATCGTTTTGTAATTGATTTATATTACATCAGACGTATAAAGAATTGAAGAGACTATTGTACAATACTAACCACTTGTGAAAAATGAAATTTCACAGTACATAATAACATTTAAAATCATTGAAAATGAGAAAAGTAAAATGGATGGCGTTGTTGAGCAGCATTGCAAAACGATAATTAACAGCATTACAAAAAGTCTTTATAAACTTTCTTATGTAGAAATTTACATATTATTACAAGTATTATGAGTTTGAAACAAGTGGGTATGATACATTATGAGTATGATACAAGTGGGGATATATCGATATTTTTGCAAGTTTCCGAAGTTTTGTATTTCTGGTTAAATATTTGATTTTGTATTTGTTGGTAATACTCTGAAGGTGGAGTGTTCGAACTTATAGTATTATTTGTTTTACTCCAAATGTTGTAATATTTACACCAAGGTATACATGAATCGTATGGCATTGATGATGCTATTGTAGTATTTCTGAGTAATTTATCACTTCTAGCAGAATTTTCCTATGGTCCCAAAGGATTGCCATAAACAAGAAAGGCGATATTGTCTTCAAGAATTAATTCAAGTATGCAATTTGCCTCATTCCCGTTAACCTTTTTCGAGGAATGTAATATGAGAAAACTCTTCTGTTAGGTCTATATGAACTGTTTGAACCAATCAAGTAGATCAAAGACCTATGAAAGTAACATAATTGTTGATGGAAGATATATCTTACATCAAGTAAGTAGTGTGCAAGGAGACCCCGCTATCGCTTTCAAGGCCCATAACCCTGAGAAGAATTCCGAGAAAGTGTTAGCTCAAGAGAGTTTGAGACGAGATGTCGAGTTTTGGGGGGAAGACTACTTGTTTTAAATTTTCGAACGAGTTTATCTTATACAACATGAGCGTAACCAAAAGCGAGACAGTGGCAACATACGGCAAATAGGGATGAGTAATAGGATATTGTCATGGGATTTGGAAAAATATAGTTCTCACAGTCAAGAACTGATGTTCAAATAAGGAAAACTGCAACCGCCACTCTCCAATGCAAGCCATTTCAACTTACAATAAAAAGATATTCCCTGATCTTTCATTCAACGGAAAAAACCAGTCTAAAAGGAAGAGAGTACACCAAGATCCTCAGAATTCGGCGCCGTATCCAGGTCACGAAAAAGGGTAGGTGTGACGTGAGTTCTCCCAGCAACATTCTTCTCGCTCGCGTGTTAGTAAATTGACGTCACCGCTACCACCGCCGCCGTGTTTCTTGGACAACGAATGGCTTCCAATGAGTCGTTTACTCGAGGCAATTCCAAAACCGCTAGTCAAAATAAAAATAAAAATGGGAGTGTGTCCTGTCTGTGTTTCGAATTTCTGATTCAGTTCACGAAACAAAAATTGTCCCATGACTGTTCTAAGTACAGTATGCGAGACAATTGTAGAATGCAATAAAGATACATCCCTAATTAAATGCACAAGCAGTACTGGTAATCGTAATAAACGTTCTACTTATTGCGAATGCGAGAGTATACAATGCTTTAAACTGCATTCTCAGCATGACCTTAACCGGAGGCAATACGGAGAAAAGATTAAATTATTTCTATGATAAATTTTGTTACGATACAAGATTCACTCAACGCCGCTGGAAAGAAATCATTAGAGAAGTTCAACAAACTCCACACTGAGGAGCCGTATAAACTAAATACGCTGTCCTGTCCCTTTCGGTTTAAGGATGTAAATCGCATCAGAACACCACATTGAGGCTTACTGTACGAAACGTGTGTGAAGAGGTTTCTTAGAGGGTTTTGCGGGGATCTAATTGCATTGGTCGCTACAAATGATCTTAGAGCGCCATAATGCAGTTATAGTACGCAACAGGACTGTCGGATCAAGGACATCTATAATTAACACTGTTGCCCAATAGCGATAAAGTAACTTCCACTCGGCCATCGCATCACGGATAACCCACAGACCACTGGCCTCACATTCCGCTCATAGAATACAAATTTCCATTTTGGAGACGAGCAAACTACAAATGTCAATAATCCAAATATCTTGACGATGACTTATGTCCATTAAATGATAAACAATACGAGTTTATATACCTCTTCCTCTAAATGTGTATATATCTGTTACAATACTACACTGAAATTTGTTTACATTGACAAAATAATTTTTGAGACTTTTTCAATGTTTCAGTGTTTCAAAAAAATAAAAATTCCTAATTTTCAAGCAACTATTCCTACACTATTAGTCCCATTAACAGTGAAGTGATACATGTCACTACGTTCTTCCTACTAGACTTTACAGAGCGCAGGTGTCTCGACCATCCAGTTAAGTCGCAGGACAATAACGACTCACGAAAATGAGGCGTTCAATACGAAAACAAGTACGGCTCTATCGTACATAGAAAATAAATTGTATTCAGTGCCGCTTATGAAACTTACAACTAAACATGCTTCAACGGGGATTTCAGTGAATTCTCAACACGAAATGTCCTATCGTATGCATAGTTCTATATACTCTTATTTATTAAGTACTAATCATATATATTTCATTTTGTTAATCATATTTATTTTCTTAAGTACTAATTACAAACCTGAGCACACTACTGCCGCGTTTTACGTGCCTGTAGACTGCGACTCAAAACTACATGTATAATAATAAATTATAACACTAGTACTAATATAAAACAAATGCGTACAGCTCATACACAGGGATGTCCTCAGAACTCACAAGGCGGTTCACAATTCAGGAATTTTATGGTAAACGCAACAATGTAAATATTCCCAGACGATACTGTGATATGCCAGCTCACGAACGAAGGTGGAAGAGAAGGGTAATATTGTCTGTGTGCAGATTGGTGCGATAGAAACGAACTGTAAATAGCAAAATAGAAAACTCATTGTATGAAAAATATTCATACAAGAAAGTTGATCATAAAATAACAAGGGGAAAGTCTGTAGTTAAGAAGAAAAACGATATAATTAGGGATAATATTGGATGGACTAAATTTTTCAAGACATGTAAATAATTTAGAAGACAAAGTGAAACGGATAGTACGAACTACAAAGGATGAGAATATCTACATTTTCAGCTGGTAACTAACAGCTAATTCAAATCTATTACAGAGTAAGACCTGTAGATGACTGCGTAATATGAACAGAGTGCTGAAGAATATGAAGAAGAAGAAGAAGAAGAACAAATTATCGACCACCTACAACGACTCTGCACCGATGAATCGATTAGATTATTGGGATCCAAAAGTTTATCACGGTATGATTATTTTTCGCTCTTTTCAAACTTGTACGGACTGCACAATCATGGCGAGGTCAAAATTTAATTTTTCATAGAGCGCCGAAATTTTTCATACTGTTCGAAAAGGAGCGCCGCTCCCACGACCGAAACTGTAAAGCTAGACACACTTGCGTTTTCTCCGCTCCTCTTGTGCAAAGGCACACCTAGCGGGACGTCATCGGTCAGGAGTGGAGGAACGTGAGTGGGGGTGGAAGGAACAAGGTCACTTCAGGACGAAAACAGACATGCTTCGCGCAGGTACCTGTACAGAGCATCCATGCAACTGCCCGCTAACTGCACAACGCTTTTATTGTGAAACACACAGCTATGTGTTATGAAAATGTTTAAAGTAATATTTATTGTTTATTTTGCAATGAACACAACGATGGCTATTTTTGTATTTTTTAAATAACTCTCTCTCTCTCTCTGTATATATATATATATATATATATATATATATATATATATATATATATATATATATATATATATATANATATATATATATATATATATATAGTAAAGAATAAGAGGGGTGCTTAGGTAAGCTAAGCCTCACGTTAGAGCGTCAATTCTAACGTAACTCGATAATTAAAGGGTGAATGGAGTAGTGGGTAACACTCACCTGATTATATTTGCCCTAGCTAACTCGTCCCAATATAAACAAGTGGATTCGTATTATTTTTAATTAAGTGGAAACAATACGCTGGGTTCCTTGTTGAAGGAAAACTCATATTACAAAAATAAAATTGACTCAATTATCACTGATACATTTCTAATTAACACTACCATGCACAAACCCCCAAAAATCACACGTTATCACACAACATTGACATGAAAATTTTAAAAGAATCTGGTATTAATTATTACCAGTTAATTACATCAAAGACATTAATTAAATTTAGGAATCCATCATTACTGCTCACTCTTCTTTCTGCCCTCATTAAGAATATAATCACAAAAGTTCTGAGCGTGAGCCATTACTATTCTGATTCGTTGCACTAGATCTTCTCGCCGCCACTTAAACATCTATTACTGACCGCAGCCTTTATTCTCAGGTTACCTTTCCATTGATGATCAGATCAGTCTAAAAGCATAGGTGAAGATTGGAATGCCATTGATTAGTATCGGCTCGTGCGGTGCGTCCTCACTCGCACCTGCCAGTCGCTTATTCAGCATTCAAAACCAACCTCCTTTGGAAGTTGCCGCGCCTGTCTGGGTTTCTCGTTCTCGGACGTTGCAGCGTTCACCGTCATAATACAGTTCTTTTATAGCGAGAGTCCATTCAACTTGATGCGACGTAATTAAATAGTCCTTACAATCGCCACTTGTTACAAAACAAAGCATTTGATCTACGACTAGTTCTCAGATAAATTTATTAAAGTTGAAACTTTGAAAACTCTGCATAATTTGGAATACGATCAAGTTATCAATTAAGAATAATTTGTCCAAAACTTCAAGACCTAGAGGTCAAGAATAATGAAGAAAATCTCGAAGTGATCTCGGAATCATTGAATCTCGGATTGATTCCGAATGTTTTACTCGAATCTGATTGAATGTGCTCGAAAATACTCGAACGATCGAATCCTGCTTGAAAATACTCGTATAATGATCCTGCTTGAAAATACTCGAATGATGATTCAAATCCGAAATGATCTCGGAACGTCTCTGCATCATGTTTTTATCACCTCGTTCCCCACTCTGTCCCTCAGAAGCTAACTCACGTGATACTTTTAAAAACCATGTGACTATTTTTTTGCCAATCATGTCAAATTTTCACTCGACGCGGAATTGTCGTGGTTGGTTGAGTTTAGAACGACAAGTGCTTGTTCCTAGCCACTCAGAACGTTCCTTCCTCGAAAATTTCTTCACTTCAACAGCGTTATCTTTTTCAACCGTCCTTTCCGTAATTTTAACCTAACGCTTTTTAAGAATAATAGAAAACTAAATTTAGCCAACTTTCGAACCTTTAACTGCCACTCCCTCGTCTTCAGCGCCTCTTTTGCCAACCGTTCTGCGACGCACGTTCTACGGTCGCTGCCTCTTGGTGTACGTCAACCGTCCCTGGGTATTTCTCAATAGCTGAGGGTCGAACCTCCTCTCACGCTATCCGGGTCGCTGTCCATTGTCATCCTTTTATTATCTAAAGGGTTCTGCCTCTCTCCACACCCACGATATGAGTTTCTCTTGGAGCTGCACTTTAAAACCCAAAATCCGTCGCTAACGCTGACCTTGTCTCTTTCAAAATACTTCTTGTAATTTACCGTTGCTTCCCAGTTGAAATCTAACGACACCATCCATTATGTGTGAACAAATAATAAATGCGTAAACTTTTCCCATCGCTGAATTTTTATGGCAGTCCTCCGAACAACAAAATACGAAACCCTGCGCCCTTCACAGCGGTCGCTTTTCCTCACCGCTGCGTAGCAGAAATCGCCGTTTCGATTCCGCTCGCTTACGAAACATCTTGCTTGTCATAGTTCTCATTACTCTAATTAATAATTAATTGATTCATTATTTAATTAATTAATTTAATTATATATATATAAATATGTTCTAGGCAATATTTTAGTATATCGTCGCTTAAGAAACAACTCAGTCAATGTGAGAAAAAAACAATTTTTCCAGGAAAGCTGAAAAACCTTAGTGAGCATCGGAGGTTTATTCGTTATAAATAAATTAATTTATAAACTTTATTGTCAAAAAAAGCAATTGCAAAATGCGTATGACCACGTGGGGGATAATAAACTAAGTTACATTTAGTCATATTTAGTCCAAATAGGCGATGTAATGTTCAGTGGAAAAAGACCACATCAACTTATTCTGTTGGATTTTCGATGAACTACATCGCGAGAACATGCGAGATGTATGTGTTTCCATGGATATACAAAAACATAATTTCCGAAAAAATGTTACTTAGGCGGAATTGCTTCTTAAGCGACGATATACTTTGTTACCTTAGGTATTACAAGTATTATGCAATAACGATAAAGGACAATCAAGTCGCGGGAAAAATCAATCTTCGTGACGTGTATTCGCTTACGCTGCCTAAACGGTTAAAGGTAGGTGACAACTATGAAAGACAATATTGTTCGCCTCAAAAAGAGTTCTACTAAAAAGTTCGCGACAGCATATCTACAAAGGTTAACTAAAATTATCGAAAGAGAGTCATTGAAAATAGACGTGTAAATGTACTTCAACTTAAAAAACTAATTCAAGAAGGTAACAATTAATCCTCATCAAATTTAATGCATTCTGTGTTTTTCACATTTAGGGAAGAAGAAAACTGTCTTTAAATCTTAAAATTTGTACGAATAATTTAGATTTACAAGCGTTTACTTTTACAAGCCGCGACCGCCGCTGCCATCGTCGTGTGCACTTAAGCGAGCATTCGACTGGCGCGCAACCCGGCGTCAGCACGTGAAGCGAACATTTTAGACTTGTCATTTTAGACTATTGTATAGTATAAAGAAGAGTTAGAGTAATAAACAAACACATACGTGCGAAGCCGGGGCTGGTTGTTTGTCTATTATATCATATATTGAAAATGACAACACGCTTCCTACAATGGGATGTAAGAGACATCTCTGAAGACAAATTCGGCATTTGACTATTTATTGACCGAGCTGTTAACTTATGTATCTTGTAAATACCACACATTAGAACTTAATGAAAGGGCTTTAATCTTAACAGTAAAAGCTTGATGGATACTGGTCAAATTAAGTTAAACTCACAATCAGAATTCCCATAGGTTTTCTCATATGGAATGATTATCTTCTGCGAGCTGTTGCTGGACCGAGGTTTGGTCATCAACATCGTTATCCCCCAATGCCGGTCGTGACATAAGTGCAAGTCCGCATTTTGAAGCCGTTGGCACTTTCTTATGCCTTGTGCTCTTGATTTATTGAGATAACCTGATTCAACGGATTTGAAAAATTTATAAGTAAATAATTACTTTTTATTGTTTTAAATTAACAACAAATAAATTGTATAGTTCGGATTCCAAAATCACTTTCACTTTCTCTTTAGTTTATGCTCTTTCTCTTTCTGGGGAAAAATTCAAAAATAACCTAACTATTTTGGAATAACGACTTCTTTTTTAAGTTGGAGTTATACTTTCCCTATGAGGTCATGATTCTACTGCATTATTCAGACCAATAGCAATGTTACATTTATCATGAAGTAAATAAAGAATATTAATAAAACCCATTGAAACCAATTTTTCTATTATTTTCTTCTTAGGATATAATATGATAGTCTGCGCAAAATGGTAATATGTAGTCAGTGTAGCGCCAGTTGTTATCGTTGTTTGGTATTATGATTATATTTATATAAAAATAATACTTTTTAAAAAATGAAAGAAAGATAAAAATAAAGTAACAGTTAACAGGAGGTTGATATTTTACATATATTGATCATGAAATAAAACTTTTCTACGCTTAGCAATTATATGTGAGTTATTCTACGATCTACAGGACGTACTAACGATCACTCTGTGAAGTACCATTTTGAAAACAATATAGAGAAGTTTCAAAAATATTTTATTGACTGAGCACAAAATAGTAATTATTCAATGATTTATTTTTACGATTCATTTGAACGTAATTTTGTTGAATTGTGACATTTTGTTGTCAAAAAGACTCCGAGATTATGTAGTCTGGCATAAACCTAAAAGGTACATCCAAAATGTATTCAAGTATACCACTGAGAATTCAAGTATACCATTTGAATAAAAAAGACATTTTCTGTGATTCGCGAATCAATGTTTATCTTCACTGAAAAAGGAAAGACACATTATGTAAATGTAGGAGATATCCTGATATCCAAAGTGTGAAAATAAGTTTTTAAGTAAAAAAATAATAATAATTTATAATGTTTGACTGAAGATAATCGAAAAAAATATATGAAATAAAGGGAGAAAAATAGTTGAAAAACAGAATGACAGGATGATTAAGAGAATTATTGTACGTACGTGCGTTCCCAGAATCCGTTTTATCAGCACGTGCGTTTGTTTGCGGTGGAAAGGTTACAGGAGTATATTTTCGGAATGACTACCAATGCGTGGAGTTCTGTCTAGCGAATGAAATATTTATGTTAATGATTTACTTGATAATTTAGCAAAATCCTGTTATGCTCAAAAGTTTATTATGATGTTTTCGAGGTGAAAAATCTTTATTCAGAGTCGGGGTAAATATTAATGTGTTTTTGACTAGTCTTTTCGGGATAGGTGCTATTATAAAAACGAAGTTTACGATTAAGAAAAAAATATGCATATAATCTAAAATCATATTACTTTTGTGGCTACACTAATTAGAAGTATGTAGTGTATTTTCATAGAAATGAGTTTGCCATTTCGGACAGATTCTAAAGTCTTTTTTATTGTTGTTGTTTCACAATTATATAAATTGTACCACGTTCAAAATATTTTATGTATTATTTATAAAACGTATTCGTCATTTAATCTCGTTGCATAAAAATAACTATACAACACTATCCAGAGCTGTGATAGGCATTTCGGGGCAGGGATTTCTTTGTTGAACCTCCTTCCTTTTCTGGAATCCTCCAGCACCAGCGATGAAGAAGCACCCATTCCCTAGCGACACGAATGTCTCCTCTGGAGTGTGTCATGGCAGAAAGCGTTGCTCAGCTCACCGCTTGCTGGTTGTGGAGGGGATGACTGTAAAGGGATGAGGGGATGAGGAGGAACGGGGACGGACGGCAGCGGCCGGAAGCAATCGGGGCCCGGAAGGCGCTGAGATTGAGTCCGTCGTCCAAAGACGAAGCGAGTGAGCGAGTGAGCGGTGCATGGTCTGCGCCAGTGCTGCTGCTAGCGGAAAGACGGTCAGAGTAGAAGCAGCGCCAGCCGCAAGGAGGCGTTGGGTATGAAGAAGAGACCGTCCGCTTCAAGAGAGACGGCGCCTGAAAATCCCCAGACGAAAAGAGTGCGCTAAGCTCAGCTTCTATTCGCATGGAGAGACAAATCAAGAGGAGTTTTTTGTTGTCGGTTAAATCTATTTCTCTTTTTAATTATTTCACCTACCTGTCTTTTACTGTTCCCAATAAATTACATTACAAATAAATTACATATTACAGGACATTACATATGAAAATATATTACATTTAGATAGTTTACATTAATCGATTTTCAATCACCATCATATACATTAATACGCAAAAGTCCTCTAGATTTTTCGTTCCTTTTCTGCTAAACCGGACGGAGTAAAGCACGGAAACGAAGTATCGTACGTTATAGCATTAAAAGATGTGTTTGAGGTTTCCTATTTTTTCACCTTTTTCCTTTACGAGATAACATAATTTTAAAATGACATCAAGAAAAGACGCTGCTTGACTCATTTATTTGAAAATGATGAAACTTGACTTTGAGTCTACACGTCTGACCATGACGGCATAAATTAAAATGCATAGAACATAAAGTGGCCATAAACGATTTAGAGCAATGGTGATGAGTCAAGGCAGATCCATTGTTAAATAGTTAAACATAGTTAAATTATTCAAATACTATTTAATTATTATATATTAGAGGTGCGTTGCTATAATAACTGCCCAAAAACTAAAAGTAGTAGAAATATCATTCCATGGGTGATTATACATGGTCTTTAATTCTGTTAAAAATGTGTTGTTTTTGCTCAAACTTCTTTAATTTTAAGAGACTGATGTCGTGTAAAGTAATATAAAATATCCTAGTTTTGATCCGTTCCTTGGATTATGAAAAATAGTTTGCATTTTTTAATATTCGACGTTTTTGATTTATCCACACTTGACGCTCATTCGTTGAGATTGTTTACATTGAAATGTAATGTGTCTATTTAAGAATTGAAAAATGACGTATACATATAAATGATGTATAAACACATATGATGAAATTACATATAATAAACAATACAGGTCATTTACATGCTATTTCCACAAAGAACATACAACATAATCATCAGAACACATACAAAGAATAATTATAACATTGCTTCAGAAGAAAACTATTTTATTTTGGAAATAAGTGAATAATTCCAAAAAATTCTTAAGATTCTCTTCTGAACGAACGATGTGTTGAATTAAATCCTCCGTGCTTGTTTTACATATTTCTTGTATTGTTAATGTTTACATCCCAAGGATATAATCCTGTTTGGGACGGTATGCAATTTTTTTTCTCCCTTATATTCTATGGACCACATTTTGAGAGCCTGTTAAGTCAATTTCGTGAACCAATCATCGAGCATTGCGATTTGGTGAGTTAAGCAACAAATTCAGAGAGGATGCCCAAGTGCGGAGAGATGTCAAGTTCTAATATATTTTCTGTATCATAGTTTTTAATTCCGATGTGCGACCACTCTGTTAGACTTGGAAGTCGTTAACGGACATGTGGTATTTACTATATTTTAAAGATTTTCTTCATCATTTACGTAAGTAGAAATGCTATGCCATGAGAAACAATTTTTAATTTCGAAGGGAACACTTCAGTGATGCAGACCAACTTATACATTATTAAAACCATTCGATATTGATTATTTCAATATATGATACTTTATTTTTTAAGATAATTTCTATTGTTGTAAAAATCATGTTTATTGAAAATGCATGAGATTTTCATTACAGAGAGAGAAGCTGAATACGAAGGATAAAAATTGGGACTTAAAATTTCGGATCGCTCGTGTTTCTTATTGACACTAAACTACCAAAATTTAATGGAATATTGATTGGATGTACATTTTTTCATTTCCTCTGGTGTTTGACGCACTCTGTCATCAGGAGCAGCCCTCTCCACTGAATGCAAAAATATTGCTTCTCTGGCACAGCATTGCGCAGTCATTTCAAACATCGCTTCGCAAGATAATTTGTTCGAAATAATTTCATTTATCAACAAGCGTACATCTGCACGCAAATTAATGCATAATAATACATTCACTCTGAGTGAGAACGAAAATGATTGCGTTCATTACCAAATCAGTATCGCCCTGCTAGTGGTTAAAAGATAATCCTCTCAAATTTATGGTTCGCTCCATTTTGTGTAATCAAAGCTATAAAACGTTTTAAGTTGATTGGGGACTCAATTCAAATCATGAAGACCCCATTAAGTTAAAAATACGCGGCCCTGAAGAATAATTTTATTTCAAGGAAGAATGAAATTATTAATTTGGTCGTAGCCGACCGATTTTTTTTATTGAAAATTGTTTGTGGATCGGATTAACACTTTAAACTCTTATTTCTTGGTAACTTGGTATAGCTTGTTCATCTTTCCAAAGATGTACCTTTATACTTAATGAAGAATTACTCCACACCCATAACAAAGAATTTACCACCTGCAGAAACCTTTCACAATACTCTGTGTTTTTCTGATTTTCCCAACGATGCAACGGAAAGATTTCTAATAATAAACCATTTGATGACATGACGTCGGTATAGTTGTCCCATTTTGTCTACAATACGATGATTCTACAATCAAACGTGTCATCCGGATATGAAAATAAAACTTTTACTTCTTGGACTTTCATAATTTAAGAATACAGGCAAACTTTGGGGCGCCCCGTGGCGTAGTGCCTAGCGTACTTCTACCCCTGGTGACACTGATCCAATTAGAATTCGCGGGGGTGGACGAAGAGGTGTTCGCGGCGGGTTTTTTCGGGGTAGTCCCGTTTTCCCTGCCCATCATTCCACCACATCATTCACTTATCATCATTTCACCTCACTCGCATGTCATTATTGTCGTCCCCATGATTAGAAGGCTGTCTGAAAACAGGCAGTGGTCGTGCGCAACGACCAGGGCACAGAATAGCCTCAACGCGGTGTCCCACAAGCAGCAAATGCTGTTAGAAGTCATCTACTCCAGAAGCAATTCTGACCTGATATCTTCATCATCAAAGAAAACTTTTAATAATTTAAGGTATGTGAATTGACACCTGTCTCATTGCTCAATGCCAATAGTGTATATAGATGGGGACAGAGGGGGCAGATTCTCCCTGAGCCTCATCCTAAAGGAAACTTCAAATAGGTCACCAAAAGTAAAAACATAAATCTGAACTTAAATATAGTCGACAATTTTCTTCCAAATGTGAAATAAATAAGAGTTAAACGTATTGTGTATTAAATACCTCTTATTATTTTATTAACTCGAGCGTTAGATGGGTACTTGTAGGCCTGTAAACACGTTTGTGTAGGGACTGAATGTGGAAGCCTCCGAAAACAGTCACCCCGGGTCATACGCAAAGTACGTACACCACTCATTGCATTATCATAATTTATTTTCGACATTAAAACACGTTGTTAATTTTTTGGTAATATTTAATTTTTTACTACATGTTTGAAAAATGAAATAGGTGAAGAGGTTAAGTAGTATGTAGAAATATCACATGATATAGATGAGTACAAATAGAAGCAAACAAAGGACTAGGGATTCAGTCCACCCCAAGCAAGTCATAAAGACAAACATCCTATTTGTATTCGTCTGAGCTGCAAGTTAAATCCAATCCCGTCAACACAAACTTGGCTATTTGCAACTTTTTACAAAGCCATAAAGACAGAATGAGTGGGACGAAAGAAGGAAATTTTCAACTTGAGCATAAAGCACGCAGACAACGCCACAAAGTTCACGTCTTTACTACCAGATGGCCATACATTCATTTGCATACCACGACATCTAGCGACAGCGCGAAGCACCTCTCGCTACTTTACCATCTTTTTCTTTTTTGTGGCGGGAGTGAGAGTAGGGGGAAACACGCCTGCGTACCCCTCTTCACCCTCCTACAGGCGAAAGCCGTGGCAAATTATGGCAGGAAGGATTGTAAAGGAAAGGATGTTCCTATGGAAACGGAGGCGCTCATGTGCACTCTCGGAAGACTATTTCTCTGTGATATTTAAAGAAGGGAATAAAAGAGAACGTCTTAAGAGCCGTGAAATTCATTTGTGGGAGGATAAAAAGAGACATCCCAACAAAAAAGAGGAAAAAGAGACATATTTGAAGAAAGAAGACTAAGACTCGATGAATCGCTTACTGATATAAATATTGTCAGTAAAATGACATTCATAATTTTGCACCCGACGAGATATAATTCGAAAATTTTAAAGCACTTTTTGCCTTTTATTCACACGTGAACACGTTTTTATCACGGTTTTAGTTTTTTTTAATTGGTTGAATGTTGTCTCATAATACATTTTTCACAATTACATACCAACCCCTCTCCCCTCCAAAGAAATTTCAGGAAGTTAGGGAGACAACCTATAAGTATTTTTATATAAAATTCAAAAGCATGAACGCAATTTTTAGTATTTTACAAATTTTTATATCGAGGTGTATTTTGAAAATATGTGACTGGAGAAAGAATGTTTTAGGTAATCATGGAAAGACCAAAACTTTTCATGCACGTTATCAGCAACAAGGAAATGAAGTATACAAAATAAAAACAAAAAATATCAGAATGATGAAATAAATTATATAATTTATTTGGGTAACGCGCTTTAGACAGTATAGCAAAAGAATGGTATTAAACAGCCATACGTCTTAAAAACTCTTTCTAAAAAATATTACGAGAATCGGATTCAAAGTGTTTTAAAATTGAAGTTGCATGTGATATAATTGCGAAAAATCTTACAACAATTAGGGGTTTTAAGTAACAGACAGGGGATTTTTGGAAACTAGAATGTTTGAAATATAACTATATACAATGAAATTATCTACATCTTTTGCAGTCAAAAGTGACTTTAATAAAAAAATTGTTACTTCTTTCTCCCTCATTTGAGTCTTACTTTCTATATATCTCTAGTTTCCAAAACTGAAAGGTGTTTTAGTATTAAACGAAAAATTGTAAAAGTGTCCTCGTCAATGTAAATAGATAAATGGACATTTACAAGTAGTTGTTAAAAAACAATAAGCAAATTATGGTCTTCAAAAATGTGTCAAGTTGAGAAGGTTATTTTCGAAATTGGAGGTATAATATTTATTTTAAATTGATTTACAATTATTAACACACGAGAGTACTTTTCCAAATGTTCCAAAACAGCTCAGTAGGGGGTGGTTTTAAACACGGTATTCACCTCAAGTGTTCTCCCACCGTTTCAAGTTATCTGTAATCCACTTGCCCCAACAATTCACCCGTTTAAAAATATGTGTGCGTTTCTTTTTTTCATTTTTAAATCGTTTGGTTCTTGTCTATTATTGTTACTTGGTGCTATTAGGCGTAAGCAACTCATTTCACTGAAATATTCGATTCCGTCCCCTAACTATCCCTATCGAGGTGGCATTTAAAACAAAGGTATTTAAGTATTTATTTAAGGAATTGAAATGCTTACTCTTTCCGTGATTAAAATTCCGCGCATTTAAGAAATGGTGGAGTTTGTTAATACGGAATAACTTAAGTGATGATGATAATAATAGTAATAGTTTATTCCTTCAATAACTGCCACTGCAACGAATTCTCATCTGCGACGAGAGAATTGTCACTGAACACAGGCACTCTTATCAGTCATGAACATAGATAGCGTAATTATGTACTATTATTAATGCTATCTTAAAATATGAACAATAAAGATTATTTTTAATCCTATCTTAAAATAATAACAAGAAAGTTTAAGTCGCTCAAATTATTGAGACAATTATTAATGTTCCGAGCAATGTATTTTTAATTTCGACTTGATTTAATATTATTAGGCAACCAGTTAAAACATAAACAAATGTTTTAGCGAAGAAAGATTTATTGACCCTTCGTCTAAGAAAACGCTCTTGAGTTCTGCTTCTAGTAGTGTAATATAAATTTTCCGTGCACCTTTTGCCAAGTTTTTTGTAATCTCAAAACTTCAAAGATAAATAAGTATTTGATTGGTAAAATTCTTAGGTTTTTTAAAACTTGGTGCATTATCTCTCGGTCATTTACACGTGGGATTCTCGACCTGTGGTCCGTGGGACGTTTTCATGCAGTCCACGAAACATTGTCCTTTTCATGAATATATAAATAGACCAACATAACTATAATATTCACCCTATATAATTAATAGGCTATGTAGTTGACCTAGGCCTGCACAGATTTTCATTCATACGGTCCGCCATTGATTTGGTAAGACATCTAGTGGTCCTAGGTATAAAAAGGTTGAGAATCACTGGTTTACACAAAAATATTCCAATTAAAAAAATTTGCGTTAGAAACAGTTTGTTACTTAGAGTTTCATGAGTCTTCCCCCAGAATTGGATGCCATATTGAATGAATGAATAAAAGAATGAATAAAAAATACAAGGTTTTCATAATTTTAGATCCCAAACAGTCACAAAAAGTAAAATATCCTAATTGATTTTCTAATCACAGTGTAGATTATTTATGTGTCTTTAAACGTGTCTTTTTCATCTAAATAAGCACCTAAATATTTGATTTCTCTTACTTGCTAAATAATTTTCCAACTACAGTTTTTAAAATTAGAGAATGAGTGGTAATTTGTAAATGTTCAAAGTTAGGGCCAATTTAATTAAAATTAACAATTTTTTTTATTTGAAGCATTTACTATCATTGAATTCGTATGATACCATTGACTCAGCAAAGATAGGTCATTTTTATAAAATCAGATATTTGACGCCAGTCAATATCTGAGTTAGCAAAAGTAATATCATCAGCAAATGCAACAATTTAACCACAGGAGGATTCCAATTATAAATTATTAATGAATAAAGAAAATAAATCAGCTGAGATCACAGATCCCTGTGGAACACCTACCTTTTTATTATTTTTTGTCACTTATGCCACTCTTTAGTCTTATTTGTTGCGTTCGGTTCTCTAAAATGTTTTGAACCAGTTCAATGCGGGGCCTCTAACTCTTGCAGCTTCTAGTTTATTAAGTAGATGTCGTCATTAACTAAATCAAATGCTTTCTTTGAAATAAAAAAAGTCCGGTTACTATTGTGTTAGCATTTAAATTTTCAAAACAACACTCAAAAGAAATTCAATCGTATCTTCAGTCCTATTGCCCTATTGGAAGCCAAACTGACTTAGTAATCTTATTCTCATGAAGTTTTCAAACAACTTAGAAGATATCGAAAGCGGAACAATTGGCCTACATTGATCAACCAATTCGGGGTTCCCCTGTTCAAAAATTTCTTCTCAACCACGGATTTCTTCATTTCTTCAAGTAAATTTCATTTACAAAACTTACGATGATTGAGCAAATGGATCACATATAACATGTGTAATACGTGTGATGCAACCAACGCTAAAGTGGTTTCTTAAATTAAGTGGATAGTGATTGTTTCCAGGTGTTACATAAGCATTAACAACATTTATGAAACTAGTGGTGCAAAACCATTGCATATACTTTCTCATATACGTTTCTCCGTCTGCAACATACAGGGAGAAAAAATTCTATAGTGAAAGTGTCATTTCTGGCGTGGTCCTCTATATTTTGGTTGTCTTCCACAGCTCTATTCATGCTCAAAGTCGCTAGATGAACTTTGAAATTTATTCCTATTTGTTTTTTATTTACTGTCTTTTATTTGAAATTTGAAAGTAAAATAAATATTCAGAATATTATTTCAATACATGTAGCAACATATCAGTCTTACAAATATCGTAAAAGTGTTATGTAAATGTAATTTCGTTGTACACAAAAATTTATGTATTTTCGTATCTGCCGTTCGTTCGCTGTCCTCCTATGTATTTTATCATTATCATATCTTTCATTTCAGTTTACAAAAAGTGTATTCTTCGTCTGCTTGGCCCATTTACACTGCGAAATATTATTCAAGCTTCTTGAAACAGTAAACTAATGTGTAAGTGCAGCAGACCGGAATTATTTTACTGTGTCTATACCGAACTTTCAAGCGAATTACGGCTAATGCGGATGTAATGCTTACCAATTGTTCTTCACGTACAGAAAATTTGAGCAAAATCGTTGGAGCCATTATTTGAGAAACATTGAAAAGAGTACTTTGACCTTCATGTGAAGTACCCGTTGTTTTAAAGTAAAAAAATAGAGCATGTAGACCCAACAAGTTAATTCTTTCGTAAGTACGAAATGCGAATTAAATTCGTTCATCCGTTTGCTAAGAATCGTTGGGCACAGATGGACAGACGGACGTTATGCCAAAAACCACTTTTTCAGAATCAGGGATCGCCCAAACGGATATTTCTGTCGAAGTCTCGCTTTCGAATTTTTTCACGATTACAATACTTTCTATATACTACGTATATGAGAAAGTAATAATCGTAAAAATGTTAGCTATTTCTACTTCATCATTTATCTCCATTCCATTTACTACTAATTTGTTAATTATTTACTTTTATTTCCTAACATGGAATTAATAAGCTGTGAATTATCATCCGGTTTATTGTCAAAATATCGAAATTTATTTGAATAATATTGGGTTTTTTTCTTAGTTAAATACCTGAACATGTTCTTAAATTGAGTATAGTACTTTCTAAAGTCACTATCATAGGGCCTACGTTTAAACTAATTGTACAATTTGTTTCTTAGTTTAGGGTCATCCGACGTCACTGTTCTTAGTTTGAGAAACTCTCCTTTTTATTAATATAACATTTGAAATATCACAGTCGTAGCTTGTCTACCACCCTCTGCAAAAACAGAATCCAGCATAATTCTCCTTCAAAAGAAATGTACTGTTAAAGGCTTCCTACTACATTATTGCTTCTATATAGTTAAGAAATTTATCTATTTTAGTAAAACAGCTGAATATCAGTTTGAAATATCCGGTGAAATAGTTTAATGTTTAGTATTAATAGTAATGCTAGTAATTATTATTATACTCTCTACAGATAAATATAGATGTTATGCGAGCATTTTACCATGTCAATGACTTTGATGACAACCCACGACCAGGATATAGACATCTCCTTAACCAGGAATTCATCAGGATACAGCCCGAATTACAATTGACTGAACAGAATGTGTGCAGATACGAAGAAATTGTTAATAAAACATTACATCCTCAACTGAGCTGGAGGAAGTACGCAGGAAGGTTGACCATGAACTACACCAACAACAAACACTGCATCATGACCTAGAACCTCCACAATATCCTAGGAAAATCCAACACTATACATTGACTGATATTAATGATAAGGAAGGAGAACTTGTAGCAACATGAAATCAAGGGGAGATATTATAACGTTTGTAATGAGATATTATAACGTTTTTTCAGTCGAATGGAACTCTATCGTGACACAGAACCTTCCAAAAGGCATTGTACGAGTATACCAGTATTAAAGAATATTTTAGAGCAGAGACATTAACCACTGGAGTAAATACCATAATTTTACAACATTTAAAGGAATCCAGATATAGCATTTAAAGAAATAATACTCTCTGTATACTGTGAAGCTGTCGTAGTTATTAAAGCCTCTCTGTATACTGGGCCTAACGGGCAAAGAACTTACCCAATTCGTACTATAAATTGCCAAAAACCATGAACCAATTTGCAAAACAAGACTCGAACAAAATGTAGCCGACTTTTGACCTTCAAATACTTGAAAGAAGTTTTCTCATAACTTAAGAAGTTAGAAGTGCTCCAAATTTGTTCAGAAGTTGGAATTGATCTAGATATACCTGAAAACCACGTGAAACTTCTAGAATGCAAAGATATTTTCATACAGACAGCTAAGATAAAGGGTGCAAGGCTGAGTCGATATATTGAACTCTTTAAACGAAAGTAATAAAATATTGAATTCTATAAGAACAGGAGGAAGTTCCTTCAAAACTTGGAATGTGGAGCACAGGAGACGTCAAAATTTATTGATTTTGATATCAATAAGTTTCACGAGTTCTAGAGTTCCATATGGGTTAAGCTAAACACTAAGTTGATACCAACGACTTCTACGTATTCAACACAATGTGTCCTTCCTACAATACTATATCTTCTCCACTCGACTCCTCCCCCAAGTAAATGCTCATGCCCCATCAACCAGCTCGCACGCACAAAGTAGTTGATGATACAGGAACACAGCTTCCATACCGTTCCTACGCATCACACACTACAACCGAGAAACATTGAATAGAACAGACTGAAACTCAACTTTCAGACTTACTAATATGACTAATAATGCCTTCGCTACCGAAGATGAAATAAAAGTTGTGAAGTAACCTAGCAGCGGAAAGGCTCCTGGGCCTAACAATATTCACAATTCTTCTTCTTACAGAAGAGAGAACCTATCTCCTGTATAAGAAAGGAGACTTTTCATCGTCCGAGATCTACAGACCCATCAAACGTGTGTCTGTTTTTTACAATACATTAAGAGCTCTGATAAGCAATAAGATCTATGATCATAGCAAAGTCAATGAATTGATAGCAGTTGAACAAAAGTGTTTCTCAAGAGGAACAATGGGGTTCAAACATCAACTAACAAAAGCTGCGGTTGTCTTAAAGCAGACACAATCGATGAAGAGAAATTTGTTCACATGTTACTTAGACTATTCTACGGCATTTGATTCTGACCCACATGACTGGTTAACCAAGGTACAGGAAATCCACAAGATCTGTCGCAGAACAAGGAATATACTTCAAGCAATGATGTCAACATTGGAGGAGGACTCTTCAAGTAGACAATGCTGATATCAGCTCCATAAGTACCAATGTGATATATATCGCCAATGTGGTTTATTTTGGCCTCAAACCCCCTATCTACGTTACTGAAAGAAAGTAATGTTGGGTATAAAGTCAATCCGGGAAAGAATCAAGCAAAATTAAACCAATTACCCTACATGGACGATCTAAAACGGTTGTCCGAGTCTCATAAAAAGCTCCAATCATTAATGGGTATTGTGAAAACACTTAGTGAAGACAATGGGATGAGTTTCGGCCTTGATAAGTATGCTACCGTAAGTATATGAAGTGGTAAAATGAACAAACCTATTGAACGACCAAAGACAAATGCATTGAATCAATACCGTGGAATACCTCAAAATAGACAATGTCTCATATTCACCTCAAATATGAATTAACTGACAAGAACAAGAGCGTCTAAGGCACTTAATACAAAATTATCTGGAGCAAATATTATCACAGCGATCAACACCTGGCCTGTACCTGTCCTTACGTACTCCTATGGGATAGTAAAGTGGTCAGACACGGCCTAAGATAGACTTAGATAGATTGAAACAAAGGCTTAGATATACAGACATATTGATTGACTAGGAGACTGTTCACAAAGTTCAGATGCCTGCACCCAAACCCTCCCACCATTAGGCTTTATTTGGTACAAAAGGAGGATGGACGTAGGCTGTAAAACATTTGTCGCGGAGTGACTTTGAACTTTATAATGCTGATGATCTAAACGAATCATAATATTTCATACTGAAGTTTAATAATTGTAAATTATTGTTCAGTTAATACAGTAAGTGCAATAAGAATTTACCACGATTTTATGAACTTAAAGGACTTGGTAAAGTCGAGCATGTGGTGAAATTATAACTGTGATTTGATTTCAACATTCATTATAATTGCAATCAATTTACAAATTATTAATTAGTTAATTCCATGTGAATTTGTGTTGAAATTTGTGATGGTGAACAAACAGTGCAGCTATAGCGCAACATCGTTTGCAGTGTTTCGTAAGAATTTACGTGATAAAAGGATCAATGAACTCCAGTAGGTTAGCTATATTTCTTTTCTAACACCTGTACTGTTTCAAAGTGAGAATATTTTGGTGATGTGAGGAGCGGAGACCGAAGGTCACTAGATCTCTAATAAGCAGTTAATGCTGTGCTCGCGGAGGGTCTACGTTCCAAACAAGACGTTTGAAGGACGCCAGGAAGGAGAGGTGCCAGTTGCAGAAAGGAATCCTTCACGAATATTTGATTCCAGAAAGCTGTATGTAAAAAGAGAATTTATGTTTCTCTTAATTGTTTCATTGTGTTATTCAAAAGAAGAAAGATTTTTGTTATTCTTAATTGTTTCATTATGTTATTCAGAAGTCAAATTTAATGTTACTCAAAGAAAATAATTTTTCAAGTTCGTATTTGATGATAAAGTTCATTCAAGTTTTAGAATTGGAGTAATTTTTGCTGAATAAATTCACGTGGTTCGTTTTCATAAATGTATTTCATTGTTTCAACATCGTTATCCCTGATTTTATTAGGTCGATAAGTAGTAATATTAATATCAAAGTTCTGTTATTAATCAACATCACTAGCTTGATAGTAACAGATGGCGAACAATGGTTTCTCAATAGATCATGGTGTTGTGGCTCTTTGCACAAGCTTATGGTGTATTTATGTGGAGGTAAGATTTGGATATCTCGTGTTCAATTGCTTTCTGGACCGAACTGAGCTAGCACAAATCAATTATGAGGTCTTAGGAGGCTTTTGTAGCACAGTACCAAGTATTTTTCGTAAACCACTATTTTCTTAAATACGTAAAATAGTAATCTCCGTAAAGATGTAAAAAAGTAAAAGAGGGTGTTCTCAGCAAAATTAATTCTCGGCGAAAAATGCACGCAAGTAGAGTTCCAGCTTCCACTACCAGATGACAGTGAAAGAAGGAAGGTTGAAATTGCGAATGTTCGCCCATAGGGTTGCAACCAAAGAGCGGAGGCTCATGTGCTATAATAACGTGACTCTTCGCACAAGCTTATGGTGTATTTATGTATTTATGGTGTATTATTGTTGTTGTAACTTAGTCGTCTCAACGCCGTATAACGAAATTTATTCCACGTCGATCTTCGACTCGACATCGAAGCAACGTAGTTTATTATCGTCGTCGCATAAGGACATCGTCTCGACTTCGAATTCCGGGAAATACGACGTCGAGACGGCGTAGTTTACTCGACGTCATCTTTTGTCTGGATATCAACGTCGAAATACGTCGAAAGTCGGCTCAACGTCGGTGATTACTGCGCGGGATAGTTTCGTAACTTGACTCTCTTTACATAAATCAAAAATATTTTAAATAAAAATATGATCCTGAAATACATTTGGATTAATTAAGCTTTTATTGTTTTACTTGAGAATACTTTGTTACATCATTGTCATAGTTTTGTTGCATAATTTATTAAAATACAAAATTACTTTAATGCGAGTTTATGATATTGTATCTTGTTATTTATTATGATTATTCTTTTGAACACTCACAAGATTTCCATCGTTGAGTGTACCATCTCCGTATTCCACAACGGCCCACATTTTTTCACAGTTATCCTTTGGGTTCTTTGATTGTTAATTTCAGAATTGATGTATGGTCCCATGCTCGCTTTCGAAGAAGACATTAGCTTGTCGTCCACGAGGTCATATCCGGTTTTCAGCTGTTTAACAATAAAGTTGTTCGTAAAGATCCTCGTTTTGCTGAGCTACGAAAACGAGGCAGTTGAAAACTAAATGAAATGTACATACTTTATTTTATTAATTATTTATTGATGTTATCTTTGCAACAAACGCGTTCTGCCTACAATACTGTATGACGCACGTATACACGCCTCCCCATAACGCCCACGCCTTTCAACTTTGCCCTCGCGCACAACAAAAGTTGATGATTTCCATACGGTTCCAATGAACCACAAAAATGCTCGCATTCGTACTCCACATGATAAACATTCGCCATCGCGTGTTTATTTATCAACCACAGCCCTCTGTACGCAAGAGTTCCAAGTCATAGCATCAAAGTCATGGCCAACACATTCCAAGGCCAATACAAGGAATAATAAACGAACACATGGTTCGCTATAAATTCTATGCAAGATGCTATTCATGAATACGTGAGCACAGTAAATAAATAATCATCTATAACAGCATCCACAAGACCTACTCCCTTCTGATCCAACCGAATCTGATATGATTTAGATGCTCAGATATCTTCACTTAATAAGCTACTCTTGGCAACGGAAAACATTCATTCTTCCTGCCTTAACGAGCCGTGCCAGACGCACTATATCTATCCGACTTCTTCGTCTCGACGAGCACATGCAATTTTCCGCTCCGAGATATTCAAAAGTCAAGCTTCGCTGTTCAGAATCCTGAACCGAATTCAAGCCACATACTGGCCGCTGCATTCAATAATATGCACTTCCACATCTTGGGACGCATATACGAATAATTCCGAAGAAAGTACGAAACGCTGAACGCGAGTCAAGCTCCGCCAGAATTCTATTCAAGACTTCGTCGACACCAGATCCTTGAAGAACTTGCCTTCAAGCATATTCTGGAACCCGACGGCAGAGATCTTCAAGCTCCGACGCCAAACACCGAGGAACTTCGCCCCCGGAACGGCGCGGCTACAGAACCCGAAGATTACAAGACACCACGACTAGACTCCTCGCAGGAAGCGCTTCCACACGCAAGAACGCTGAGCCCAGCAGATCGCCATCGCCGACGCTGCATTTCCTGAGGGTCTAACAACGCGGACTGTCGCCACAGACGTCGCTCTTCAAAACACAAGTCCAGGCGGCATCCCAGGTTCACTGTATGTCNTAAATCTTTTATCGTTCTTTATTGTTCAACCAAAACAGGTCTACGTTAATAAATTGTTCTAAGACCAAATTGGAAACCAAGCATTTTATTTATTTTGTGAAAGAGGAGGTTTTGTTGTAAACATAACCAGACCTCCACCCTACGCAACATCTTCTTTATGACTGATAGTAATTAAATGTATGAAAGTTTCATTAAATTTACTTCATTTTGCATATCAGACCTCAAAGCTTCGATTGTTGTAGCCCTGTAAAGAAGTGCAGTATCATCCGCAAATGCCACTAACAATCCTTTGAACGTACCGTTACATAAAATGTTAACATAGATTTAAAACAGTGGCCCAGATAGGACAGATCCTTGCGGGATGCCATAGGCCTAATAGCTTCATTACTTAGTTCTTTCCCTACACTTACTAACTGTGAGCGTCCAATGACGTACGATGTAAACCAGTGAAACACTACCCCTTACGTAATTTTTTTAATAGGGCGTTACTCATCCAGGGTATTGTTAGTGTATTGTTAGGTATACTTAATTGTTTACATGATTTGTTTATGCACCTCGTTAGGACGGACGATAATTCATTAAACGCAAGTGAAAATGTATCAAATGTAAAATTCTGACTTTATAATTACAATGAACTTATTGTCATTTCTTTTCCACATTCGCTCACACTTAACACATAATACAGTCATACAGTGGTCAGTAATTTGAGAGTCAACTACCTAACTTTCATATTTCATACCTAAACCAAAACAATTTCTAATTAAAATATGATCGATTAATGATTGTGATTCAAGTGTAATGCTGGTTCTTTAATTACTCTATCAAATCCATGGGCATCAATGCTTCAACAAATTTATATTTATATCACCACTGATTATTACATTGTTATTCTTGATCTTATCTAGCAAGGAATTTAATTCATCCATGAAACTATTTTCGCTAAACTCGTGCAATCTCGTCTATTTTAACCTTGTGCGGTAACATTATTTGTAGATGCATGAGGTATGTCATACTTATCTCGGCTACACTTAACGTTTTCTCAAAAGAACACAGGATACGTAAATTAAAACTCCCCCAGATCTACTTAAGGTGTTACATTTTCCTATTACTGGGAACCCAAGAGTCATATATTTACAAAGCTCAATTTCTTCTAACCATATTTCTGTCATTATAATGACATTTGGCAATTTTTCTAAACTCTGTAACTTCAGTAGGAACACACCAAAATTCTTTCGTATACTCCTAATACTTTGTTGAAAAATACTCAAGTGATAATCTTTACTGTTAAGTATATTTTCTTCAAATATTCTCATTAATTAATAATACCTACTGATCCTACTAATTCAAAAGTGTCCAAACTCAAGGTCAATCTCGTGTCGTATTACGTTCCTCCAACTCATTCATTGTTGACTCACGGAAATACAGAAATAAATAAGTTCACAGAAATAAACAAAGTTCATATTTAAGACATCTGTATTCTATGGTTTTCATTTCACTTTTAGTTTAAGTACTTAAAAGCAATATTATTCACAGCCTTTATATAATTTAGCTTCGACGATTATGTCACGTAGATTATGCGTTCAGTGGATTGTTCGAACGCAATTAAACTCGGACGGACACAGTAGTAAACAATCATGCGAGTGAAGATTCACATCTACAGATGAGCAGCCAATTTTAACTGTTTTTCTGCTCTTGTGATTCATCAATATTAACCATACTTTGCTTTTTTGCTGCTATAACCCTTGGAAGAAATTGAAATTCCATTGAAATTTCATATAATTCCATCGATTATCCATTCCGATTTCCGCACACAACAGACAATGTAAATAATTCAATTTTATTAGTATAGATTTTTGTGTTAACAAATCAATTGGGTTATACTGAATTAAAAGGTTTTTAATGGTTAACGAATTTAATTTTGTGAAAAAGGCACTTGAAACAATTTATTATATAAATAGTATATTTGATAGCAATTGATTTAAATTTAATATCAAGAGACACGTTAAAAACATTAGATACCGATATTCTTTGTAATAGAAAGCAGTATGGAAAGATAGCCCAATCTAACATATATGTAAGAACTAACCGATTTTTCTATTCGAAATTTATATTTAAACTCTAACTGCTTCAATGAAGTAAATTTTCTTTTAAATAATATATGTATTCTTTGGAAAATCATTTCATTTGGGTTTGATAATGACATCCAAATGATGAAGTTTATCATTTACTAGTTAACCATTGAACGAATTATAATTGTTCTCCCTGTAATTATTAATAAAATTACAAAGATTTTTCAAATGGATTAATAACATGAAGAAACATCACCCTCTTCCCACTCCACCCCTGGGGATGTTACTCCCATGTTGGCTCAATTTTGATGTACGGTATTTCCTCTTATTTTTGAAAACGTTTGCAAAATTTCGCGAAGAAGTATCAATTTTTTTTCTTCATAAGATGCTGTAGGTTCTTTCAACCTCTGGGAGGTGAACTTATAATTAAATGGAATCAGAAGTGCCACTATTCATCTCATCGTTCCAAAAAAAGCTGTGTATTGGACACAAATGTTACATGTATTCATTTTTATTTTTGTTACATATCACCCCATGCAACTCCTAGGGGTAGTTCTCCCATGAAGGCTGAAAATGGACATAAATGGTATTGCAGATATTAATTTTCCTCTTAATTTTAAACGTCATGTACAATATTGCTGGGAATAAAACTATAAATTTTTACAAAAAATAGATTCCATCTCTGACGATTAAAGACAATTTTTAATACAGGGAGATCTAATAAAGGACAAAAGAAAATGGGTTGGTCAAACTCGAACAATTGAAGTTTTGAAGACTCCAAGATAAAAATGATGTTGGAACATGCAGACACATCACAGTATTAACGCAAAACATTTTATTGTAACAAGAGCTACATTTATTGAAACTCCCAAATCTGAAATTAAAAGACGTACACATAATACTTAAAGTGATTTATCAATATTTATTTTACAACATTTATCAACTTTCAAGATGTGCACCAGTCCTGCTCACAGGTAACTTTGTTTATCTCTGCAGGAATGCAAATCGACTATTTTATTGTTGTTGATTGTAATTTTCTGGTTAATAAAGAGGAACTTTTATCCACTGATCAGGTAATTCATAGCATTTAAGAAGTGAACATTAAACTGAGATTTGTGAACTTTAAAAGTAAAATAGTACATTCATTCTTAAATTTTCATATCCTTCCGTAATACCCTTTTCCATTATTTGCAACCTTCCCGAGTCAATAAAATGAAAATGAGCACAGGAGGTTAAAGGTAGGGCATAGGGAGACATATCTATTGTCTGTAGAAATAGCACAAATAATTATATAGACCTCACACACGCATATAGACCTCTATTTTGTCATTTCCCAAAATTTAAAAAATCAATATATCATCCCACGAGGAAGAATACTTATAAAAATACTCTGGAATCCAAATTTAGTGCCTCAAGAACAGTCTATGAAATCAGGATAGTTGAAGTCTATATGCATTTCACTTCTTTTCTTTCAATGTTTTCTAAATATTGTACTGTAACTTGTGTGTCATACTAATGTATTAAGTAGCATACTGTTCTTTAAAGAATAAAAAATAACTGCTTTCAGTAATTCAAAAAAAACTTTGCTAAATTTAAGAGGAAAAGAAAACGAGAAACGTTCGTTCTAAGTAAATTGTTCTGCAAGCATTCACCTAGTAATTGGAATCATAGTAGAATACCTTCTATTAGAAAGTCTAAATGAGAATAATATAATTTATCATGGTGAAATTAGATGAAAACTTCGTAATTTTTATAATACATGTAATATATTATGTATGAAACACAATAATGTAATATTATGTATGAAACACAATAATGTAATATTATGTATGAAACACAATAATGTAATATTATGTATGAAACACAATAATTTGAAAGAATTTTGAATATACCTCTCACAATATATGTACACAAAAATAAAACACTTCTCTTGAGACACAATTTATTATTCAAGTAATCATGCGTAACTTTTTCTTCAAAACTAATACTTGTAAGATCAATCAAATGCCTAGTTCCATGACTCTCCGCCACGCAACGTTTGGTTTGTGTATCTTACAACTGCTACTAGAGCGCAGCATCAACCGATTACTCAGTGGTCGAACAATCACCCCTACTGACTGCTGCCATGTTTCAGTCAAAGTGGCACGCTATTCAAATAAAGTTATGAAATCTCAATTTCCTTTTTTAAGATAAAATAGTAGTTGTTTTCGTTCTTCCATGCATTAGTGCTATTTTATGGACTGTTAATATAGAATTAGTAGTATAATAAATTTTAAAAAAAATTAATAATAAATTTATTGTCAAAAAACAGTACAAACTGCGTATCACCACGTGGAGGACAATAAACTAATTTACTCTCCGGAAGCAAGCAAGGGACGTATTCC
>NNCF01127878.1:0-104403 GCA_002313205.1 Laupala kohalensis
AATTGAATTGAATTTTAAAATATAAGAAATGAAAATTGCATTGGATCTGTAGTTTTAGGGTTGATGAGATTCTTAAAATACTAATGTCGTTAAGTTCAAGTTCAGATCACATAGGGGTACGGTATTCTTAGAGCTGGGAGTGGGAAGGGCGAAATGTAAAAACAACATAAAGATACGATGTTACAGTTGAGTCCATGGTTTTTGTGTATTCTATGATGACATATTTCCAATAACATTATGTACTCTTCAGACCACATGAGGTGCATGAAACCCCTAGATCAGAGGTTGGGAAGAGCATGAAACGAAAAATTATTGAAAATGTCCGCTAATAAAGGATTTTGTGAAAATGTACCCCTAAGGGAGTGAAATGGGAAATTGGTGTTTTCTAAGAACTTCTTAATTGCATCAGTGAAAATAAGGGATTGACAATTTACTCCAATACTATAAAACCTCCAACATTAATAACATTTAATGGGAATGTGAGAAAAAATAAAATTAGACATTAAGTTCTTGTGAGCAAAACCATGTTTTCATATGTTTTTAAGATAAATTACATTAAATTAACCCATCAAATTAGTTATATAAAACTGTCCATAAATTAATTTATTACAAATCAACTGAAAATTACTTTTTTAATGAATAAATCTGAGGATAGCTCAGTCCCTGATATTATAAGTTATAACATAATTCTTTAACTCTTCCAATATTGTCTACCAAGTGACAGTTGAGTGTGTATTGTGAGTGGAGGTATGGATGGATATAATGGAAGGAATACGAATGGGATGATGTAGGTGGTTGAATAGAATTTAATGTATGTTTAAGCCCTAAGAAAGAAAATAAATTTTTTGAAATGTCGGCAAATACAAATTAATTTTATTTTAAGACCTAATCTCGTCAATTTATCTTCTGGTTTTACATTACTTTTACATGCCCCATTTCACATCCAGGAGTGTTCCCCTCATGTATTCCAAATTTAGACTTAACGTCATTGGGAGTTTAATAATTCATCTTAGCACCTTCGAACACTTTATAAGACTGATACTAATATCGGCCATTTTCATAATTTTTTGTCACTCTCTTCTCAATCCCCACCTCTAGGGATGTCATGAACCTGATGGGGTTACATAACATCATCGGTAGTACGATTATTCATATCAGAAAACCCGAAAACCATAAATTTGACCCTAATATAGCTTGTTTTACATTATTTTTATGTCTCGCCTTTCCCATCCCAGATTTAAGGTTGTTCCATGAGGTTTGAACTTAAACTTAATTGCATCGATAGTAAAATATACATATCTCAGCAACCCTGACAACTATGGATCCGATGAAAATCGGTCCTTTCAAATTACACAGGTCTGCAAAAGAAAATTGTCAATGTGTTTTGGTTATTCCATTATATTTTTATGGTTTATGGTGCACTGAACCTGAACATGACCATTTTCTTCATAGGACATCAAGCTTGGAACAAATTAGGTAACTATGTGAACTGAGGTATGAACAGCATCGGAATGAAAATACTCATATTTATAAATTTTTACTTGGCAACAAACTGACAGTTGAATTAAAATAGCATTGCATACAGGTATTTAAAATGTTTCTTCTTTCCTTCAAGGTTTCTCTTCAATTATTTACGCTCATGGTAGTATCTGAAATGTCTCTCTGAAGTATGGTGAAGTTGGCCATCATGCAGTTGTTGTACTCCATCTCCCTTGATATTTCCTGTCCATTTCTTGGTGCTTTCACCCAGTTTCTTGCAGACAGCTCCCAATTTTGAAGATTTTAATGGAAGTGAGAGTAAAGAAAATGTACTATTAAGCTCATGATACAACCTAGAGCTTGAAATACCCTCAATATTAGTTCCACTATCTTGTTGCTGCATACTTACGTAATTAAATAATAAATATGAAAATTACTCAATTTTCTGAAGTTACTCAGTTCTATAATTTTTGGATTTCTCTCTCTGTGGAACATGAGTTAATGAGAACTTTATGAGACTCTGTTGTATTGTCGTTTCGCTCCATGTACCACACCATAACTTACCACTTTCGCAGATAGCAAACGATCCATCTGAAGTAAAAGTTACATTATGTTCCTCAATTGGTTCATGTCGTGGATGTACTAATGAACCCACTTCGCAATTGAGCAGTAACAGGTTGTTAACATAAAAATTTTTGAAATTTGGACCGAGCACCCTCCCATTCCATATAAATTTTAAATGTGTTCCATATAAATTTTAGAAGTCACTACCAAGCAAATATTGGATGGGGTAACCCTTTACTTTGTCTTAAAATAAGACTACCATAAAAATTATTGAATTATGTGTAATGTTAACATGTTAGCTAGATATATCATTACAATTATGGATTTTGTGAAAATAGAACTCAAACTGAGCGGTTCTTAGCTGAGTGGTTGTGCCAAGATACACCACTCAACTTAAACTCCCTAGGATGTTGACTACTCATTTGATGAAAAATACCCTATAAGAGATATAATTGGGAGTAAATTTAATGTAATGTTTCTTGGTGCCTGTCACTATCCTCTAAAAGTGTCTAATTATGAAGTTATAAGCAAAAAACAACAAAAAGAAACTAGTGGTACAAAACCATTGCACATGCTTTCTCATATAAATTTATCCATCTGAATGACAAAAAATTCTTTAATTAAACTGTTATTTTTGGAGGCAGCCCTTAAATTTTTTTTAGTGGGGTTTTACAGCTCGCTGACATCGAGGTCATTAGAATCCTAACATATTTGTACAGGTAGAAAAAATGCTGTTACGCACTAAGGGGAGTCAACATGACTCACTGAATGACTCAACCATACACATTGAAAACCCTCCTGAAATACTGTAAGTCGAAACATAAAAAGACAGGAAAAAAGAAACAACAGTTTACTAAAAAATTATAAAAAACGATAACAAAGATAGATGTAAATTTAGAGTGAGAGAAAATGTAAAGTTAAAGAAAAGAAAATAGAAAGAAGTCCAAATCCTCCCGAGAACTTGTGGGAGGAGCCCTGATTCGTTTACGGATTTGAGTAATGACATACAAAAAAAGATCAAATAAGGTGCCAAAGGAGGAATTTGAAAAGGCAAAATCAAAATCGGTTCATTTTGCCCAAGCATAACATCCAAACTGTTGGTAAGATTGTGTCTCCGTCGGTTGGCACTATATTTGATACGCTCCAAAAGAGAGTGTTCCATGGTAAGTGTTGTGTTGCAAGTTTCACAAGTGGGGGAGGTTCACCGCGTAAGAGATGACCATGGGTAAGATAGCAGTGGCCAATATGAAGACAAGTAAGGATCACTTCTTCAAGTCTGTTCGCACGGGATGAAGATGACCAGGTCTTTATGGAGTCTTTTACTTTCCTCAGTTTGAAGGTGCAATTTTGTCATTTGGCTTGCAATGTCTTAGGAAGAGACAATCTTACAGCAACCTTTGAATCTGATGTAGGAACAGTTAAAAGGTTAAGGACTGCCCTCTGTGTTCCCCGCTTTGCTGCCTCATCAGCTTCCTCATTATCCATAATACCCATGTGCCCAGGAATCCAACAAAGGACTATTCAAAATTTTGTACTACTAGGTGGCTTATTAGATTCTGAATAGTCAGTGTAAGGATGTCAGAAGTGTACAGTGAAGATACTGACCACAGAGCACTAATAGATTCACTGCATAGAACTACACACCGTATTGAAGATAGTCGAATGAACTTCAGCACCTCAAGGATTGCATATTTTTCCACACTGCGAAAGGAATGGAGGCAAAAAGAATGGGTGGCACTATGGCAGTGGAAAGCAGCACCAACGGAATTATTCATTGCTGAGCCATCAGTGTATATGAACATATGATTCAAATAGAAGGTTTTCAATTCTCCGAAATGCTGCTGGTAAAACAGCAGCTGGAGTGTCTTGCTTTGATTGTTGAGACAGCTGAAAGTCGATTGTTGGTTGCATAAAGGACCAAGGTGGTGTGAGAGTGTGTGGGAATTTTACTGGCGAGGTAGTATGATGCTGTTTTCCTCCAGCAGATGTTTAAAGTGTACACCTGCTGTGCAGGGTAACGAAGATCTAGAAGTGTAAGATGAACACAATTTGGGGAAATGGATACGATGGCGAGTAGGGTGATCTAAAACTCCCATCAGTTTCACTCTGTAAGATCCAAGTTAAATATCACATCTTCGCTTCTTGCAGTTTGAAAATAATTTTCCTAACTTTATTTCTAACATTTTATTACGTCCTGGAAGTCAAAAATTTATTGGTATCTGGGAGAGTCTGTCTGTAAGTTTTGAGGAACTGTGGAAATAGTAGGAAGTAGTTGGATTTCTATATGATAATACATTTACTGTCAAAAAAGCAGTACAAACTGCATATGACGACATGAAGGAATAGAAATAGAAATTGTAGTTGAATTCTTTTTTTTTTTTGACAGAAGAGTGAGCACCACAGTTAATCGAGGTTCTACCATATTGAGATATTATCCATGCGAGCTCAAATCACAAACAATCTGTATTCTTATATAATCTTTAATTATAGTCAAAAAGAAAAACTCTTTGCAAATTAAAATTGTAAATTTCTGTTAAGCAAGAAACAAATCAGATACAAGATCATCCATGTTAAGATGATGACACTGGTTGAATATCAATATTTAACCTATATTTTGAACTACTTTTCATAAATAATTGGTACCGCTTTCTATACACATAAACCTCAGATTTAAGTTCGTTCTATGGGATTAAAATATATCGTTCAATTAAAGTTATCTAAAAATGTTGGAACCAGTATCTTAACAATGAAATATACATGTTATGTTACATTAAACATGGTCCACAGCATAAAGGTCGAATGTAATAAATAAATGTAATCAAAACGTAATATTATCAAAAAAATTGAAAGCAGAAAAGTACATTTCAGTTCTCCAACTAAGATAAATATATAAGCACATGACATATCTAGTTCACTATATTCATTGGAAACACACAATTGGACATATTCAAACCAGACACCAAAAACATACATAATCTGTCTCTCTGAAGGACTGTGAATACTGAATATCTAAACCAAAAAATAGGAAGGATGCGAGTATATCATGGACTAAATGCAACATGAATCAGTAAATAATAAACTAAGACTAACATTTTGATTAGGTTGAAGAACACTAGATGAAATTATTCGAGTCTTTTATTTTAAATTTGAAAGTAAAATAAATATTTATAATATTATTGCAAAACATATAGCAACTTCTTAGTCTTATACATAACACAAAAGTGTTACATAAATGTAATTTCGGTGTAGACAGAAATTGTTGTATTTTCATATCTGCAGTGCGTTTGCTGTCCTATGCATTTTATCATTATCATAACATTCATTTCAGTTTACAAAAAGTGTATTCTACATCTACCTGATCCATTTACACAACAATAAAATTAGTTCGGCACGTGTTATAGTATTAACATAATACCAACAAATATTATATTTAATAAAACACAAATAAGTCGTTTCACAAATGTGTATTATTATCAAACTATAAATGATTCGGAAAGTATTGTTAATAAATCATAACTATTAAATAACACTAAATTCGTGAATAATTATTTCAATAGATGCCGCCCCTAGGCAAGAACCTAGCGAGTCTTTATAAGAAAACTGCCTCTACCCAAAGGAAAATTGGAGAATTACCCAGGTGAGGATGGGCCTAAAAAAATATTGTACACAACTGTGCCAAGGTTGAGTACATATGCAACTAAATTTATATGAATAATAAGACAATACAAGCTTGCAGGAACATAGTTTTGAAATTCTTATTAGATATTTTGAAAGTACTACAACCATGGCATGATAAAGTACAAGACGGCTTTAATTTGTATTAAAATCAATAAATTATTTTACACTGTAGAAGCACTCGTGCAGTAGGTAGCATTTAACCACGGATTTGGAGAGATTCAATTTAATAATATCTTTTATATTTTGGGGTAGTGAATCTTATAGAACGATTCCCAAATGATACGACCCAAGGCAAAGTTGACACTCTAGGATGAAGAATATTATTCCTATTGCGAGTATTGTGTTCGTGAACAAAACTGTTTGGATGAAACAAGGGTGGCGCTTCAGTAACTCAGTCTTAACACAACAGTTTCATAAATATAAATGCAGGGCAGTGTTAAAAAATTTAATCACTTAAATAAAGGTTTACAAGAGTTTTGGGTGTGAGATATACAAATTATCCGAACTATCCTCTTCTGAATTCTGAAAGTTTGAATACTTTGACCGGAATTACCTCAGAAGGTAATGCAGTAATGTAAATGCGAGTAAACGTTTGCAAAATATACGCAACGGGAAATACCTGGACTAACTACGTTTCGGTATGCATAACACAATTTGCATAATTTGGAATTTAGATTGTCAATGTGACAATTCCATTTGAGGTTGTCTTGAATATGGAGACCTAAGAATTTTGTACTTGTAACAGTTTTTAATTGTGTTCAGTTTAAAGAAAGAGAAACCTGGGGTAAAGATTTTGTGATACTATTGTGAAATAATAGCCACTATTTTGTCGGTGTTTACAATGAGACGATATGAATGGAACCAAGTCGAAAGGTTAGTCAAAACGTTTTGAGCATAGGCGTGTTTACATAGTAAATTAGTGTCATCCGAACCATTTTGCAATCTGATGTGTATGATGACATGTCGTTCACATACAATAAAAAGAGTATAGGGTTGAGAATTGAACATTGGGGAACTCCGTGAGTAAGTGGCTTTGTTTTTGAAAGGCAATGCTGATGTACTTTATTTTCAGTATATGATATTTCGACCTGTTGATATCTATCTTTTAAATAGGAAGATAGCCATTGACGTGCAAGTCGATGAATGCGAAAAGATTGCAATTTTGAATGGAGAATTTCATGATTGACGACATCAAATGCTTTAGATAAATCAAGAAAAACACCCTGAGGATTTTCTCCATGATCAAGATCATAACATCATTTAAGAAAGAAAATATGGTGCTGGTGGTGGAAAAGGATTTCCGAAATCCATGTTGATCGTCAGAGAGAATGTTATTTTTTGATAAAAAATCTAGAAGATGTTTATAGAACACTTTTTCAAGAATTTTTAAGAAAGTGGGTAGTAGAGAAATTGGTCGATAATTACCAACATTGTGTTTGTGTCCTTTCTTGTATAAAAGTTTCACTTTAGCTCTCTTAAATATGTTAGGAAACACTCCTTCCAATAAAGAACTATTAAATATATTTATGAGTGCATTTAATATAACGGGGGATGAAAATTTAACAATAAACTTGGGCATATCATCTATGCCTGTAGAAAATTTGTTTTTTAATGAACTGATGATTTTCATGATTTCATTGGCGTTAGTTTTGGAAGTGAACATAGAATGGGACACGTGGGTGGATATATTTGAAGGATATTGGTTTTGAGACACTGAATTAGTTATTAAACCTACTCCTGAGAAATAAGAAACAATTAGCGATGTCACGTGGATTTGATAAGATTTTGCCATCTTTTACTAGGGAAATGTTTTCTCAGGTGAGGTGTAATTTTAACAATACTCCACATTGTTTTGGTTCAGTTGTTTGATTTTAGTATCTGCCTGTCATAACTTGCTTCCTGCTTCCATAACTTTAGCTGCATAGACTACTTTTCGGAGAACAGTCTTATATTTATGGAAATAATCATGGAATTGGGGTAGTTTTTTAAAGATAATATAAACGGCATTTGGTTTTGGAAGAAATTCTTATCCCCTGGGGCTATCCATCTATTGTATTTCTTCGTGTTAATTAATTTGCATTTTATTGGAAACCTACAGTTGTAATGTTTTAGGAATGTTGAAATAAATACATTGAATTTGTCACCTGTGTTTTGGCACTTGTAAACATCTTTCCAAGTTTCCTCATGCAAATAATTTGTAAATATGGATAAATTTGTGCCATTAAACTGTCAAGAATACTTGTAAAGGATTTTAAGTGGTTTTAGTTTATCTTCAATCGCCAACACTTGAGCAAGGTGATCGCTGTATCTGGAGTTAAACACTTCAGAGGAACAGAAGATTTCATTGTTGACAATAATCTGATCTAGCAATGTTTGAGATGAACTGGAGAGGAGAGTGGTGTCGTTCATCAAGGATGAAGGAGTCGATAGGATTCTTGAATTGATTTATGGGTGAATTTGTACAATCGGATGCACTCAGGAAATCTATGTTGAAATTACCACATATAATGTTAGTTTTTTTTTTCAGATTTGCATATAATACATTTTAAAATCTCAAAATTCCGAAAAAATATGTGAAGATCTGATTTCTACAATTTATATAATCTACAATGTGGAGTGACGAAGCTTCAACGGTGTTGTTCTCCATTTAAACAGAACCGAAAACTAAAGTTCAAATGAAGTGTAGGATTTTCCATTTTCTACACATCACCTTCCCACCCGTTCCCTACAGATGCCAGAGATGCATCATTTCCACATTGCTTGTTGTCAGTCAAATATCTGTGGTTTATTGTTATTTGGTTGAAACTACTCCAGGCATTCCAGAGTTATGGTGGGATACATACAACCTTCCAGCCCAAATTTCCTCCCTTAGGAGTGGATTTCCATAAAATACTTTTTCAGCGGATGCATATACCCCACCAACTTTCAAGTTTCTAGGATTCATAGTTCCTGTGATATCATGATTAGTCAGTCAGTGGTAATCCACTTTAATGTATGGTAGTATATATGAATGTTTGCATGTATGCTCTTTTTTGACAGGATAAGGGAAAATCTTCAAAACACGCTGTTAAGCTCGCACTTTAGAGGGTGGTATTTTTACCCAGTACTCCTGCATCCCCCTTTACTCCTCTTCCTCCCTACAGAATCACCGTCAAGGATTACAATGCAGGGGACGGAATGGCCCCTCTTACGTATTTTACAGTTTTCTTCTTTTCTGAGAGACGTAGCATCTTGATGTTCGGTGCAAATTTTGCCACCGCCGTCCAGCTTTCTTCGGACTTCATCAGATGCATCTTGTTTTTAGGCGAAATGCTATCTTGTAGCGTACGATCCACATCACGCCACTCGTTAAATCGAGGGTATCTAAAAAAAGTACATGCTCTACATCTGCTGTGTCAGGCACGATGTTGGACATGTTGGATTGTCATCTACGTGGAAGCAATATTGGTACACCCTAAATGTACCATGGCCTATCAGCTTTTGTCAGGTGGTGGACGAATCAGTCTCACACTGACGTGTCATTTAATACTTGAGCGACCTCTTCCAAGTATTTTCCAACGGTAATCGCGGCTACATCACCGGCATATCCGACACATTTCACTCCCTCCGGTAGACGAATCTGCAGCATAGCATCATACATAATATTCCACAGTGTAGGACCAAGGACAGAACCCCGTGAAACATTGCCGGTCATTGTGAAGGTCTTCTGACCGGTTGCAGTTCAGTATGTTCAGTACACTGGATTGCGAAAGTAATCAGCGATGATTTTCCTGACGTACCCAGGAGTTCCTATGTGAAACATTGCATTGAGGATGCAGTTCAATCTGCCAGTTTATCATCACAAACCACAGTATGGTTCAGATGTACTCAGCTGTTGCGGGAACTGAGAATCAACAATCCGGGCAAAAAGCAATGAACACGATGAAAGTGTCATATAGGAACCATAATCTGCAAACGTAATCATGACTGCATGACAAGGTGTGACCCAAGTATCGGAATAAACCACAGTGCATAGGTCCTTCCATGCACGCCCTTTACTAGCTTAAATTGCCTTCTTGAGCGCTGAGAGAACTACCCAGTGATCTTCGAGAACATCACTGTTCCCTTCCCCGCTATGCAAGTCTCCATGTACGATGACACTTTTCGGAGATCCGCAATCACACTGTTCCACCAGTATGCTGGACCAGGTCACTTGGTAGGCGATGATTTGGTCATCGATGCATCGCAGACGAGAGCTACCTGGGACATGAGTGGTTCAGCCATGTCATCTTCTGTTCCCAAAGGAGCTGTATCACTATCTCCGTCATAGCAATAATGAATTCCTTGCCGAAGGACCTGGAATTCCATCTGCTACCCAGTGTTTATTGATCAACAGACTGTCCTCAGCAATCAGCAATCTCAAATGCGATAGCCTGATGGTCATTATGAGTACAGAGATTGCTGACCTCCCAAGACGTCACACAGGTTGAGTGCCTGTCACTAACGGATCTTAGGGCAATGATGGAGCTCTTACAATTGAAAAAGTTGTTGTTTCCGTGTTCATTATAACATCATCGAATTGGACGATGGTATTAAGGAGTAAGTAGCCACGTGGATTGCTTCTCCTGCTTCCCCATTTGATGGACCATGTATTGAAGTCATCCGGAAGAATAAAGGGGATCCGTTATCTTGCATCATCCGCCAATCGGTTCAACAAAGCCTCAAATTGTTCTTTGGAAGCACTGTGGCGAGTACACGCTGAAAATGTACATTCCATCCTTTTTGCCCATGCATAGCCATTACACATTATTCTATGAATTTTCTGTAGGATTAAGATGTATCAACCTCATCACTTTTGGGTTTTACGGGTTTCTTGAACTTGTGAACATTTTAACTGCCAGTGGCGTGGTCATTTTCGTCCTCACAAAGAATACAGCATGGAGATTTAGTGCATCCTTTGACAAAGTGTCACTATTCCCCGCATCTGAAGGAACTTTAGGACCTTGACAGTCTCTCCAGATATACCTATAACTCAAGCATTGTAGCATCTAGTGACCAAGGTTTTTTCGCGAATGCAACTTATCACCCCGCCAATTCTTATTTTCCTATCCTAAGTCGGAAGGCTTTCCATCCTAGATCTGGGAGGCTCACCACTGCCGTCTGGGTATCACCATATGTCTTCCTGATAGAACGGACAGATAGATTTCTGCCTTCAGCTCCTTCAAGTAGTTGTTCGAGGATTAGGCATATGTCCTGGTCATTAGTAAGATCGTCAAGGTCATTGAGCCCTATCAGGATTTCTTCTGTCAGCATAGAACCTCGTTCTATGCTTTGCTAGATTGGAGCATTAAGTCTCCTGAAGCTCTATTTCTAATTTAACTACATGGGAGCCTAATTCCTCAAGTTCAGGATCCAGCATTCATGGTACGAAAAATGTAAGCGTATGACAATCCCTCCTTCACCTTGAGCGCCAATGTCAGTTTTACTGGCGTGTCGCATTCGTGAACATTTAGTCTTTTCTTGATGCACAGTTTCCTATTCAGTCCAGTGGAGTCCTATTCAGTCCAGCGGATCCATTCTGTGGAGAAACTAGTGACTCCACTTTTTTGACGGTCTCATGTTCCGCTTCCCTCACTTCGCTTGGTTGTGAAGTGGACACATGACGAGAATATAAACTTGCTTTTTCCTCGCAGGTTTCTAAACCTTTTTTGGTCTCTTGAGATAGAGTGACGTATGTACGATGTATGATATATGCATACATGAATACGTTGATGCTAAAGACCATGGTAACGAGAACTGGTGAGGCCTATTCTACGAAAGTTTACTCTCTAGTCACAGCGTGAAACATTTTTTTGAGGGGCACAAGGAAACAGCTTCTATTGTAATCTAGTTTCTATCCAAGTATTACAACTGCGGTGGTAAGTTGAGAGGGATCACTTTTTCACGAGCTCGGCCATACAAAACGAGATATAGAAGTAAAATCTACAAATCTTTCTGGCCCCGCCGGGAACAGATTCCGGGATTTCTCCGCGGCAAGCGAGTGCACTAACCATGAGCTACCGAGGGAGCAATATTTAAATTAAAAAGTTTTAAATTGAAAAGAAAAAATATATGTCGTCCACAACATACCACTCGTAAATTTGAGATTAGGTCGCAATTTTTTTGTTAATTTTGACCTTACTTCAAGCTTAAATTGGGTGTCCGCGTGGTTTGGAGGTACATGGTACCTACCTACTCCCAACCTCTCGCAATTGTGTTATTCCATGTAGTCGTTTTCATAACTCTTCGCTTCGTATCGAAGTAAAATTTACTTCTTTATTATTACGACCGTGTAATACTAGGAAAACATCTATTCGTAGATTCATGGTTAATGGCATATGGGCGCGCAGATGAAGACACTTTTCCATTATAGACAATTTCTTATCTTAAGATTAGTTCTCACGGCCCCATGGCTATCAGTTCTTATACTCTTTGTTTCTTAACGTTGATATATTGTTGGTTCGGAAAATTAAGTCTGTAGCTTATTTTCACAAAACATAACTTTTCCCTTGTGCTTTGAACGAATGTACCATCGTACAATAACTCTTGATCATCCAATCAATGAAGACCGCAAAATATCGAAGAAATTACTGAATCGTCTGCTCACTGTGGCGCCCGAGAGAGAAAAGAGGCTGAACACGGTCACATTTTTTCAAGAGCTACTGCGCATCCCAAGCCGCATACCATCGTCAGTGGCGATCGATATAATACCAACGTTAAATATTCTTTCGGAAATCAGAGAAAAAATGTTTCGTATAAGACTATGCTGTTATATGCCGGTAAACGTTTGTCTTTTAAACCCTTTTAGGAAGCACAATTATAATTAATTGACCTTTGTAATATGGGCAATTGCCTGCGTGTACAATACCTAATGTACAACTAAATTAAATATATTATAATTAATGATCATACCCAAATGATGAAGACTGAAAGGATGGACTTGGCTGGGGTTGAGATGATGCTGCTCCACCAAAAAGAGAACCCCCAGAAGATCCAAATGTAGAACTCTGCCCACTTGCCAGGTTACCAAATGTCATTGTATTCTGGTTGGCCAAATTCTCAAAAGTTGAGGAACCCTGTTGTTGGCCACCACTTCCACCAAACATGCCTGGAAGAAACAACGAAATTGCGTCAGGTCAATTGGTATTAATCACGAAACAGCACTTCTTGCACATCTGCCGAAAAGGCTGTTCCTTTAAAGGCGTCAGGTTATCAAATTGGAAACACAAAACGTGCATCCATTTACTTTTTTCATTCCTACATAAAAAAGATGGATGAGCATAGCCACAGCCTGAAGAGCCTAGCCACATCAATTATATTATAAGCACTGCATGACCAAAATGATACACATTTAAAAAAGCAATGGGGAATTTGAACTGGGAGGGAGAGAGAAATATTGGGTATTTATTTGTCAATACGATAATTTTTTATATTGTTTGTTTTTTGATTTTATTGTTTACATTTCCCTGGTATTCCTAATATTGTGTTATTTCATTTACGACATATAGGATAATGCATTTGTATCACCCAACGAATCTTAGCCAGGAGCCAAAATCCTGGCAGAAACGTTATAAGTGAAATATAGTTATTTGTCCATAAAAGGTTGGAAAAATTTATAATTCATTTGATTGAAAAGAATATACCATATAATCTATCCACTACTCGAACCCTGCGGACATAAGACCTTCATTTGCATTCTAATTTTTCTGTCTCCACTTTCAATGTATATTTTCTAGATAGAATGCAAACTATATAAAACAATAATGACAAAGTTTTACTAACTTGGTATTATAATCCAGTTCGCGCTACCGAACGCTCCCCAAATCCAATAACATAGATACAACACTTTCTTTCACTTATTGTCTGCTAATACAGCATCATACGCACCGACATTTCCAAAATTCATACTGCTGGTAACCAATCATTTTATGACCTGAATATTTTCTTGATCGTGTTGTCAAAATTCTACCTGATACTTTACCGAAAATTGGAATCATTTTTTTCGGGCGATATGACTGAATTCTAGTCTCATTTTACTTTAACCAGACATCATAAACATCACTAATTTCTTAGATGTTTCCTGGAAACTATGTCTCATTATTTCGTAGGTCCACAAATCAAAACCTGGTGATTTTTTTGGTTTTGAATAGTTTTACTATTATTTCTCTCCAGTTTCTTTCCACTCAATGCACTTCGTCCTCAATCACAGACAATCTTGGTCATCTGTCTTCTCTTTCAACACCCCATGCTGTTTTGTAAGAATAGCCTCGCCAGTATCTTCCCATGCCCTACTAGAACAACCATTTATTATATAAATAAGTCAAATTCGCTTTCGCTAGACCCCATCTACACTTGTGATGTACGGAAGAGGTGGCCAGCGATTTGTGCTTCGACGAAGGCTGCTGGCATCTACGTACAGCGTAGGAGGTGGGGAGCAGGAACTCGAATGCCACCACTCTCCCGTCCACTTGGATATAATAAAGAAACCCAAATCAGGAAAAGTGTTTATAAACTCTGAACACACAGGGAAGAATTGTTATTGAGGGATTATATTACTATGTACTTATGATTAGGTACTTGTTGTGATACATATTACCAAGACACTCGTGGTTCTGGGAGCCATTTGAACGCTTTCTTTACACTAGCGTGAATTAAAATTTCAGAAAACTATTTGCTCACCGTACACATTTCGCCGAGCATGGGGACGCACGTCTTTTCTTGTCAGATGTAGATAAGCAGCTTACTATCTGGAAGGCGTTTGGGAAGTCTGAAAACTTTTATTACTCAAGAATTCAATAATAATAATTGTGACCCATTCTTTAAAATATTAAATAGAGTGGTTAATCACAAAATAAAAAATAAATAGGACACGCATTCATAGGATGAAAATAAAAGGTTGGCAGGAAACCAAACTATACGAATAACATCTTAAGCTACAATATTTTCAATTAACGAATAGCAATATCTTCCATTATTGTTATACAGCCCAACATATTTAATTGTTATACAACAAATTATAATATCTTCCATAAATGCCATTTCGGGGCTCACTTGTCGGGCTACTTTCCGCTTCTTTGATTCAACCGAACACGAAATGTTAATGCTATTCGGCTTGGGCTTTTAGGTGCTGGCCTTGCTCAGTCTGATTTTGCTCCACGAGATGTTAACTGCGTCTGCGTGAACGCTAAGCAGCCATGGATAGCCACAATACAGAAAGCCATGAGGACAGTTTAGACACGGAAGAACTCTTCTATTGCTAATAATTCATAAAAAGTAAGTCGAAGTCAAATTAATGTTTCTATATCTTTCAATTCCCTTTGTCTCAAAGTCCAACTAATGCAAAATGAAATCAAACTGTGGAAATTCGTGTGTTTGTAGAAAAATTAATAAAAACCTTTTGATTTTCGTTAAGAAGGGTTTACTTAAATTACTTAAAAAGTAAAAAGAAAATTGATAGCTTGATTGTGAATTTTTGTACTAGTTTTGAAGTAGAGAACGTACTAATTTTGTTCTTGTCACAACTGTTGTTTTTCATGGCAGCAAGTAAACAAAAAGCTATTTCAATGGTCTTTCATGAAAGTACGTTAAAAAAGGTCCCACGCATGTTTAGCGAGAATCTGACAGTTTCCAGTTATTTAACGATGCAATATTTCCGGGATTCGTGGATCATGGAGTTACCATGAACGAACTATAACTCTGTTAATATTGCATCAACAGAAACCTTCAATTGTTGTTCCTACACATTTTTCGCATGTGGTTTCCGAGTTACTTACGAAAACGCAATTGTCATACCCTTCCTCTTGCTCGAAAATTGCTAAATTTAATGGTATATATCTACAAAACTACGGAAGTTTCGTAAAAAAACGTATGTAGCATACTGAGTCCCCGCGGTTTTGCTCATGTGAATTTGTAATATGACTACAACTTTATTCTTTCTCCTTTATTGATATCCAGTGATAATATTATCCATCAATGTTACAAGTTTTAATAGTATTGGTGTGTATCCTCTGTCCCATAATTTCACTGATGCAATAGAGAAAAGTTTTTTAGAAAACATCAATTTCCCATTTCACTCCCTTAGAAGTGAATTTTCGTAAAATCCTTGTAATGTAAAATCCTTGTGAGATGTAAAATGTAAAACTACCAATGTTGTTAAGTTAAAGGTGAGATTACATAGGAGTACTGTATTCTTAGAGCTGGAGGTGTGAAGGAAAAGTAAAAATTACATTTAAAAATCGCGCCTCTAGGGTTGTCGTGCACTGAAGGATACATACTGTCATTGGAAATACGATTTATTCATCTCAAAATACACAAATCCCATGGACCCTACCCTATTAGCGATTTTTAAATGTAATTTTTACTTTTCCTTCACACCTCCAGCTCTAAGAATACAGTACTCCTATGTAATCTCACCTTTAACTTAACAACATTGGTAGTTTTACATTTTACATCTCACCAACCCGAAAACTATGGATCCAACACAATTTTAATTTTTTATATTTCAAAATTAGTTTTCAATTATTTTTATCTATAAACCCATTTCCACCCCCCTCTGCCCCCCAAAGGCTGCTAGTTGTGTCTTTCTTCTATGACGCTGAATTTAGACTTGCGTGAATTAATAAGTCTGTGTGTTTGTTGCCAAGATGTTTTGTCATTACTACATAAGACAGCATGTATTTTCAAATACTTTTGAATTGTTTATGTTCATACATTTCTTGAGAAATAAAAACATATTCCATTCTAAATAATTCTGTTATTGCATTATAATCTTCCCAGTTTTGGGATTGGAGAGTATGTTAAATAATAATAATAAGCCTGCTCCAACTGCCTGTTTGAACAGAGAAAAAACAAGTGCACAACAAAAATAATAATAAAGTAATATTATTGTCCCAACTCCTCACGTTTGATAATACTAACTTCATTAGTTAGGTGTTTTATAAAGGTGACGTGAGGTGTTACCATGATATAAATGAATAAAAATTTCCTAATTTTGCTATGGTAACAAAGTTTATAAATGTTTCACAAAATTCATGGAACTCTTTTTCACAAAGTTAGTTACTTTTTTCTCTGGATTTTGTGTTCATTGTATGAAGATGTGTTTTTCCTCATTTCAATAGATTATATTCCCAAGTTTGAACAGTTTCAAATTCTCAAAATATAAATGTATTATCTGTTGAAGTACTTGGCTGTTCTATATTAAAGAATATAATGCTGTATTAAATAATATATTATGTTACAATATTAGGGAAATAGTTTGATAATTGGTATTAGTTTTTAACTATATAATTACAATAAATGATCTAGACTCCATTGCTATGGTTTAAGAAAATAAACAGAAAGTATCAATGCATATTGTGTTGAGAAAAAAAACTGCAATTGAGTCTGGTGTTTTTTAGTACTTCATGTTGTTCACCCAGTAATTGCAAAAGTACCAGACAACAATAGTATAGAAACTCATTATGTGGGATTTTAGGGGGGGTCATGACCCCCTTGCATCCACACCTGGTTCCTTGTAATACTTGTAGACCCTGTGAACTCGGAACTTAGTCCTGTGTAATGGTATAAAAGCAAAAGATTGGCCCACATTAAGTGACTATCCTTCATAAATGAAACTGTTCTTGTTTATTATTTTTAGGAGTTTGTTTTGAACTTGAAGTATATTTAAACTATCATCATATGCTCCACTCCACGTACATATTCCATAGTTCATTTTTTTTCCATGTGTGTGTGTGTGGGGGGGGCCTTTAAGAGCTTGTCAACAGCAAGGTCATTAGAGCCCATGCAGGTGAGGAAAAATGCAGTTACGCACCATAGAGAAGAGTCGTAGTGATTAGGCTTACTTATACCTAGGTTTTCATAAATTAGGTTTTTAATAAAGTTGAGTGCTTATTTTGTACCCAATTTTTTAATAAAACCATATTGTCACTTGGTTTTTATTTACGTTACTGTGGCTTTTATCTTACATTAGGAAACTGTGCAATTTTTACTATAATACCCGGCGTGAGGTGCTTCATGTGAAGCAAACACCTTTAATAAATAAATAAATAAACAAACAAACTTTATTGTCAAAAAATCAGTTACAAACTGCGTAGGACCACGTGGAGGACAAACTAATTTACTCTCCGGAAGCAAGAAAGGGACCATCCCATCAATACCAATCAAGGGTCCTAAGGCAGAGGCGGATTTAACATTTCAACATACTCCTAATGATAAAAAATAGTTCGACACGTATTACAGTATTAACAAATACCAACAAATATTGTATTTAATAAAACACAAAAAAGTCATTTCACAAGTACGTATTATCAAGCTATAAATCAATCAGTATTGTTGATAATACGTAACTATTAAATAACACTAAATTCGCTAATAATTATTTCAATTGATGCCATCCCTAGGCAAGAGCCTAGCGAGTCTTTATAAAAAAAATCCACCTCTGCCCGAAGGAAAACCGGAGAAAAACCTGGACCAACTTCCCATTTTCGACTATTCTAAAGTATAAAGAAATGTTAAAGTGCAACATAACAAAAANGAATGCAGCCGGGGCAGGTTGCTAGTAATAAATAATAAGTTAGAACTAAATTTTAAAACTAAAAAAAATAACCCTTCAATTTTGTACATTATTAAGCATAGAAGGAATTATTTAAAAAGTTATAAGCAGAAAGTTCATTGCCGATATTTTCTTTGATTGTTTTGGTCCTGTATCTTCGATTTTTGGAAAGTGCCAGGTATTTCTTACAAATAATGTGAAGTTATATCAAATACTTAAATTTTAATGTTCGTGGTCCCAGATTGCGAATATCGATTTTTCCCCCTTTGGGCGCTAAAATACAACCTTGCGCAACACAGTAGTCTTCTCAGGAATCTCCACTGACACTGATAGGAGTAGATGAGATAGCGTCACGCATTGCACTTTGTACTGTGTACAGCACAAATTGATGGAATGAACGAGAGAAGTGCGCAAATTTCATTGCGCTTTATGACAACAGTGTACCGGAGTAAGTACAGTAAAAAGGGTACATCCTCTAGGAAAGCAACAAAAACAACGTTTGGAAGAAAAAAAAATTGCGACAGTTTGTCTGTCCCGTACTACTTAGTGAGTGCCACGTTTTCTGTGCATTTTTGTCTTAATCGATAACAGAAGGAAGTCGTAATAAGAAAATGAACTCATGACTGTCTTGATGCAAAAAGAAAATTTCATTGTAATTGTTTGGAGCAAGCTTCTCTGGCATTATTTACTTGTTTTGTGAACTTTTCTGAATGAAGTGTTGTTTGTTACCACTTTTCATCTTTTTATTCCTAGAGGATGCATACAATTAGTTATTGCTTCATGGAAGAGATTGCTTCACAAAAAATCTTACAGGAAAACAATATGTTTACAACAAAATTTTTACATGAAAATATCAAAATAAATTTTATTCCTATCTTATCAAACATAGATTGTAATCAAGAGCATAAATTTGAGTAGATATGCCTTATGGTTACATATGCAAATAAAATCTGAACTAATTTGTGTATGTATTATTAATTACATCAAAGCAATTGGGAAATTACTCACCGCCTCCACTGCTGGGAGAAGTAGAGCCAAATACCCTGTTTGGGCTCCCAAATATCGGAGAGCCTCCAAATGTTGGAGCGCCTCCAAATGTTGGGGAACCCCCAAAACCACTTCCACCAGGACTCTGCCCAAACACTGGTGGTGAACCAAAGCCCCCTGAGAATTTAATTTGACAATTAATTCAATAGAAATTAAAGAAAAATAAATACATATCAAAGTAACAATAAATTGTCACCATTAAGTATGTTTTCTTTCCTGAAAGACAACTTTATTTTCACTATTGACAATTTGGACTGTTTTAATAACGGCATTTCAATAAGAAATTATAATTATACTGCTTCACCCTGCCTGAGGTAGGTATTGGAGAGATAGAGTATCTAAGAAACCGCCATTACTGGTTCCAAGCCCAGTATTAGGTAAAAGTGGAAGAGGAAGGCAACAAATCAATCTTTTGTCATAATATGTTGATCACCCCAACACTCAGCCCCGGAATGGAACTCAGAATATATACATCCAATAGTTGGATACACACAAAGAAAGACAAGAATTGCAAAAAAGTATAAAAAAATCAGCATTAAGTATTAGCTACCCAAGAAACCAGGAGAGGCGACTTATGAAGAAAATAAATGCCTTTCATTCTAAAAGCCATGAGAAGAAAACTGGATAAACTTGTAAATAAAAAATATAATTAAAAACAGTAACTCCTATGAAAGACTCTAAAATAATTCTTCAAGGGAAATTACAATATGAGTGTTCTTGGAGTTGTGTGTCAGGATATTGCTTGTACAAAACAAGAACAGATACATTCTATTCCAGAGAAAAATAAGAACACTGAAGGGAAACATTATTTTCACCAATATTTAATTGAGTACTAACCTTAGAGAATAGGGTAGAGCGAGTTTTGGTCTCTACGCATGTGTTCCAACTTTGAATCTCGTAGTCACGTGACTTAGGTCAAGAAGCTGTATTCCTTCCATGAGAATACATGTGAATTCTGTGCGATTGGAACATTTTTACATTGTCAGTTCGTTTTAATTAGCTTAACTTGAAAAAAAGTAGAACTGGGGAGAGTGGGAGAGAAACTTGGAAGCAGTAGTCATTGGATAATCATCATGGTTATGAGCTGCTGTGCTTATAATTGTACGGAATGTTATAAGAAAGGAGGAAGGATCACATCGATCATTTACAAATCAATTGTGTGTCAGATAATACAATTATACATTAGTGTTAACGTATTAGCAGGACGTTTCGACTTCGTTTCGAGTTGTCATGCGTTTAACGGTGATGTACAACATAGTTTGATACCATCTTCATGAAAAAGTACGTGTTCATAATAAGTGGTGTACTGTAACAAATATTTAGTTTATACTTTTTCTTAATTTGACTTTAATTTCAGTTGAACAATTATTTGTTAAAAGCATCACATGGAAAAATACTGCGTCGTGAAGAACAGGTGAGAGTATTGGGATCAGCCAAAAAGAAAAAGTTGGATTATATTCTAACAAAGGAGGACAGAGGGCCCAAACCTTTTTGGGAACTAGGGAACGGGAAATGTTCTCACGCCCTGCAAAATGTTTTTGACACCGTCTGGAGTTCGTCTTGGAGTCGCACCCATACTGAATACAATGGGAAACAGTGTTTCCAAGGATCTAGGCAGTCTCGAGAAAAGGAAGTCCAGTGCCTGTTCGAGATCAAGAGACCCTTTGTTCACGCCTTGACACCAATACATAAGAAATTAAACACACATAGTCACGAGACAAAGCTGAGAGCTAGATGGGCCAGACATCACTGACCAGAGGGTGAATGACAATTGGTCAAAATAATGTGCAACTACGAAGGTCATCAACCAATGGAAGGAGATCACGTGAGACCTAGCAAGGGATTATCGTGGATTATTATTGGACAGAAAAAATGTGACGTATGCCGCAGGGCGGAACCTTGTCACCTCATATCATAGAAGGGTGGGGCAAAATGCTACTTCAGGGAGAGCTTCAAGGAACATAGAGAGGATTTCTATAACACATCATTAACGATTAACATTCGGGCGATTTCTCTCGAGCAATGATGACTTAGATGTTCGACGTAGTCCGTTTCGATAGTCTACCATTATGACAATTACTGTTCAATGCATCATCTGTTGCATAAATGATCTATGACTGATTGTATCGTTCGATCATTAGTTGCAGTGAATAATGTTATAACCAGTGCGGACCGTGATCGATACGCGGTGATTCAAATCAACACGCGATCGATAATTTCGGTGATGGATGGAGATTGATAATTGGTTGGCGGCAACTACGAATCCCGATCGAGTCCACGGCGCTATGGTACAGCATCTTGACTGACGGACGCCTTCGCAACTTCTAAAGGTCCAATTACATTTCACGGCGGTTCCCAGCACTGAGGTAGGAACTTTGTAATACGCCAATGAAGACTTTCAACAGCAAGTGTTTTTTCTCCTAGTGGCAATTTGATTATGTCATATGAGAAAGACTTTCGGCTCTGGCAAAAGCTCCCTAATTTATCAGTAAATTCAGTGTAATCAAAGACAGTGCAATTATTAATCAATGAATCACAAATGTATTCTGACTAGCCTTCAGCTAATTAAAGAGTGTTATTAAGCATGTGAATGTCATTCATAAATGTAGAAAATGATTGACCTTGTCAACCATTATAGGTTAATAGAAATATTTATGTATTTTTGTGTAAATTGCATGCTATGCCTTATTTTGGGGGAAGTGTTATCGGGCAGTAAATTGTATTGGAAATGTTGATGTATTTTGTAAAGAGGGGGTAATTATATGAATTTTCATGAACAATGTTTTATTTGCGAATAATTAATGTGGGTGACACGATATAAAATGACCAACTCTCACGACCTTGCACGTAATATTTCATTATATTAAGTAATTCTTTTTGTTAATTATATGTCCATTAAGAGTATCACTTATCGCTCCGCCGTGTACATAAGGTAAGTGACAAATCATTTACCATTATACGTCTGCTTAACCTTCATAAAGTTGGTATCACAGGTGTGGAGATTAATAAGTTAAAAATTGGTACCCCTGAGCTAGTTGCGCAAATTAAATATTTTTTCATTTTTTTAAATTATGTTACAATAGGTTTCCCCAGGGGCCGTTTTTTCTAATATTCATTTTTTAATTATGCTACAGTACGCAGAAAAAAGAGACCTTGGAGAGGGGTTTAATCTCCGAATAATCTGGGGTTATGGTGCCAAAGCTTAGCAGTTCCTTATATTAGCATACAAATTTAATCATAAAGTTATGATATAATAGCTATGACAAAGTATTTAAAATTTATTGGTACACCTAATATTTTCGTGTATTTTGATACTTTACTTCTTCAGAGGCGTATTATTTCTAATTGGAATGACTTGAGCTACCCAAGTTCTGTACCAATGGAACATTACACACAAAAAAGATTCTAACGTTACACACAGTACCGTTGAAGGATGCGACGTGATCAGGCCGTCCCCATCGCCCGCGCGATGCGCCGACAGAGGGGTGCGGTTGCAGTGTTTGTAAGAATGAAAGGTCACTAGTTTTCAGAAAAGATATGAAAAACATAATAAAAAGTTATTTCTAAAGAGAGACGGTTACACACAGTCGTCGGTGTGGCATTCGCAACTAATGATAATTGGGAACGTTGTTAAAATTAAACAGAGTCGGCATCGTAAACATGTAGCAAAGGCAAGGGCGCAGAAGCGGCCAAATTTCAAGAAAGACGGTTAGCGCAGTAGCCCGCACAAGGCGAAAGGACAGACGTGCTCTAGATAATAAGAAATCCACCAAAATTAACCCAAGATCTTTTGTAAGGTTTGAACCGATGGCATGGGTGGAAAAACGTTAAGGTTCAAAAGGGAGCGTTTTCTAGGATATTTCGAGAGGGGACTCAATGCAGGGAAACAAGATCATAAAATCTCGGGAGCGAAGAGGGTGAGAAATTCACTTGATCAAAGAAAGGCGGCACGACGCAGTACGTTGGGCAAAAATGCGGGTATTTTCAAGGCGTGGAAATCACTAGGGACTGCTGGAACATGCTCAGACTCGCAGAACTAAGGGTTCTTTTGGCGGTCGGTGAAAAGATATCAGACAATAGAAAAGGAAGCGTAAGAACGATTGACAGTTCGGCACGAGACAGCCACGTGGCCTCAGCGTAGCGTCAGGAGAAAGCGAAGATCGTTGCCGTTGAACAGAGTGAAGTGATTCGTTGAAAATCGAGCATACGCCACGACCTTCCAGCCTATCGAAGGGATTCCGCGTGGAGTAGGTCGAATAAAATAATTGGCTCTTAAAATCACATGACACGACGAAGGGCGTGAACTTTTTCAAAATTTCGTGAAGAAATGATTTTTGTTATAAAAAGACGTGTGCTCAACACTTGACATTATTACAAGAGGATGATTACGAGATTTACTTCGAGACGTACGAGAGTAACTTAAGATAGTTGCTATACGTGAGAATTGTTCGGTTTTATTCCGAGACTATCGCCGAGAGTTCTTTTCAGAATACTTACGAGACTTCGCATATTTTTGAAATCGTTCACGTTCCAATTCATTCGGCAATGTATTCGATTACATTCCTCGGCAGTATAGCTAAGTAAGCCAGCACTTCGGTTCTTAAGTATTTTCGAGTGCGGTCTCTTGTTAATTAATTTGTTAACAAGTGAATTTTATTAACGAAATCTGTGACTTTTTGATTTTGTCATCGGCGACGTCAAACAATGAGAATCGTAGCCTCGGGATAGATGGCTAGCGGATTTTGTTAGTGAACGATTGATCGCATTTTTTGAAAGATTCTCCGTGACGAGTTTCGTTCGTAACCAGGAAGTGCGCGATTCGGAACTCAAGGCCGAGGACATTACATAGGTCATGGAACCTGCGCGGTAGCCAGAGACATCAATGAATGGGGTTACGAGTAGCGGCTGGGCCAATCAGCGGGGAGGTAGCAGCTGGTTATCTACTGGTAGCAGCTGTCAACAGCCCACAGGTCATCGAACCTAGTTTCAGCCCAGGACAATCACGCAGTTTGGCCCTAGGTAGCATACCTTTCACCGATGTTTTGTAAACAAGGTAATTGTACTGTACTGGTAGCTTCCAGCGAAAGTAGATGCGAGCAGTGAGTCTTCGGACGAAGATAAAGCGTGTGCTTCAACGTAAGACTGAATGAGAAAGACAGTATGTTTCCTTAATCAGAAACGAACTAATTATTTTTGTTATTCCAGTATTAATTCTGTAACGTAAATTTAGGAGAAAACGATGATTGGGGACTGATCAGTGTACCAACATCACTGTGAATATTATGTAACCTTAAGGTGTGAATTTTGGGTGTCGATGTGCATGTGTGATGTGAGTAGAAATTATAAACAATGTAGTTGACGTTGATTAAAACCAATTTTATTGGTGATGCAGCGAGTAGTTATACCAGAAGTGTGCGTTTTCTTGAATAAATGGGCACGAACCCCGCCCGTCACAAATTCCTTTCATTGTGTTTTATTAATTATCGTTGGTATGGTTATTCAAAGCCATATCATATTCTTGTAGTATAATTAGGTTGTACTACAAGTAGCGGCCACAATGCAGGGGTCTGAGTTAACTAGCATAACACAAAGTGATCATAAGAATAAAAGTATGGTGTCACCACTACGATGTTCATGTCTAAATAAATCATTGTATTAATTAAGGGTAATTAACCACAACCCTATTTCTCATTGAATTACAATCTGGTGTATACTTGGTAATTGTGGAGCTTTAGCAACATTATCAAAGAATGATAAATTAAATGGCGTTTCTATGTTGCTCATTGTTTTATTGGTATAAAGCTTTTTCGGCTGCATAGCAACCATCGTCAGTAACATACACTGAAAAATATAAATGTACATAAAATGACAATAATAAAAATAAAAAAAGATACATAATATGAGAGTATATAATAATTGGGTGAAACAGTATCGAAAGAAGTGTATTTTTGGTTGTTGTTGTAAATAAAGAAAGGAAAGAACAATGAAAAATGAATAAAAGAAACCAAATACAGAGTGAGCAAGCCGACAAAATTACGTACCTGAGTATTGAGGAATATTTTTGGCGAATGCGCAGAGTACGCCGAACGGAGGTCATTATATGGTAAGTGAAGGGGTGTTGCGGGGTGGGCGGGGGAAAAGGGGGCTGTCGGAGTTTTCCAGGAACTGACGGCAGAAGACGGAAAGAATTTCCAAGGGTTTTAACTGTTGGGAATGGGGTGCAGTGTCCTGGAGATTTTCCCTGAATTTCATTCCCCTCTCATGAAACAATCCCTGAATTTCATTCCCCTCTCATGAAACTAGCCTTCAAATTCCTTCCCTATCACCCCCAACTCTCCACTCACCCTCCATTTCTCCTAACATTCTTGTTGCAAATCCTATATCACAAATTCTTAAAATATGGGGTTTAGTGGACTGCCATGGGACAACTCTACTTGTGGATATATCTTGTTATTAAATTTGAAATATGTTGTGTTTAAAATAAACTCTATTGCTATTTCCATTTCACAGTCTGGTATTATGTATTAATATTGACCAATGAGTAATTATTGATTTCATTTGGTTAACAAGTCAATAATGACACGACATTCAAAGAAAATAATTGTTTCGTACGTCTAACAAAATCCTTGTACTTACTAATGAAATCTGATGTTAATACAATTGTTTCTACTTGAAGGTAGTCATGCATGTCTGCTAATTAACTTTATTGGGGATGGGGAGCCTTCAATGCTTTCTGTTGAACTATACTTATTCGGTTTATCCTATTTTACATTTACATTCTATACTAAATTTCCATTAAATGAATTTGTCCTGTGTTACTATACAGTTTCTAACACAGTTAATAAATTTATGAACTGACCTGAGTGTTCATTTGTTACTAAGTTACTTTGAAAATACTGTAGACTAATCAAGTACTGACAAGAATATTTTAATTGTTTAAGTTCTTAAGTTTCTTGAGAATTCTATTGTAATTGATTGTTAATATTTCTTGTTAAGAGATAAGTGAATCTGGGTGAGTAATTTACACAACAATAAGGTAATATTACTATTCCAATTCCTCACAGTAGCTTCTAAAGGATCTACAGTTTTTTTGCTTTGCGTGATGGTGATAAAGGTCTTGTCGTGTTTATTTACATTTTTTTGAAGTTATTCTGGTATATTTAAAAGAACATATCAGTCAGTACTAAAAATGTAGTCCATTACAAGAATAAGGGAATAGTTTGATTACACATGATAGTTTTTAACTATATAGTCTCAATAAATGATTCAATTCTTACTGCAGTAAATTAATATGCATTAGTGTGTAGACTTCCAATTGAGGTATTGATGAAAATGCTGCATTACAGACTGGCCTTTTTTCAGTAAATCCTATTGCTGACTTTAAAATTGTAGTAACATCTGGTGTATTTTTCTGAGCTCAATAATTGTTTTTTTGTTTTGTTTTTAAATAATAAATATTGGTTTATACTTTACACAGGTTAGACGAAAATTAATAGAGCGAAATTATTCTTTTTTGTATTTTGCCTTCAGTATTTGTGTTAGAATGCTTATAATGTGACTAGGTTATTGTTCATGGTTTTCAAACTATCATGGAAAGTCTCTTTTAACCACTGCTTTCTCTTCAAACTAGCAGAAAACGCACATGTGTGTAGAAACAGTCTCTAGCATTGGTCACTACCTGCATTAGCATAGAAGTTCGAATTCACCGCACTAGTTTTTGACCTAAGTTACGTGGTTTAATGTAGGCACACATTTCATTCTACTGCGCAGCTTGCCCGCTTGCTCTGTCCTAACTCCATGGTACTAACTACTACTAAGACTTACAATCCTTTTTACTCAATTATTCATGTACTCATTCACTCACTCACTACGTTCATAAGGCAGTATTACACCTGCCGTATGCTGGGCCAAGTCAGTGTATTCGGCCGAGCACTTGATAAGTAGTCAGTGCTCAGCCGAGACAGTGGATAAACAAGGGTCCCATTTTCTCGTTCAAATAAGTATCCCCTACACGCCCGACTACACCTTGGAGCTCTACTAACTGTTTATTCGATCAATGTGATCAGTCGAGTCAGTGACGTAGATTATCATAAATAGCATCCAAAGTATCTGGGATAAATTTGCTTATTGCTTGTTGGGACACACTGAAGAATTACTGTAAAAAAACTTTTACTTGCTCCTCTTGAAAGTTATGAGTAATTTAACTTTTCCTGGAATAGTTACTGGCAAAACATTATCCTTCTTAATTTTAGGAGTTATAGTATCGAGAAAAGATTCCAGTGCTTTAATTCCAGTCTCACAAAAGATCAGTGTTTTCTGCGTTCTTCGGTTTCCAGTTCTCTTGACAGAGTTGCAGGTCCTCCCCTGGTACCTCCTCTTAAAAGCCACGGTCGTTTTCTATTACGGCTACCTTCACCTTCGATTTCCTGTATCATGGCACGTACAAGCTAGTGATACAGTTTAAAAACCATCTTCAATTTTCTGATTTTTCCTCGTAGCGAAACCATATCTCCAAACAGAACTAATCATGTTAACGGAAAAAAAAACGGACTGACTCGTCACTTCCCCTTTTGAATGTAATCACCCTAGTTTCCTCTTAAGTTGCTCGGCCAAGTACTTAGGCGAAAGTCTCGGCCCAGCTCTCGGCAGATTTAATACAGCCTATACACCATCTCGTTCACTCATATACACTCCTATCCATCCACTCTCTCATTTATTCACCCACACCCACACACCCATCCATCCATCCACTCGCCCACTCATACACATACCTATCCATCATAACCCTGGACGTTAAAAATACTTTCAACTCGGCAAGATGGAGCTGCATAATGGAAGCACTGAAGGTCATGGGGATTCCATCGTACATTAAACGAGTCACTGGGAATAATTTCTGAGAAGACTTCTCATGTACGATGTAAGAACATCTGCATCACAGCGATCAGTGCTGGGCCTTATCCTGTGGAACATAATGTACGATGCCATTCTCAGGCTGACTCTGCCTAAAGGTACGAAGGTAATTGGCTTTGCGGATGACGTTGCCGTGGTCGTTGTAGCCAAGCTCCTGGAGGAAGTGACGTGCATAGCGAATGAGTCTATTGCGATTATTTGCGGATGGCTTTCCACTGTTGGCCTAACACTCGTCACCAACCGAAGACGACTGAAGTGATACTTGTCAGCAGTCAAAAGGCTACCGAGTCCATCACTCTGACAGTTGGAAATTTAGAAATTCGTTCTCAACCTTCAGTGAGATACCTTGGTGTACTCATTGACTCACAACTGAACTTCAAGGAACACCTGCAGAGTGTGAGTAGGAAGGCTGCAAATTTTGCGACCGCCCTGACACACACAATGCTAAACATTGGTGGTCCGAGACAAAATTGGAGGAAGATCCTAGCGAGTGTGAGCATGTCCATCTTGTTGTATACTGTTCCAATATGTACCGATGCACCAAGTTACAAACACACTTTTACAGCTACAAACGACAAATGGTCTCAACCTACCGCAGAAGTGCATACAGGGTAGCAGCCGCTTTCCGTACGGTATCCTATGAAGCAGTTTGTGTGATACCGGGTATGCCTCCCATCGAACTGTTGGCGGATGAGCGGAAGACGATCTACAAGAGACGTCAGGACATCGACGCGTTGTAGGGAGTCTCTGTAGCTGAAGAAATAGAAACCACTATGGTCAAGTGACAGTCTCAGTGGGATAGTGTGGATAAGGGACGGTGGATGCACAGACTCATCCCAAATGTAAGAGTGGATCAGTAGACGTCAAGGTGAAGTACACCACTACGTCACCCAAATTCTAACAGGCCATGGTTGTTTCCAGTCGTATCAACATCGCTTTAAACTGTTTGACGTTCCGAGTGTCCTGTGTGCTCCGAAGTTGTGGAGGACGCAGAGCACGTATTCTTCGTATGCCCTCGCTTCCAAAGCGAGAGAGACGAAATGTATTGACTCGTAGGCGGACGACCTAAGTCCGAAGGAATAATCACTCTGATGCTAGCTAAGAGAAGCGTAGGAGGCAGTGACTAACTACTCAACCTTCCTTGTACGAACCCTACATCTTCACGAGAAGGAAATAAGAACATCCAATAGCAGATGAGGCCAGTTAGCTCCGCTCACGAAGTAATACTAGACAGCGGTCCCGTGGGAGGCGTGACGGTGTAAAGTGAGTTGGTTTTAGTGGGCAGAAATCACACACGCCTTGTGGTACGGACTACAAGGTGACTTTTGAAAATTTCCACCTATCCTCGTAAAAATTCACATCCATCCATCTTCTCGTCCAGTCATACATATTCACTCACTCGCCCATTCATGTACACACACGCTCACTCGTCCACTCATACATCCGCTCGCCCACTTATATACACACTCACTCGCTCTTATACCCACTCGATCACTCATACAAATGATGGAATACAAAAGATATGATGATCTGCCAAAGAATGATGTACTAATTGTAAGTTTGCCAAGTAGAAAAAAAAACTTTTACAGAGATAGAGTTATCACTCAATCGAGATACATTTGAATAATAAAACATTAACTTAATCATAAGCAGCTAGATATTGCTTGTTTACTACAAAACTTATTTATTTTATTTATTCGTTTCCGTTAACATAGTTTCGTAGTTTTACATAGTTTTATAGTTTCTCAGCCATTGCAGAGCCCTTAGCAACGATTGGACTGTGCATCCGCTCATATTTTAGCTATTTCTATTCAGTTTTTGATAAAGTCCCGACAATGGACATTATTGCTAGACATTTGGTGTAACACTTCGCATTATGAAAGGAAATGCATTAAATAAACTACTATTATTAATGTCTAATCGCGCCCCTTCCTTATAAGGCATTCGGTTTGCGTTAAAAGGAGCATTTTCTTCTAGTTCTCCAAAAGTCTAGCAGGATAAGATGGTAAAAGTCGCTTTACGCCAATTTTCTTAAGAAATTACTCATTCGCTTCGTCATCAAAAGTAATTCTTAACACAAAAAACACCCTCCACCTGCGCCGCTAAGGCAAAAATGGATTTTTTTCCGCAATTTTTCAATATTTTGGCCCTATTTCAAGTTACAGACTTGAAAACAATTCATTGTTGTTAGTACTGATTGGTATATTGCATGCATTGGATGCAGGAAACGATCTAACATCAAATTACATTGTTTCACCATAAATATAGGCATCGACATAAATTAATAAAATAAAAGTAAAATAATAGAATTCCTAGCGTAGATATCTAATAACCCTAGCCTAAATAAATATTCATATTCTGTAATAGTAGAAAATAATTGTATTTTGTGTTAATTTCTACTCAGCCTAAGTTAAATGAATATGGTTAAATGTATCAAAATTATTGTTGTTGTAGTTAGTACTATGACTCGCCATACTTCATTGTTATGATCTATGTGGTTCAATAAAATATTATTATTATTATTATTATACGCTTTTGCTGCGATAAGGTGATAGTGCTTGTATACTTTTATTTATTTATCTCGGAAAACAATTCATTTGGTGAAAAAAAACCAAAAAGCATAACGTTTTTTGAATGTTCTGAAAACAACAAAGTAATCAAGTATTTTTTCATGGATTTCGTAATATTTCATCATCACATAAGAGTTTAAGTTCAGTCGGCAGCGTCACACAAATGTATGGACTACCGCTCAAATGCAACGATACAATGTACTGAAAATCTCTCTTGATCAGAAGTCAGTCTTTTTCAACTTTCATTCCATGGATATCTTCGACAATAGCCTTCCATATCGAGAGTCGGTGGTATGGGCGGCACAAGGAAAAACTTTAAGGAGGGGCCATTCCAAAATGACATTTGATTACATAATAACTGTTGCACAAGTCATACCAAAAATAGTTGAACCTGCTCATGTACTGAATACCTCTTTAATTTAAACGATTCATGATGGGTAAGGAGTATAAATATACTTAAATTAATAGTGAATTAAATAATGTTAAAAGAAAAAGTGACAACTTAGAGAAGAAATTTATTTCTCTTTCTCGTCTGTTAGAAGAAATAGATAATAGTTAATTGAAAAATATATTGAGTGCCCTTTATCCACTTCAGAATGATTTAGTTCTGTTAAGACACAGCAGAAATAAACACAGAATATTATTTGGAGTATCTCTTGAAAATTTTTAGTCATTGCTCAATCTCTACTTCATATAAATATTAAAATGATTATCATTAAAAGTTTTAGAATATGTCCATTCATTAAATTAAACATTTGAGCATTTACCCTCAGAGGACAAAAATAGTTTCCTCTTTTTCAGGAGGGGCCATGAAATCCTCTTTGAAGTCACCACTGGTTGATGGACTCCAGCATTGTGAGCTAGGCTAGTTTACCTTTTAAGATAGACATCAATATTTTGAATCCATGTTCTTTTAAATAACTTACTCAGTTTCAAAATTTTCGATGCGATATCAAGATGTCATCCTTCTGTAATAATCTATGTAGAGCACTATTTGTGACTTAATATTTTCTCAAGTATGCTGGGATCATTTTTACTACCCAAGTATGGTCCTAACACATCTTCCACATACTTGTTTGTTGTGTAGATAGTGGATAGCATACAGAGGTATTTTCATTTGCACTGAATAACATACACTATAAAAACTTTTTTGATGTCTCATATATGAGTATACTACAGATTAGAATGAAAGTACTACAACCCTGCAGTTTCTGTGCCACTAAAGAATTTTCACTTATTAATTTCTTGCATGAGATATCTTAAATTCCAAAATACTTCAGAATGACGTTAGTTTCAAATCAATGAATCTGTTTTTTATTGTAATATTTTAATATTAAAAAATTATTTCATTATTTTGCAGCTTCTCTTCCATTAACAGTTTCTACTGCAAACTAAAACCTTATGCATCACACATCAGGCTACAATACAAACCACTTTTCAAACTTTTTCTACTCTCATCACATTTAGAGAAATGTTGAAATATTAGTGGTGAGTTTCAATAAGAATTATTTAAGAATGCTTTTGTTATGTTTAATGTTTTAATTGAACAACTACAAATGCTTTTAATTCTATCAGTGTTCATTGTGAAAGGTTAATATATACAATTTTCTTTCTCCTTTGTAGAAAATGGAGATTTCAGTCATTCTATCACCATACTTTGGAAGAGGGCAAGATCTGAAATAAAAAATTCCTATGTAACTAGGCACATTAAAGTAGGAATACTTCCTTTCCAAAATGTGTGAATCTTTACCATGTATGGGATGAGAACTATTTTTCAGTGTTTCAATTGTATGGTATTCATCTTTTAACTGCTTATAAAGTTCATGAGGATTTGTTTGAAAATTTAATTGGACTTACTTGATAGTGGTAGCAACAATCATCCCAGTTATTTTATATCTGCACCGGAAATGTGTATTGTCAGAGGAGTAGAGTTGTGATATTTCAAGTGAAACATATTGTGAATCATTTAAAGCAAGTCTTCTACATATGCTTGTATTTTCACAGTCATATGTTTATGAAGAATCGAGACGTTTGTCATAATTTTTTTCAGTTAAGTCAATTTTCAATTGTTACAAGTAATGAATGTAAGTGGGTGAATATACAGAAGCAAGTTGACATTCTACACATGCTGTCAAAGTATTGGTCAAATTTCTAAAATTATAAGCATAATCGAATTTCTAAAATTATAAGTATTTACACCACAGTACGTTGGTGGTGTAAAATTGTTAACAAGGAAATAAAAAGGATAAGAATTTCTTTTTGAAAGGACTGAAAGCTTTGTCATGTCTTTCATTTTGATTTAATAAAATTAATGTGAGCAAGATTATTCTCCATCCTTTCTGTAGTACATTTTCGTCTATCCATGGTCTACGTTAAAACTATATGTACTTATGTGTTGATTGTAAGAAGCAATGTCTGTGTTATGCTCCCTTTTTAAGTGATAGGAATAGATGTAATAATAATAATAAATTTATTGTCAAAAAACAGTACAAACTGCGTATGACCACGTGGAGGAAAAAAAACTAATTTACTCTCCGGAAGCAAGCAAGGGACCATCCCATCAATTCCGATCAAGNAATACTTATTGATCCTTTGACTGATTGTTCCTTTTCATTGTATCATGCATAATATCTGATTTCAAGAACATGAGAAAAAAAAGTAATACAGCTTGAAACATACTACTACTTGTGATACTCTTATTCAATATAATTGTGAACAACATTTATTTCCCTTCCTTGACAATTGGAAGAGTAACTGTATTGTCTGTTGTACAAATATTTTAGTAGTATTAATATTTTACATAGACAGACTTCACATAATGTTAATATTCAACTTACATTTCATTTGCAACAGAGAATTATGATGATTGTAGCATTGAGTATTAATTTGAGGTTAAACTTGCATTGTTTATATTAGCATCATTCACATTATTACAACAGAATTTTTTTATTAATTTATTGGATCTAAGAAAATGACCCATGACCAAAAGTCTTCTCGACTAAAAAAGAAAAAGAAGTAACAGCAGTTCCCGGTATGAACAAAGAAATGAACCAGTATTCTGGGTGGGGGATGGGAGGGGTATTCAATATTATACACACATTTAAATCAATTTGATTCATTCAAACAAATTGATCAATTTCATCGCTAAGCACTTTATTACTATACAGTAATTTTTCCCAGCAAGTTGCATACTGAGCCTAGTATGTAGTCATCTAGCAGCGTGTAGCAGGCATTTTGTGAAGATCCAACTTATGTGGTCAAGACACGAAGCAGAGTTAAATCACCTTTGTACTCATCAGGACCCAAAGATATAGCCCACACAATAAAGGTTTTGAATGGGGGGAAAACTGGTGTAAAGCTGAATTTTTCCCCATTGATACACCACTTCCCAAGGATCATTTTCACAAAAGTCCCCCTGGATCTTAACATCCCCCCAGCCCCCTTCAAAGTTGTCAAATGTGAACATTTATGGAATATTCATTATTTCTGTTGCTAAAGATCAGATCGAGTTCAAATATTTTTTGTCTTATTTATTATTACATAGACTACGATATTAATTATCTTCTGATTTGCGATAAAATGAATAGTTTTCTATCTATTACAGAACTTTGTGGAAAAAATCGATTTTTCACATTGAAATTTTTTGTTTTTGTGAAATACGTTTTATATGTGAAACTATAAGGAAAAAATCTTTGTGTAAAAGTTATAGCTCATGGTTTTTTGAATATATAGACACTAATTTTATGTATTTGTGTGAGATACTACCGTATTTACCGAATATAGTCCCCCCCATTATGTTTTCGAAAAAATCACTCAAAAATCCTGGGCGGGGGACTATATTAGGAGTGTAGGACGGAGAAACTGCTAATTCAAAGTTTCGTGGGTGATAACGAGTTAAGAGATTACAAGCCGCATACGTAACGTAACACAAAGAACATCGATCGATGACGGGATTTGACGCTCATTCGAAATAGAAACCGAACTGGTCCACGTCGTCTAGGAATGACGATTGCCGTCACTGTGCCAACCATGACACATGATTTTTTCGCTGCGAGTTCTAAATAATGCTCAGACACACAGAAATAAAGCAGCAGAACGAGAATTCGAAGTAGAGCCGAAGTCCGCGTGGATCTGGCGATGTCAAGAGGAGAAGTTGAACTGCATCAGTTAGCTTTTCAAGTATTTTAGATTACACTTACCAGAGCCAACCATTTCACATGGAATTTTGAATTAGCATTTCCCTTCAAAAAGACCTTTTAGAAAATGAATTTTACTCAACTTCATTTCTCTCTCTCTAAATTTTGCGGTCTAAAATAAGGGGGGACTATATTCGGGTAAATACGATATCGCCGGGGAGAGGGATATAAACGATGTGTAGCATGCGTCATGGCCGTCTAGTCACCACGTACGCAGTTATAGTGCATGCGGCAACTGAAAATAGGTGCATATTGTAATAAAAGTTTTTCCTTTGATACAATTAGTATTTGGAAAAATTTAAGAAATTTGACCTGCAGGAAACGTTTTGATTTGATCACCCCCTGAAGAGTGGTTTTCCAAAATTTACCCAAAAGTATTAGCAGGGGAGATCCCTTAGTCATTTCCGCATGGTTTTCGTACGCCAAGAACGAATTAGAAGTCAGAATTACATTTGAACACAAACTTGAACACTTTTTGAACAGGTTTGTTCTAATTTTCGTAAATTTGATTTTATCACCCGCATTCATGGAAAGAACGATACTTGGTCACGAGGGACATAGGAAAATATCAATATCAAAGAGTATATGAGTCTGAGCAAAAACCATGAATGGATTCCATTGAACAGACATGAACAACTTAGAACACAACTTCAGAGTGTCGAATCATGGCGTGTACGGAATCATTTCCGAATAAAGTAAGGTCACAGAAATCAAATATAAAGTTTAATTCAAATTGAAGATGTATTTTATAAAAAAATCTGAAATATGGTTAATTAAAAAGATATAGTTTTTTGTCTCAAAGGACATTGGACAATGAGGCATTAAGGATTAATGCAGTTTATATGAGAGAGCTAAGACTGATAATAGAGAAAGTCGTAAAAACATGTTAGAAAATAGAGTTGTAGATTCTCCTTATATCCAAAGAACCTTGCTGTGATTGTGATTGAACGCCTTGGAGAAGTGCTACACATCTTAGGAATGACAACTCTTAAGGATGTAAACAATATAAGTGTTTTCACTAATAAAGTAAAACAATATATTTAATAAGATTAATTATCATGAAAACACAGTACATAGGGAGACAGCAAAATAGTTTGGACCACTCTGGGACTGACACCAAGGTATGACACTTGTGGACACCATTTCCAAGTAATGAAATAAAACAAAAAGGTCTTCCCCATTCTGTCTGTTCTGTCTTATTTCTCCTGTTTTATTTTTTTACACAAAGGAAAAATGGACAGTTGAAATGAAACAGAACTGATATGACCATGTAATAGGACATTTATAAATGTTTTAACATCAGATAAACTTCCAGAAATGAACAAAAAAACTTGTTTACCTGATTTTTGTCCAAACGCTGAGGGAGACCCAAAACCACTTTCAGCAATGCTCTGACCTTGTGGTGCACTGAAAGCACCACCTGTTGAGCTGCTAGAAGTTGGACTTCCACCAAATATACTGCCCGTAGCTGAACAAGAAAATCAAAATGCTATTGTACTCTGTTCAATTGAATTGGAAATGTAAGCTATTAGAACAAATAAAAACTAATATTACTCATCCAGGTAAAATGGGAAATAAAGTAAAACAAACTTTCAATGAATATTCTGAGACAAGCTATAAAATACATGATAATTCAACATTCTTCCACTCACTGACCACATATGGTTTGACTTAGATATAATACTTATTCTACACCGATTGCCTTAATATATTTTAAATTTCAAGAACACTAATTATGCAAACATTGTTACAGACAATCATTATAAAGGTCAAAGAATCCAAGATGTAATACTTGACTAGTATTCTCTGATACATGGCCAACGTTTTGATGCTAGTTTGGCATCATCTTCAGGGACGCTGCCATTTTTGAAAGTGTTCAAATTATCCAAAAATTAATACCCAAAAAGTATTAAGTGTTTTAATTTTACAATCAGTATACAATAAATGCCATTTGAGTCTAATTGTTTTGCTTCTATGTGCAAATAAAATGACAAAAATGGATCTTTGTGGACATATTTGAAATGGCATCTGAAGAGTAACAATGTTAAGTTGTCAAACATAATCATAGTGAGGTTTTATTCATTCAAATAGCTTTTACTCATTTATGTGTCATATGAGTTTTTGTAATTGAATAGCTGAGGTATGTATTTGTATTTTATTTACATTGCAAAGATGCTTATTATTTATGTTGCCAAACTGGGTTTTTGAATGCATCTGATACTAAGGAATGTATCATTTTCTAGACATGATTGATGTCACTCGCTTTAATTTTTATTGTACTATTGAGACTGAAATTTGTTTTACGATCATTAAAAGTCCATTAATGAAGATCATTATAAATTATATAGTTGTTTTCTTTCAATAAGGTATAGTCAAGTCAATTTATGTACGCAGCAGGTCGTGAAAATTTGTATCGATTCATTGATTTATTTCAAGTTTAAGTTCTTAAAGAAATAAGTTCTAGGTAGGAAACAACAATTTTTACTATGTAAAAGAAGGTTAAGTTTATTTTATATTTCACAACATTCTATGTTCTACTTTAAATGTATTTTTTAATTTCTTTAATATAATTCACTGTTTCTTAATCTCTTACAATACGTCCAACAATAGACCGTATTTGCGTTTTATGTTCATTGCAAAGACACTCAGTGAAATACGATAATAAATTTATTGTCAAAAAACAGTACAAACTGCGTATGACCACGTGGAGGGAAAAAAAACTAATTTACTCTCCGGAAGCAAGCAAGGGACCATCCCATCAATTCCGATCAAGGGCCCTAAGGCAGAGGCGGATTCAAAAAATTCAGCAAAAATTCCTAGATAAGATAAAAAGTTAGCTGCGAGTTATAATACTAATAGAATGTCAATATGTTTGTAATTTTAAGCAAAAAATTACATGTAAGTTATTATCGAACTATAGATTATTCTGAGTATAGTGCTTAAAAATTGAAATAACACTAAATTCACGATTTATTGTTACAATAGACCCGCCCCTAGACAAAGCCTAGAGAACCTGTATGATAAATCCGCCTCTACCCGAAGGAAAACCGGAGAAAAACCCGGGCCAGGATGGGAATTTTGTGGCTATATTTTGATTTATGTTATTTTGAAGTTTCTTTACAGTACAAAATTTCAGTTCATGTTTCAATGCTTTCATGAAATAGTAATTATATTAGTTTATTTTCTCTCTTTTATACATATCATGATAAGTTAGAAGTTGTTTTACTCATCGCATCTTTTGCATACAGGTGACCTATTGTTTACTCCTTGAATGTAGTTGGGTCTTGAGCATTACCACTTGAAGAATAAATTACCAATATCCAAAACAATAATGTTGGGTATTTATTAAGAATTTGTATCGATTCATAGTTTCATTTTGTATGTGTGTTGAAGTTACTTTAGTATTTAATTAGCTTGGAATGAATGTAACACGTCTCGAAATTTCACATTGATATTTTTTCAAAGGACAATGGTTTTCAGCCTCGACAAATTATGGTGCGTATGATTAATGTAAGAAAGTGAAAAGGAGTTTCATTAATTGGTAATAATTAAAACAATGTTGCCTAGTGCAGTGGCAAAACACAAGTTCGAGACATAATTTATTTCATTCACAAACACATTGGTAACGTTGGCATACATATACCAACAATTTAGAGAAAAATAGTTTAGAATGTTTACAAGATACAGATATGAGGAATACACATTTTTATTTGAAACTTATTCATGAAAGTAAATACATACAATAAATCAGGTATTTTTCTATATATGTTTATTGCAATGAATTATCTGGTGCAGAAAAACCTATTTCCTGCTTTTAGACCAAGAGTCACCGGATGAACTCTGTGTATGATGATCTACACAGTGAATCATTTAAATCAAGCAATAAGGATTTTTGCTGTAGATGACTTGATACAGGCATGGGTCCAAAGAGGGGGGTCTGGAGGATTTACCCCCCAGTGCAAGCATTGCCTCATAAACTCTAATTTCCCTTGAAATCAAGGATTTTGTTTGGCATTAACTAGAAGAACAATACCATTTCGCAAGCAAAATATGTCAGCTGTGAAATACTCCTTTAAGGCAGCTGTATCGCCAGAAGCCACGAAGAAGCAAGTTACTCAGAGGCACAACTGTTTTCATTTACAGTTTCGTGAGAAATGTCATATCTTTTACTGAACCTGTTATGCCAACTGGTACTTCCCATGAACTTAGACAAAACCAAACAAATGAGCGAAGGATTGTGGATGCTCACATAACAATGACCCAATTATCACTACATTTAAGAGAGAGAAAAAACAAACAATAATACACCTACAGTAAAATGTTTGATTTACAATTACCACATAAGATTAAATTGAACTAAGATAGCTAAAGATGAACTATAAATGACTTGGCGCACATATTAAGATGTTAATTTATTCAAGTTAGTTCAAGAATGGCTACTTGGAACAGAACCTCCGGCATATCAGACTATGCTGTTTTGGCTGTCTGGCTCAATCAGATAGGCAAGGGTATACTGTAGTTTTAAAAAATAATGTCAATATTAGGAACAACGATGGATTTTTCTTTTGTGAATTTTTTAAGCTAAATTAAAAATTTGTTTAATTGCTAATTGATAATTTGATTAATAAAATATGCTCATACATGCACAACTACAATGGCAACTACTATACTCCCACAGTCATAGTATTGCCAAATGTCATCCCCAAGACACATTGAAAAAAACAGTAAACAACCTTAAAGTGTCTGACCATATGGAACGAACATGGAAAATTCCAGAAAAAAAGTGGGGAAAATCTTATCATATCTAAAGGGAGGTTAACAGAAACAAGTTCATGGTATCTGCATCAAATACAGAACACATTCAAAATATGAATCAAATTATTTGAATCCCAGCACGTCTTGGCACTATTAAAAATACTTAGTGCACAAAAAGACAAACTTATATCTGACAAACAGATCCCAAAACCTATACTTTATGAAAAATGAGAAGACTTTCTATGGGAATCTGATGATGGTGTTAATAACAAAACTATAATGATGGTGTTAAAAGACTAGTTCATTTTATTTCCCTCTTGGCTATAATTTTGCTCTTAAGATCATGCTGAGGTGACAATTCGTCTGTTTCATTTCCATCCTCAACCACAATGTATTTTTCCCCCCATTTATTTATTTATGTAGTGTTTCCATCGGTAGACATTCCACGACAACCTTTACATTATTTAAGTATATACACGTCTAAAAGTACTATTCATAATTAAAACACAGGTCCATTTTTTATTTCTTTGATACCATCGATATAGACACAAAATATCTTGAACTTCAAGATGATAGGAATAAAAGAGACGTTCTTTTCCAGGATGATCCCTGTATTTTGCATTTTTCAAATATCGATTGCCCTTTCTTCTCCATAAAATATGCAATCCCAGAACATTTATATCCCTATCCTACATTTACACATATCGTCTTTTAAACTGAATCTCTTCAAATATGCCCATGATTAGTTATAAATTCTGCTACCACTGGTTCTGGATGAAACAACTTTTTCTGCGAAAGTCACATCTTGCATAAACTCGTATGTTTTCCTCCCTTTCTCTGACACATTCCATAGAATTTGCCATGCTTGCAAAAGTATCTTCGTTATCTTTCTCTTCCAATCCTTCTCTACAATCGTTACTTCTTTTCCTTAAATGATGGACTCTTTTCTTGTTGCATTATTGTCCGTAACATCCACTTTTGGATACATAAATCTACGGGCAGTACTCCCACCAAAACCTTGAATGCATCCCCAGACACTGTTCTGTATGGTCTACTCATGCGCAATAGACATAGCCATTGTATCTTCTCTAGTTTCCTTCTTTGCACAACACTCGTGACCATGTTTCTCAATCGTAAGTTATCATGGGTACCATTACTCCCTTGTAAAGTTGGAAAAGTTGCTTCCATCTTCTTTTAAATTTTGTCATTCCAATTCGTATGAAATAGTAGTATATCTTTTTCACTTTATATCACACGTAATTTATGTGAGCTGCAAATTTCATATCTGTGTCTATTGTCACACCTAAAAAACATGTCCTTGTTTTATATTTATCTTTCTTCTTCTCAATTTGATTACAGGCCATCTTTTCCAAAAGTTTAATTTCCAAAAACCATCGCAATCATCTTGTAAGTTGCTATTTCCAATATTTTTATTTACTCACCATCTCTCACAGATTTCTAATACCTTGTTCCCTTCCCTTTCAATCTCTCATCTCACATTACCTTCAACAAAAATTACAAAGTTGTCAGCATATGCTATTATGGAATATCCCTTTTTCTTATCTACTTGTAAGAGCCCATTTATTATGTTCCAGAAGATTGGTCCCCCTTGTCATGATCCCAATACATTTTTTTCGATGCTAATTCCAAGTACGATGTCTTCATCGTAAAGTAGTCGAAGAAGATGTCATGTAAGTATGGATCTCCACACATACTCAATTGCTGTAGCACCTTCCCCCATTGTAAATTATTAAATGGTACCTTTATATTGATGAAAATTGCAATTCCCAATTGCGTGGTTCTTTCATCAATCAATGTGGTCAATTTCTTCAAGGCATCTTGCTTTGACTCATATTGTGTATTGACGCAAAGGGGAGATTTTGGGGCGAAAGGTTGGTGTCAAAAGTTATAAAAATTCTGAATATGGAATTCTGTAAAATGGAATATGGAAATATAGAATTCTGTAAAAGGGAATTCATGAGAAATGTTTTAAGTGCATATGGGAACACTTTTGCAAGTACACAGCGCTGACTGCACTGTCTAGAATCCGATCCAAAGGTTGAAATAAATGAGTGCCACTAGATCAGCTGAAGGAATTTTCCATTGAAGCCAGTACGAGTAGCTAAGATTTAAAAAATGCAAAATGGTTTGTTCCTAAGTGAATCTTGTAGACAATGGAGTTAGCGTAAGCTGAGGTGAGAAGGATGGAGTAGCCTGGAGTGGGGGGACGAATGGAGGGTTCACAGTGGTGGCAGACAGAAGGAAGAGAGACTTGACCATCGGGTGCGAGTGTGGATGGACGTGGAGAAGAGACCGATCACTATGTGTAGGAAGTGAGCAGCGACCAAGGGAATCAGCCATGTACATGGTATTTTGGGTGAGTGAAGAATGTATACGTCTGAGGTTGCTTGACACATAGAATTGGATTTGAAGGAATATGGGTACAGTAAACTATAGTAGAGGTGTGCTAAGCTGGGGATTGGAGAAAGTAAGAAGGTGGAATGGACAGAGTGTTAATTGTATAACAGAAATGGAAATCTAACGATACACTTAAATGGTGCAGTAGATAAGGAATGTGTGTAGCTTCCTGTTATGTTGGGATAATAAAGGGTTGTAGCAAGGAGGTTAAGTTCCTTGAATGTGGAGTTTACCCCTAATTTTCCTGCCCCGCCAGTAGCCAGGAACCAGATCCCGGAAGAAAGAAGAGATGCTGAGAAGAGGTTGTGACAGCATCTTCAAGGAATCCTCTTTCTTTGATTACGTTTGTTACCATTTCTACAATAATTTTTTTGAGCAATTTTCCAAAACATGGTAATAGCCTTATTGGGTGGTATGGATTCATCTCTCTTTCTGTTTTTCCCTTCATACAATACAAAGAATTTTGCTATTTCCCATTGTTTTGGAAAAAGTCTCTGTTCCAAACAGTCATTGAACAATTTACATACCGTGTTTTTGATGACGGAGAAGCTTATTAGTAACATTTCATTTATCAACTGATCAAAACCTTGATTCTCCCCTTTTAGTAGTCTCTTTACTGCATTTTCTGTTTCTTTTTCAGTTATTTATTTTAATTAATCCTTACATCTCCCCATCTCTTGGCAACATCTCTCCCAACAACTTATAACCTGTATAACAACAACTTATAACCATTCGTTTGTTTCCCCATCATCTCCATGTAGTGTACTCCAGACTAGTTTCTTTTTAATTCTTTCTTGGGTAATGAGGTATGGCACTTCTCACATTTGTTGATATGTACATTTCTATCTTACACTCCTTTATTATTATTCTTCACTCTCGTAAAACTTTTCTGTATTCCTCTCCTGCCTGGTCTTCATGTATACCATTTCTCCTCCCTTTCTGCAGCTTCCTCCGTGCTTTGCTTCTTTTCTTCTTCAGTTCCTTCAGCTCAGCTTACCACCATATTTGTCCCTGCCTCAGTTTTGTTTTCTTCCTTGGTGCACAATTAATTTCTTCCTTGGTGCAACCTTCAACAATTTAATCTGAACATTGTCCACTCTTATCACCATCACTCTCATCCAAAATTACCTTCATTGCTAATAATTTCATATAGTTCCCAATTTATTATTAAATTACCTTGAAAATGATTTGCCTTTTGTATTGACACCACCCATATGACTGAGTATACCCTTATTTCGGTAACTATTTTCCAATCACGTTTTGTCTTCTCGAATATTCTTTGTTAAGGTCATGACTAAAATGGACATCCCTCTTTCCCCATTACAAGTATATTCTCCATACTTATTCTGCATTTCCAATCCATACTGAAATATCAGTTCTATCAATTTTCCATTTCAGTTTGTTACCTTATCCCCCCACAAGGTTAACCTGCCACTACCATCGATGCATATTATAATTTTTTCATGTCTGCATTTCTCAATTCATTTTTTCAACATTTGAACCTCAGGTGTACATCTCTTCTTTCCTTTTAGATATCCACTCACAAGTACAAGATCCTCACCTTCGTATCTTATATTACATGAAATCAAGTAAATGGAATAAAACTCCCTCATAACTGAAACTTCTATATCATTATTCATAACCATCATCGCCACCCATCCATGCTCCTCTTCTATCACTCGTGTGTTTACTTGATTACAACAAGACTTTGCTTTCATTAAATAACTTCCCTGAAAGCAAGCAACATCTATTTTTTCTAACTATATAAACCAATTTTTCCCTCAAAGAAGTTATTGATCTTTGTATATTTTGCTGATAACTTTTAATACTAATAACCTGTTGTAGTTATTAATATCTTTTGTGCTTTCTTGTATTCAGCACAGTTTATATAGTTCACACGATGACCTCTCGGCAAACATTGTGTGCAATTGATACAAACAGCTCCTTTGTGTTTAAATATACAATTTTCATACCCATGTTTACTTTCGGAACAATGACCACAAATTTCCTTTCTCTCAGCAGTGTGCTGCCCTGCGGTTATATGGGTGGCATTTCTAGCACTGCATTGGTGAGGTACTGTCTGATACTCTGTAATTCTCCATATCCAAGTATAAGTGACCTTTCATCAGCAGAACCTTATGGTTTTCTTAACTCATCTCTACAATACTGTTAACGAGAGGTGTTCCCTTACTCAATGTCGCAAGTACCTTTGCCTCCTTTAAAAACTCTACCTCTCTCTCCTACACTCCCAAAATTGCGATCACACATTTTGCAAATTTTGATCACATTTATTTTACTCCTAAGTCTATGTATCATAATTCGTGATTTCCGTAACCGCGGCCTCTAAACTGTGACACCTAAAATGTTTTCTAACTTGTCAATTTTCGTGTTCGTTTCACCAATCATTATTAGTTTGGTGTCTTCAAAATTTTCAAGAACTGTAGCCCCTTACTACAGTCGCCATATTGTCTACTGGCAAATGTTTGTAGTATCTCCTATCCAGTTTCTTTTAGAACTCCCATTACCCTTTCCTCGACAGGTTTTATTTGTATTTCTTGTCCTTTGCTTTGCAATTTATCCCCTAAATACTACCATCTCCTCTCCACTTTTTCCTCACATCTCTTCTTTGAATTTCTCATACTGTGACTAATTATATTCCATCTTTCATCCATCACACAGTCAGTCTTTCTTCTATTGTCTCAACCAATTTTTTGTCAATTATTCTTCGATTTATACCTACCAATTCCCCCCTCCCCCCACCATCTGTATCTTCGCATCATTTAATTCTTCCAATTCTCCCATGCACGCATGCAGCCACTCATTTTCCTTTTTAATATGAACTACGACATTCCATAAATCCTTCACTCTGTCATCTGTTGTTGGAATTTTCCTGACATTCTTTTAAATTTATCTCCATCGATAACTTCAAGCATGTTCTCATATGTTTCTCCGTACATTAATAGCCCCTTCGAATATCCTGTTCCAGTTTCCTGTATTTTCTCATTCATTTGGCTACTTTTTTTCTTCATAGTCTTTGGTCGTGGTATACTCGCTGGTATCACCACTACCGCACGGAGACGGGTTTACACTCATTTCTTCAGCAACATCTATCATCTTAATGTCACAATCCATTCTAAAATGTTACAATTCACAGTTCTTTCTCAGTATCAAAATGATCACTTTCGGTCCTTATATTAAAGGGTTTCTTAAAATAATAAACAAATCCTATATAAATGTCGGTATTTATTACCACTAATTCCCAGGCTCTGTATAGGGGCCCTAGTATACAAAGGACCTTGGTAAATTCTCTTTTCTGGTTTAATCAACAATTACATAGGGCGATTCTTTAATTTCCATTTACAAACATAATTCTTACTTTTTACTATACCACTGTCATCTCGTTCCTACGCACAAATCACAAAATATAAATAATTCCATTATGTGCTACCTTGCTTGCCACATTTAGCATGGTACTCACACATTTATCCGTATCAGCTATTTTCGTCCATCCTCCATATTTGTGCTGTCCTTGCGTCCATGTGTCCCTGCCACACTTCCTTTTAACGACAAGAGAGCTTTAGTAGTAGTTATTCAATTCTGTAGTGAATTAAGTAAGGTGGTGGATTAAATAACTCCTTTTCTGGAGCAAATGGCAAGAGCTCACATACACACACGTTTCAAAGTAACTGTTTACAATCTTATTTTTTCCATCCACAATGTCTCTTAATCAGCTCATCTTCTGTCTGAGGGTCCTGCAGTTCCTAGTTAAGTCAATTAAGCAGTTGGTGTCAAGTTTATTATTGTAGCCACTTCAATTGTAGTGAAGTCAGGTTTCTTCAATCTTCGTGATCTGATAAGTGAAGGACACTGCCGGTTTCATGCCACTTTTCATCGTCTTTTGTACGTTCCTAGCTTGTAAAAGAGCATAATTTATTGCATGGTGTTTTTCCATAAGGTTATCTAATAACTCATCTTCATCTTGTTATGACGCTAGAACCCTTCTCCTTCTAGAATTTGGTTACATTTGTCTCTGATGTAACAGTCTGTTTTCACCTCTGTCTTTTGCCCCTTAGTATTAATCCTTTCTAACCCACTTTACGATTTGTCACAGGAATTGAAGTGGTTTGCCCTTCTCTTCATAGCCCTATTTGTGGGAATCGCTCCCATCACAACCGTGGGCAAGAGGATACTCTCCCCCTCAACTAGTCTAGCTGAGTTATATTTGTTACATTATCTGTTAAGTTCACATGAGCTTCTACAGAATAACAGTCCACCTGGCCAGAGTCCCCGCACATCCAGGTAAGACAAGTGGTTACCGTAGAGGCCCCTCACACACAAATGCGCAGGTTCAAATCTGGTCGAGGTCGACAGATTTTTAGGGTGCGAAAAATCCACACACAGCATGTAGTATGATTATACTGCATGTAAAAGCATTTGAGCCGAGACCCATACGCTACTATTATTATCAGGTATCTCAGAGGCTCCATTTGCAATGATGATAACCCCCTGCACAATTCAGACCTTGGCACAGATCTCATTACCTTGTCTTCTATTCTTATTTGTTCTTTTATCAATTTATTCATGCTTAAATTACTTTACATAGAATTACACACGTTAATAATTTCTCAGAAACCTATACATTCTGTTCTTCAACATAGTAATTACAGAGTGCAGTGGCGGGGATTAGGGGGTACATGGGCTATTAGGGGTTAGCTATCCTCGCACTTTTTGAAGGAAAAAATAAGATTTCATTTTACCCGGGAATGTAAAAAAATGTACACTCTCCTTGATGTAGTAAACCCCCTTGTCTTTTATTTGATTTCTTTCGTCATTTAAAACATCCTTAGTGGAAATATGCAGAAAATGTCATGTGATTTGTACATACAGCGCTGCAGTCAGTGGTGGAGACTCACAGCAGTGTAGAATGTGTAGATGGTGGACGCTCTGCCTGTCCCTCTCTCTTTTGTGAGGATGGGTAATATGGAACCGTGGAAGAAGATTTACTAGAGTACCCACGGGTGGTCAATGAGAATGAAAGGTGGGGGAGGGGCAAATAAATTTTTGGCAAAAAGTAATATTAAATAAGGGAACATATATTGTAACAATTATTATTATTATATTAAAGAAATTATTATTATTAAAGGAAAGGGGTCTAATGTCCTTGCCGTTGATGAGTCCTAAAGCCCCACAAATAATATTATTAATTATAATAATCACTTAAATGTTCTATCATCTAAAATACTGGAAAACACTTATGGTCGCATGAAATCAATATTAATGTATTATACAATATTAATGTAATAATATAATTGCTTAATTTACCACAGAATTGAAGAACAACTACTAAAGCTCTCTAGTCGTTAAAAGAAAATGTGGCAGGCACGCAAGGACCGTGCAAATATAGAGGACGGACGAAAATAGATGATACAGATAAACGTGGGAGTACCATGCTAAAAAGTGGCAAGAAAAGTAGCACACAACGGAATTATTTATATTTGGTGATTTGTGCGTACGAACAAGACAACAGTGGCATAATAGAAAGTACATGGCAGGGATTACATCGCTGGCTCACATCGCTGTCACCCAATGATTCTTTTGTATGAAATCCATCGATTCATTTCGGGCATCCAGTTTATGCCTCAAAAACGGAAAATAGTTTGGAGTCGCTTTACACTCAGATATTATTTAGGAGTTCAGTACAACCCCTTTATTTGTGTATAAATGAAGGTGCGACATTAGCAAAAACCATAAAATATGGGATAGGCATTGAAATTTCTACATATTTCGATACTCACAAAGAGAGTTTCCTTAGGAAGTTGAGTTCTTTAAGAATATTTTGGATCAATAAAGCGACCTGTCACCTGCTCGTTCCTAGCTATTAAAAATTTTGCCGTTCTCCCAGTGGCGCAATGTACACCCCCGCAGATCCCGCGAAGGGAGCCGAAGGGTCTGAAAGCTTGGCAAGTAGTATTCTTGGTTGTTCTGGTTAAGAACCTGAACTGTCGAGAACAATTTTTCATTACATTAAATCTTTTAATAAAATGAAAAACTTTGCAGTTGAACTCGCAAAAATATGGGGAGTCATTAAAGAGTTCCAAAACAAAAGAGATATAAAATGCATAAATTGAGAAAAAAAGTGATGAAAAATTATCTTAAATTCCTCCCTCAATTTTGTTTTAAATATCCAACAGGCTTGGAAATTACAATTTTCCAAGAATAAGGTTGCAAGTATATGTTACGAGCTATTCAAACTCGTGACCTGAATATAGTGATATCAGATTGAGGTCACAAGAATACGTGATCCCAACATCTATGATGAGGTTTATGTAACAATATTTGATACATTTCAATCTAACAACACAATTACGGTAAACCCGTATTACGTTATTTCGAAAATAAATTAAAAGTACTTGCATGGCATAAAGTAAAAATACCCATTAAATAAGGGTTTTATGCAGCATGTTGTTAAGAAATATAGTAAGTACATTGTAAAAAGTTGGTCGCGTCCTGGAAATTGGTCTAAAATATTTGTGTTGGTCTCCGAATATTAATTTCTTATACTTTTACAAATGACAAATTCACATTTTGAGTATAGTGGCCTCTTTTGACAAATTTGGTTTATTTATCCAAATAAATAAAGTCCATGGTTGTTCGTTTTTTGTATAAAAATGAAATAACAATAAAATAACACAAAAATTGTTCCTGTGTTTTAAATTTTTTTGTAGGTGGGGGGAGAGGGGAGCTGCAGATAAAAGTTTCCCCACGGTCTTCAAATTCATGTCATCAAATAACTCTACATCAGCTGATTAGTAAATCATGTGAACTGTTTGTATAGTAGCAGAAAATCAAACAATTACTTCAATATATTGTAACGATGTATATTGTAATCGATTTTTATTATATTAATATTGAGGGGAGAAACCTGTGAAAATTTATGAAATTTGTTGAAAAATTCAATTTTTGCATTTCATCACTATAAATACAATTGCACTTTCTAGTTTTATGTCCCGGAGTCTTATTCGTTTGACACATTTAAATGCCAAATTGATGGTTTAAATGTTCATGCGCAGTGTGTGCCACGTCCCCTTTTTACACATTGTGTGTTCTTTCCTATATAATAATGGAATACTACTTGGAATTTCACTGTCTCTTTTCAAGGAATTTTTGGTAGAGTCTCTGAAGAATGTTTCAGCACTTGAAACCATTGTTGGAGACCTAATTTATTGCCACAATGAGCTCATTCCTGTATACAGCATTTTTGTGTTTGGTCATGTACATCAGAGTTCTTGTAAGTATTTCTTTAGCGTATTCTCAGTTATATTAAGTGGCCTTAATTTTTATTTCACTATTTTCAGTTTTTTCACTTCAAGTGTAAATTATTAGTAAGTAAAGATGTTTTGGTTAGGTCATGGTTTTCCAAGTTAGTTTGATAGGATACTTGTTTTGTTATTATATTTATACTATGTATAAATTTATACAGTTATTTATGTTTATTAGTAAGTAATGAGACAAGAGTACCCCAAGAAGGTAGTAAAGGGTTCCACTTATGCAGCTGGATTTTTCTAAGGTCAGTGAGAACCCCAATATACATTTCAATTTTAAAACTCATTTATCCAAAAATTAGTTTTGGCAGCACATTACAGTATTTAAGAAATCCTTCGTGTCATATTTTAAATATGATTTTGAAACTTTTACAGTAGTTTGATAAATATATAAAGAATGAAACTTACTTATACTATAACAAATAATTATTTGTTTATAATATTAAGACAGATAAGCTAAAATTCAGTGGCGCATTCATTGACGGGGGTGTGGAGCAGAAACCCGAGGGAGGGGATGAGAAGTGGTAGTGCTCAAAAGAGGTCTGTTCTGTGCCAGGGCAAGCGTGGAAGCGGCCCGAAATTTATGACTCTCAGCTGCACGAGTATTTTGAAAGGGTTTTAAAAATTCAGAAGAAGCAAATAGCCACATTAAATTTTAATGAAGAGAGGATACCTAGTGTTTTCAAAATAAAAATTAATAAGCATGGACATGTCGAAGAGGGTTGAACAGAGAAGTGTTGAGTCTGGAGCCAGTGGTGCGGAGAAACAAAATTATAGGAAAGGTTGAGCTACGAACCGCGAGGGGTGTTTTGGTAAACACGGGAAGGAATACGGCCAGACGAGAAGGTGTCCATTGTGCAGGGAAGACGACCCTAGCAGAGCGAGCGACTGAGTAGTCGTGTGGGGAGCGACCCTGCGATCTAAGCGTCTAGACTCGTCGTCGAAAGGGGTGTTAAGAAAATTCCCCAGACGTGTCAAAATTAAGTGACGTCATTAGAACGCCGATGGCGGGGAACGTTTCTCGAAATTAAATAAAGTCGTGAGAAAAGAAGTAGGTCACGATTAGGGGGAAAGGGCCAGAAAATAAATGAAAAGGAGCCCGTGAAAAAGAGTTGATATTAACAAATACAATCATTGGCCAAGGAGGAGTACACATCACCATAGGAGGGGGACCTGAGTAGCAGCTCGGTAATGCACCATCTATCGGTTAAAAGCACTATTAAACACGATATGTCATGTGAGAAAGTACATCGTTATAGTCAATTAGATCTGTTACGTAGCACCGATAAGTAATAACGAGTAATTTTCTCGGTGAATAAACTTTTGTCTCCTGGACGCAGTCATCCGCCTGGGGTATACCAGTTAATCCGACGGACACGGAAGGGAGGTAGCAGAGTGCTGTCGAGGGGGACACCGCGGTTCAAGATCGCCGACATGCTGAAACACGAAGCATGCCGTTCTACTCTTGCTTAGAGCTGTAAACCTACACTGGGATCCATTCTGATTTCTTTGTAAGGTTGCCGTCATGGAGACGGCACTCTGCTAGTTCCATGCCGTTAAAGGACTTGAGAAACAAGCGACGACGTGCTTGTGCGACCTGTAAATTTTGGACGGAAAATTTATGTCATGAATGTGTGCGCGAGATCTTTTGGGTGGAAAATAAGTGATTTTTTTTCTTGTATTAGCCTTTATGCAATTGTTTGATTTTGTAATAAATTTTGTTTTTCAAAATCCACTAAGTTCTTTCACCACATCAAAGTAGTCTTGAATCCCGTAATGCCCAATAGGTCACATAACTCTCGAACCCACGTCCTGTCAAATGAGAAAAAAGTAATGTTTTTGAGCCTTTAATTGCAGAAATGTTACAATATGTATTTTTGCATGTATGTATAAATATTCTCGAAGGCTTCCACGGCCGGAGTCATGTCGCTGGGCTTTCCGGTTGGTGCCGCGTCTGAAGGTAGTAAGCAACTACCTTCAAACGCGCCACTAACCTGAAAGCCCAGGTATGCATGTAAGTATGTTTGCAGGTATGCATGTATATATGCATACATGAATGAATATATGTATGTATGATTGTATGTACTCGTTTTGACCATGCAAGGATCACAGCATTAGTGAGGGACAATTTTACAGGGGTTATTCTAAATATCTTGTGGAATATTTTTGGTGGGAACGATGTCTAGAAAGAATCTATATCCAAGTAATTCAACAGCAGTACAGAGGGTACACTTTTCCATGATCCATGATTCTCATATGAACAGAGACATTGAAGAGAAACGCAACAAATATTTCTGGCCCTGCAGGGAATTGAACCAGAGATCTCCATAGCAGGCTGACAGAATTGAACCGTGACAGATGAGTGCACTTGCCATTAGCTATTGATTGGGTCTCAATTATTTATTAATTTATACATGAACATATATCCAATGACAAATCAGTTTTGTGTGGAAATAAATATAGTTTACTTACCAAGTCATTTTAATTATTACTATATAACCTTAAGCATTTAAAAAAATTGTAAACCAAGTGACTCTACAAAGTTTCACAACCGCTAGATGAAAATTCTTAACTTTCTAATAATTTTAATAATACTCTAAAGGATACTTGGAGTGCTATGGACATTAATTTGTTAGACTTGCAATATATTCTAACACTGGGATGTTGAAGGAGAAAAAACACTTTCTCCCTGTTAATGTTCTCCCAACATTTTCAGCTGTTCCTTGATATTTTCAAGTGTTACAAAATCCTTGATTTTCCAGGTGTGAAAACATCCCAAGTAATATTCCACATAAATTCCTCTTAACAAAGCATTAACCCTCACAAATGCCCCCCCAAAATGAAATACACTAATATCAGTGAAACAAATTTCTCACACTGTTCCCTATTTTCCATTTGACAGTTTTCCTGTTTTCTGAAAGAAAATATTACATTTCACTAAGGTACAAATGTTAAAGAAACAATATGAAATTATCCTCCACAATTTTAATTGATATGTTTTATTACAAAACAGAAATGTTTTCAAGAGCTTTCCCCATCATCAGTGTTCTACAACAATAAACATGATAAATACACAAGAAATGTACAAAAGACAATATACAATTTACAAAGAATGAATAAACCTAAACCAAGAAAGATAAATTAGTGGTGCAAAACCATGGTACATACTTTCTCATATAATTTTCTCCGTCCGCAGCATTGAGTGACAAATAATTCTATAATGAAAGTGTTATTTTTGACATGCCCCTGTACATTTTGGTTGTCTTCATGTGCTCTATTTGAATCATTCACTGTAGAAATCCTTTAACTAGCATTGACATATCTCCAATTTGCAAATTCCATCATTTGGTTTTAGGAGGAGGTTAGCTGGGTAGGGTTTATAATCCATTTCAAATGATAGACAAATTATTAAAATATTATCCATGCGAGCTCAAATGGAAAATTCTGTCGAGTAAAATTAAATTGGATATGCGACCATCTATGTCCGAGTTTCATTATTTTCCCTATATGGAGCATTGCATTTTAACCTCTGGTTTCAGTTCACATTGTGAAAATTTTTAATTTAACACATTTGTTGCTGTGTAAATTGCAGGTGGTTCACACTTAGGAACGCCGCATGTATTGCTGATGCTTAACAACCTTGTTCTTCTTTGACACAGCGTTGCTCAGCCTTGTTTCACGCTAAAACACTGTATTTACATAGGTTAATGTTTCTCTGTCTCCGGGACAAATATTGTGTTCTAGCACAAATAAATTTTTCATGTGAAACGTGCTGCAAATATTTCTAAATATATCTTAAGAGATTTCTTTCATGCATTTTTAAAATTGTTAGTAATATTCAAATAATGTTAATAAACTGGATATGAAACAATTGGATTTTGTTTCAAGAATATATTTTCTTCTTCTTTTACATAGGGTTTATTCCTTTTCTACTCCAAAGCCATCAGAAGAATGTTCCAAGGGTTCTTCATCATATAAAATTTCATTTAACATATCTTCTACACTTTGCAGACACCCATAGTCAAAAACGAACACAAATTGGCTACACTAATTACTAAAGCAAACAAATTGCTCAGTCACATATTCACCAGTTTAGATGCATGTCACAAATGCTAACACATAGATAATATCGATATATTATATTCCCTTGGTGGAACTAACTATCTAGTTCCACCTAGAGTAATTCCCCAATGTTACATTAATCCTAGGGTAATTCTCCCATGTTACATCCTACGAAAAACTATAAGATAGGAAATTTATTTCACAGAGTCAGTGGGCCAACTCAGGAATAGACACACCAACCAAGATCAACTAATTGTTGAGAGTTCCAAGAATCCAAGTTGCGCTGTCAAAGACACTTGCTCTGTGTGATGCGAGAGAGAAATTTTGCTTGCAATGCCATGCAGTGACTTACATTTCAAATTTATGGAAAAATGACATAAATAATGTCCATTATCAACAAAGACATTACATTTTGCTATTGCATACCCACTCAAGCATAAAAAATTATTTGGCCCAGGACCGAGAAAAAATCTTTAGTATTGTGTCAGTCAACATGGTAATTTAAGTTTTTAAATAATGTTGCAAACACTATATTAACAATAAATTATAGACAATTCTGCTACATTAGACATAAAAGAATTCATATCATTAAACATAAAAAATCCTATTGACTTCAGTTATTACATTTTGCATGTAAAACCATCGCTCACTTATCAAGTAATATGCACCACTATAAAAATACGACACTTCCCGGATATAGCAACCTCAACAATTAGCAAAAATGGTAAATGAACCATCCAATACGTGACCTTCTTCAGCAAAAAGATCGCATTCCCTAGACCTCCAGACATGATGTTATCACCAAAACCATTGAGAGGAAAAAGTACATTTCTGTTCTCCATTTAAGATGAACATGTAAACACATGACATTTCTAGTTAACTACATTCTTTGGACATCCGGGATTCAACACATACAAACTATGCGGCAAAAACATACATTGTGGAATGAGACTTGTGGCAAATAAAACAAATTGTATGTACTATCATACTTATATGAGAGAGTAATAAATTGAAACCAACTTTTATTGTCAGGCTCACAGTCAGTAGATGAACTTATTACAGTGTTTTATTTGAAATTTGAAAGTAAAATAAATATTCAGAATATAATTTCGAAACATTTAGAGACTTATGAGTCTCATAAATATTGTAAAAGTGTTACGTAAATGTTATTTTGTTGTAGACAGAAATAGATGCATTTACGTATATGCAGTCCTTACACTGTCCTTCAATGTATTTTATCATTATCAACCTTTTATTTCAGTTTATCAAAAGTTTATTCTACGTTTGCTTTGTCCTTTTACACTGCTAAATAATATTCTAATAAGTAATAAGTAAACTAATAAGAAAGTGCAGCAGACAGAAATTATTTTACCAAGTCTATACCAAATTTTCAAGCAAAATGCTGGTGTAATGCATACTAATTGTACTTTACGTACAGCAAATCAGATATTTCCGCCACCTTACATACAGAATCAGGGATCACCAAATCGGATATTTCCGTCAAAATCTTGCTTTCGAATTTTTTCTTGATTTCAATACCTTCTATATACTACGTATATGAGAAAGTAAAATACAATGTAATAAACATACCCAAGTTACATGGGATCAACATAAATAATACAGACTCAATTAAATAAAAATTGAAATGTCTCTATTCAATCTGAGTATTCAGAAAAACAGTGACGGAGTCAATGGACAACGATCATGTGAATATGGATCTGACGGAGGAGTAAGTTAACAACTGAATTAATTTAAAATATTGTAACCGAAGAACAGTAGCGGAATGAATGGACAACGACCATGTGTAAAAGGAGATGGACAAACAGGGAAGTTAATAGTTAAATAAATTTAAAATGGTGCTGGTTTCTACTTCAGTTTGTCCATTGAGACAAAGGAATTAAGGGTTACGTAAAAGTTTTTAAATTTCAAGGTTTTTGTAAATATTTCATTTAGGACCTTTGTTTTCTAAATGTAAAATTTGAAATTGTGAAGAAGGGTCAAAAGAGTGATTGCAATTGTTAAGGTGAATTGCGAAGGCTGATAGTTCAGTATTTCTCTTTCAGGGCCTTATGTGTTCATCCAATCTGATGTCAATAGTTTGCGGGAAACATTTTTTGAGAATTAAATTTTTCTCTTTGCTGCTGATGAATTTTTCAACCATTTTTGTATAGTAGCAATAGCTGGAGCCAAGGGTTTTGATGAAACTTACTTCTTTTTGAAAGTTTTCCTTAGATGTGGGTACCAAAGAGAGCCTGCATATCCATGGTTAGAAGGCAGCTATTGTATGTAATGTGATATATGTAGTGAGTGGTTTGGGATTACCACATCAGTGGGTGGGTTTTCTGTAAATTCTCAAAAAATGTTTCCCTCAAGCCATTGAAATGAACAAAATTACCATACATCAGCACAATCTCCCAAAGATAGGACAACAGCTGAGCAAATTTAAGGATTTACGAATTTGTTACAAAACTGGCAATACTTTAGGAAAATATCTGACGAAACACAAACACCACATATCGATTTTAGATAAAAATAGGATACATAAATGTAATTGTAATGATTGCAATGCTGCTTATGTTGGACAAATGGGAAGAAAGTACTCCATCATATTTATCCATCTTTTCCAATAGTTTCATCGTAGAGTACTCAGACATGTTTAGAAAATTACTGAATGTAATAACTCTTGTTTCTCACTGAAAATTCAGTTCCAAGAGAAAACATTCTGTAAATGGGATTGTTATCCAAATAGTTTCCAGAGTTGGTTTTTGGATAAAAAGATAATTCTTGACCGATTGTCTAGTAATTCTTGACTGATTGTCGCAAGGTATATTAACTGAATGACAACTACATTCATTAACCAGAGCAAATATTCTATAATGCTTTAACATCATTAACAACCATGACTGTTTCCAGAGAAAGCAGTTCGTAGTTAACTGCTACATCAGTATAAGTCATGACCATTCTTATCCATAGGTTTATTGACAATTCTGGCTAGATGTCTGAGAGCTTCTTGTTGTGTTTTTGATAAAAAGTAAATTATATTTGCATACAGTGGTCTCCAAATTTGAGAACCATAAGTTAATTTACACCTCACTAAACTCATATAATGTTCTAATACAATGAAAATTTTTGAAATTTCTATTGTTTCTGACAATAATATTACGTTTTTTAGAAGCTTCACTTTCAATATAATCAATGTGCTTATAGAAATTAAGTTTGGCTTTGAATATTATTCCCAAGTCTTTAATTGATTGCACTCTTTTTTTTTTGGGGGGGGGGTGGCTTTAGGGCTCGTCAACAGCAAGGTCATTAGAGCCTTTGCACTCTATTCAAAGTTTTGTCAATTGAATATTTTAATAAATTGGGGAACTATATTCTGGAAAATGAGATGGTTGAGCATTTATTCAAGTTCAAAATTAGTCCATTGACATTACACCAAGTTAACTACTCTATCAAGTTCAGCTTGTAGGTCAATGTAATCACTTACTTATCGATCTGCTTGTACAGTTTTCAGTCATTGGCATACACAAAAGAGGGTTTGAATTTTTAACAACATTGACCAGATCATTGATGAAAATAGAAAAAAAGGGGAGCAAAAAAGGATCCTTGAGGAACATTTCACCGAGAAAGGTTCTAATGTGACTTTTTTTAATCATAACAATCTTCTTTCTATTATTTAAGTAATTTGACAGAAATCTAATAGTAGAGGGATTTAGACCAAATAACTGAAGTTTTTTGATTAATAATTGATGAATTAAATAACAATGAAACAATGGGAAGGTTAACCTTTGAAATTTGTTTAACGAAAAGTCCAGGTATACCATTAGAATCATTAGAGTTGAGTGATTTAAGGGACCTGATATTATTAGCAATACCTTCTACAGAAACTGATAATTCCTTATCATTTAAAAAGACTATTAATAGTTTGCTCATCAAAACATACAACCCCACTAGCAAAAAGAGGTTCAAAATGCTGGATGAACAAATCAGTAATTTCTTTAACATTGTGGGCTCTGATATTGTTCAAATACTTCATTGAAGGATAGCCCATCATTTATCTTTTCTCATCAATAAAAAGACAAATTTTTAGTATCACACGATATAGAACTTTCAACCTTAGACAAATACAAATCATAGCATGTGGCACCAGTGGCGCACCTAAGTGGGTGCGGTTCGCACCGGGTGGCATTTTTTATATTTAGTTATAGTTGTAAAAAACAACTTGTTCACTTCATAAGTTTACTATTCGATTTCCACGAATCATGAATTACTATATTATTTCGAATATTTTTCCTCGTCGTCAAGTCAATGTAGAGTAGAAAATATTATCTCTAAAAATTTTGCTCGGATACAGACATCAATGGTGCCGACGTCGAGTAGAAGTTCTATGTACTACTCCGTGCTCGATGTTTATCGAATTCTAAGTTACCATGGACATGACGCGGCTGTCACATGCACGAGGCTACGTCTCTGCCTCCACTTCGTCCCTCTGGGGTCAACTCTCGCTGCGCGAACAGTATTTTGTTCTATGTTGGTGCTTGGAATGTACGCAGGCACCGATACTAGACGAAACACTGGCGGCCGCGTATGAATAATCTTGAAGGTCCGCGATACCCAATATGTTTTCATAAGTTAAGCGGTCGACCTGTACGCACTTTTTACTGCATGGTGGTTCAAATATTGTGTAACTTGCAAGTAGTAATTTATATAAGTGTTTCAGTTTTCAGAAAATTATTCTAAGGTAAATTATTAAAAATTAAATTTCTTTTGTTTTCTATTGCATTAAAGTAGCACAAATTATTTGTGTTTTATTGAAATTTCACGAAATTTATTATTTATGTTAAAAAATTATTACACCTATTATCAAAAATACAGTTATTTATTAAAAATATTACGCTTTTCCAATTGAAAAAATGTTTAAATAATTTAAATTAAGTCTATTTTACTGAAAATTTAAGTCTAATAATTTAAGTCTATTTTACTGAAAATTATTCAGATTTACGACAATATGAAAATATTCAAATTTCTCCATTAATAAATATTACACGAGAGATAAATAATTTTGAAAAATACATTTTTTAAATACGAAATAGACGTTTTATTTCTATAATTTGTTTTTTTTAATATATCCGTAGGATGAAACGAATAAAAGAAAGCAGAGCGTCATTTAGAAAGAAAAAGAAGACAAGGGAGGAAATACACAAGAAAAATACTGGAGCACTACTCAAATACATCTCTCGTGAATCAACTTCTAGTTCTTTTAATATTGTTGCCTCAAGTACTGGCGAAGAAGCAGCTGCACAAATTATTCTGTCTATTTCTATGAAAGATGTTGGTTTATGGCCTAACAAGAGGACAATACAAGATTATTCCTGGTACGTCAAGGTTTGTTTGCAATTCAAAATTTAGACGTCGATTTCAGTGAAGGAGTAAAATGTCCTGGTAATACAATCAAAGCCAAAGGTGAAACAAGAAAGCTTAATCGCAACTGTTTTTTTCAAATTTTGCCTAATGGTGGAAAGCTGTTAAGATCGTGGATAGTGTATTCACCATCGAAGAAAAGTATTTATTGTTTTTGCTGCAAACTGTTTGATGATCTTTGTCAATCAAGTTTTAACACTGAAAATGGTTTCAAAAATGGTGGAAACTTAATCTCAAAATAAGTCAACACGAGTTGAGCCCATTGCACATTCGATCATTTTCCCAATGGAAGGAATTAGAAATAAGACTTGGACATGGCGCAACTTTTGATAAACTACAACAACAGAATATTGATAAGGAAATAAAAAATGGAAGGAAATTCTTACAAGAATACTTGATATAATTAGATTCTTAGCAAAACAAAATTTGGCGTTTTGAGGTCATCGTGAAAGTGTTCATCAGGCAAACATCAATTCAATGGAAAATAGAGGAAATTTTCTAGAGCTTGTTGACTTGTTGGCTAAGTACGACCCAGTATTACGTGAACATGTAGTAAATATTAAGATGGGTAATAAATATAGTATCTCTTATTTGTCGTCGAAGATTCAAAATGAATTCATAGAGCTATTGAGAGGTGCAGTGAGAAAAACAATTATGGATCAAATAAAGCAAGTGAAATACTTTCGTATGATATTTGACAGCACTCCAGATATTTCTCACAAAGATCAAACCAGTCAAATTATTAGATATGTAGTTATTGATGGCAGCGAAGTTAAAGTTGTAGAATCGTTTATTAATTTTGTAGAAACTAAACGAAAAACTGCTGAGGAAATCACAAATATGATTTTAACAAAATTAGAAAATGACGGTTTAGATATACAAAATTGCAGAGGACTGGCTTATGATAATGCTGCCGTCATGGCAGGAAAGCACAGCAGTGTTCAAACTCGCATTAAAGAAATAAATCCAAATGCAGAATTTGTAGCATGAACCATTCTTTAAACCTAGCATGTTTACATGCAGTTTCTACTGCTATTGATTCCATAACATTTTTTGGAACTATTGTTTTCTTCTTCCACTCATCGATGGGATGTTTTACTTTCTTTCACTGGTCTAGGTGTTAAACACAGTGTAGAAACTCGCTGGAGTGCTAGAGCAGAAGCGGTAACTATAGTAAAAATCAATTTTATTTTTACATTTTAAACGCTTTGGAAAAATTGACATTTGAAGAAGAAAATAGTAAAACAAGATCAGATGCTGGAATATTACTTAATTCAATGCAATCTTTTTCTTTTCTATGTTATCTCAATTTATGGGAACACGTCCTTTTGGAAATTAATGATGCGCAAAAATACCTGCAAATAAAAGGGTTAAATGTCCATCAATGCCATATAAAACTACATTCTTTGCAAACCCATTTAATGGAACAAAGAGATGTGCTAATACAAAATGCTGTTATAGCAGCCAAAACAATTTGTGAAGAGTTGGAGATATCAACTGAGCGTTGAGTTAGAAGGAGAAAAAATATGAGTGGGGAAAATTCACAAGACGTGGGGCTATCCTTAGAACAAGAAGTACGAAGAGAAATGTATTTATCTATGGATAGAATTATAAAGGAAATAAAAGAACACTTTAATCAGTTGCATGTCCTTGTAAGAAAATACTCGTGGATAATACCACGTAACCTACTAAATGAAGAATTTGAATGTCAAATAAATGACTTATTGACATTGATAAAGAACAGTTCCATAATGAAAGAAAAAGGATCCAGGTTTTTATGGCTGTACCTGCACTACAAGAAGAGGCAAAATGTTGGGAANGAGAATTAATATGTTTACATACACGTGTACAATTTGTTTGTTTATCCAAAAGAAATGAAATTATTTATTTATAAATATAAAATATTTAATGGTATTTTTTTGGTAAATTAATTATATGTTTTGTCTCATAGGTGGGGAACCTGCAGCCTCCGTAAGTTTCTTGTGGCCTTTAAAAAAGTATCTTGTATTTTTATAAAAGTTGCATTTATAGGTATATCAACTTATGTGGCCTCCTTTATTACTGCTTAATTTAAATATGGCATCCAATGGTAAAAATGTTCCACACCTATAGTTTGTCTCAATTACAATTATTTATTAATGTTTATTAATTTATAAAAACCACCATTTGATTGACTTAGAAAGGGCGAAAATTGGAGACTGCCCCGGGTGGCAAAAGTTCTATGTACACCACTGTGTGGCACTCTCAAAATTACATTGGATTGTTAATATACAAAATTCATTGTAATCTTGATGTAGTTTTAAATCTTTTATGAGCAATCTTTTTTTGCAGTAATTAATTTTTTCAATTCATTAGAAAACCATCTGGGATATTTAGAGGGATAAATAACAAAAGAGGGAACATATTGAATAATGATCTCACCCCATCTAAAGTAAAAGATATTAACACATTCATGCAAACCTTTCCCTCAAAATAGATCATCCCAGTTTAAAATGTTTAAAGCAGCTGATCCCAGTTTAACACATTTAAAGATTAAAGTTAAAATTATTGAAACCTCTTCTTATAATATTATTATTAGGCTTGATAAAAGCACTTAAGATTTTCAGAAAAATTATTATGATCTAAATTATTAATTTGTACAGTTATCTCTAAAGGGGTATGAAATCAGACATTTGCTCCATCATAAAATAAAAACGCATATTTATTTAAACAAGTATTTTTGAAGTTAAAGAAACAGAGATCAAGTAAGTTACCTTTGGTATTACAAATATCCGATATTTGAAAAAAATTATTATCGTAAGTAAATGATGAGAGAACTGATGCAGTCATATTTTAAATTGATTTAGTCGTTAACCTACTCCTCTATCTTATACTCATTGCGAGATACATTTTCACATGACAGTAGTCCATTCACTCCGTCACTGTTTTTCTGAATACTCAGATTGAATTGAGACCTCTCAATTTATATTTTATTGGGACGGAATTATTTATGTTGATCCCATGTTACTTGGGTAAGGTTATTACACTGTATTTTACATTACATTTATCTTTCTATGTTTAGGTTTATTCATTGTTATTTTGTACATTTCTTGCGTACTTATTAACTTATGATGGAGAAAGTTCCCAAAAACAAGTCTGTTTTGTAATAAAACATACCAATTAAAATTGTTGAAAGATAATTTCATTTTGTTTTCTTAACATGGATTTCCACAAGATTTTGGTTGCAACCATAAATGTTACCAGCAAGGTATATACTTTTTTAAGAAATTTCTTTGAGCTGTTCACATACATGAAGATTGAATAAAATTTCCTGTAGCTCCAAATGTTGAGACACTGTTAGTCGTACTGCTGCCTCCACCAAAAAGGGACCCTCCAGGTGAGCCAAATCCAGTTCTGTAGAAAAAACCAAATCTAGTTTTAGTTCCCATTAGAACAAAATTCACTCAGTGATTATGTTAGGTCTATTTGGAATAATTGTCTTGGCCAATCATTTAAAATGATCCATATTTCTCACAAGACTGTAACTAAAGAGCATTTTATAAAACAGTCTTCAATACTAATAAATAGGTACTTCATAATTTCACGGCCGCGAATCACAGGATACTTTTAAGTGACATCGGATCAAATTCAAACCTCATGGCAACCTTCTAATTTAAGAAATATCGCGCCAAAAACGCAAAATCGGTTATGCGCAAAACCGTGTAATGTGGCCGATTAACTGCTACTTTACTTTACTTTGCTCATATTTCGAGATACAACTCCTAAAATGAACAATGATTTCCTTTTGACACTGAACAAATCCATGCGTTTGTATTTTGACGCATATATTTGAACGATGCAAAAATTGAATAAATGGAAAAAATAAACTATTGGAAGAGGGGTCCAGGAGGGGGAAGAGGAGAGGGAGTGTTTTTCTATCTGTTATAAAGTTTAAAAAAATATTGCTTGAAAGGTACAGACTACTGATGATAAATTATAACATTAAATTTCCCTTAAAACAAAACTTAAGATAAGAAAGTAGTCGAAACTTATATATCATGAAACAAAACATAGCTTCAACATAAAATATATCACACAAAAAGCTCATAAATGACCAGGACAAAATCCCAATTTCAACATGATGAAATTGGAAATTTCAACTTAATGATAAAATGGGGTCTTTACTTAAAATAAGTGATTCAACAAGATTGTTTATCTCAAATGTGTCCTAAATGGATTGTCAAATTGAGTTTTTACCATGTCCAATTGTGGAGCCTATCATTCAATATATTTAAATAATTAGTGGCTTTCCTCAGCTGCCGCTATATTGACTCTCTTATTGATTCTTTTTTAACTGAACAATGTATTGTTTAATCCCGACCTTTTTTTATAAGCCCAAGAAGATTAAACATTTACTGAATGTGAACAAACTTTAGCAATATAACAGAGCTGCAAATATTGAAATATTTGGTTTTACTGACAAAGAAAATGAATACTTTACTTGAAGCAACAGAAGGTCTTGTCCCTGGTCCAGGTGCTTGATATGGTGCTCTTGGCCATGCTTTAAAAAGGAAATGTTTAAATATTCACAATGTGGTTCGTCTGTTAATAGGTTTTCTTTCAAACTCAATGAATGTAATATCTTCGTATTCATATTTTCTCAGTCTTTTAAGCACCACTGAAATAACTACTCATTTAGTTCCATTTAAAAAATTAATAATAGGGCCAAAATCTCTGTAATATGTCTGATGACTAGCCTCGTATCATGACTTATCTTGGTGAAAACCACACCTCAATAACTTGAACTCTTTGGGAGATATTTGAGGTAAACGTTCTTAAAGAATAAATCTGTATGAAATGACAGTTGAAATAATATTATACTAATAATATGCCAGTATATAACAACATACCCACTCTGAGCAAATAAAGATCCTCCAGATTGACCAAAAGAAGCATTTCCTCCAAAAGAAGGCTGAGATCCTCCCATAAATGATCCAGTAGGTTGTCCAAATGCATTGGATAGGCCTCCAAATACAGAGGTAGAAGTAGAACCTGGCTGTCCAAATACACTATTCGATGTTGTAGGAGAGGATTGACCAAATATTGATGGAGCTGAACTTCCTGAACCAAATGCTGGAGCAACAGAGGTAGTAGCAACAGCTTGTCCAAATACAGGTGTTGCAGTTGTACTCTGTCCAAAAACAGATGAAGCTGTAGTAGCGGACTGACCAAATAAAGTGGATGACTTAGATGAAGTTTGTCCAAAAACTGGCGTAGTAGTTAAAGTAGCAGGTGGAGCAAAAACTGACGTTTCTGTTGTAGCAGCAGGTTGACCAAACACAGAAACTGTTGTTGCAGTTGAGGATGATGGACCAAAAACTGGAGTCCCTGATGAAGTTACAGTACCACTGAACAGGGAACCTGAAGACGTGGTCATAACTTGTCCAAAGATGGGGGTATTCCCAGATGTAGTTGAGCTAAAAACCGTTGGTGGTGAAGCCTTTTGACCAAATAATGAACTAGTAGAGGTGGTAGAGGTTGATCCAAAAACTGAAGCAATGGAAGTTGTAGTTCCTTGTCCAAAGATTGGAGCATCTGTTGTGGTACCTTGAGGTTTAAACATTGCAAGAGAAGACGTAGTTGCCTGTCCAAACAAACTCCCTGATCCGAACACTGAAGATGAAGTTGTAATAGTATTAGTGGAAGTAACAATAATAGGTGATGAAGGAATAGCAGCAGGGGTTGGAGTAATAGTAGTAACAGAAGTAAGGGTTAAAGTAGAAGTTGAAGTAATAGTATTAGAAATAGATGTAGTAGTAGCAGTAGCAGCAGCAGCAGCATCAGGCATCAAAGTAATATTACTAGAAGGTACTGAAGTAATAATAGCAGTAGCAGTAGCAGTAGTAGCAGCAGCAGCAGCAGCAGCAGCAGCAGCAGCAGCAGCAGCAGCAGCAGCAGCAGCAGCAGCAGCAGTAGTAGTAGTAGTAGCAGCAGCAGCAGTATTATTATTAGTAGTAGCAACAGTAGCAACAGTAGTAGTAGAAGCAGTTTTAGTAGTAGTAGCAGCAGCATTTGCACAAACAGAACCTATCACAGATGTAGAGCCACCAAACAATGGAGCACTTGTTACAGTATTTCGAAACAGCGTGGTATGGACTGTGGTTGAGGCAGTTGTAGTTCCTGGGGTTAGGAGAGATGAAACTGAAGATGTTGCACCCAAGACAGATGGAATTGAACCTTGTGAAGCTGTTGTGCTAGTAGCAGCAGCCTGAATTGTAAGCTCAGAGGAAGTAGTGGCAATTGAGGAAGATAAAATTGGTGATGTAACAGATTTATTTCCTAAGGCACTACTCGTTGCACTGGAGAATGTAGCACTAGGGGAAAATGAAGAAACAGTAGATGAGGTAACATTAGATGTTGTATTATATGCTCCACCAAAAATAGGGGCCTTTTGACCAAAGATACTTCCAGTGTTCTGAGTAAAAGTTGAAGGGGAACACACAGGTTGACCAAAGAAAGTGATAGAAGTGGTTGTACAAGCATTTTCATCCTTGATATCATCATGTGTTTTCCCACCAAAAATACTTATATTAGGTGAAGATGTGTCAGGTACAGAGAAGGAAATTTTTTTTTGAGAATTTGAAATAGCTGAAACAGAAGCAATAGCAGATGTAGATGAAGCAGAAGAAGAATCAGCAGTTGATATTTCTACATTCTCAGCCTTTCCCCCAAAAGAAGGTACTGCAGATGTAGTACTAAGAGAACTTAAATGACTAAAATTGAAATCTACAGGAACTGTTCCCACCGCAAATTTGGTTCCAAGAGGAATAGTAATACTAGGTGAAGGGTTTTGAGTAAGAGTTTGAGCACAGGAACCATTTGTAGAGGTGTTGGCATTTGGACTGCCCTTACTTGAATTTATACTACTCTTAGTTAATACAGTATGATAAGCAGAATCAGCTGCAGCTATATCACAAGAATTAGATTCAGCGCAACTTTTTGTTGAAATCCCACCAAATACAGACTTTGCTGTAGTTGTTCGCCCTGGCAGGAGAGCAGAATTCATGGAAAAAGAGAAAGGTGTACTTGTATTAGAGCTACCAAATGAAGGAGTTTCTGAGGACTCTAATACATTAGTATTTGTAGATAAAGGTTGTCCAAAGAGTGTCTTGCTAGCCAAATCTGATGAAGCACAGGATGTACTTGTCCCAAATGCCAAAGAAACAGCAGAGGTAGTAGTTGCAGGTTCCACTATTTCAGAAGCAGAGGCAAAATACTGCACAGAATTTGTGGTAGTTGTAGTGACTCCAGGCGAAAAGAAATTAAAACCTGAATTTTTGTTTAGGGTACAAACAAATGATTCAGCAGAAGTTGGTGTAGATAACTGAAAGTGGAAAGAACCAGCACTATTACTTTTTGCATAACTTCCAACAGCAGGTTGAGTGCCAAAAGTGAAGTTAGGTATTCCTTTACTCTTCGATGCTGCTGCACCCAATTTAGAAGAATTTACTTGTGGGGAGAATGAAAGCAAACTCTGCTTATTGGTTGAAGATGATGTTGATTCAGAATGGGTATCATCAAGTTTAACATTGTCACCACTAACTGTGTGAGACAAATATGAGACCTTAGGGAAAGAATCAGATTCTTTGAATTTTGACTCAACACTTTTTGCAATATGTCCAAGAAAGTCTCCAGGAGTCGTCTGATCAGTAGACAGAGAAAAATCTTGCTTTTCACCTTTCCAATGGGATTTTGATTGTGCAAACACTACACCACTATTTTTATCNTCACCTTTCCAATGGGATTTTGATTGTGCAAACACTACACCACTATTTTTATCAGTAACGAAAGTAGAATCTAATTCAAAAGTATTACAAGTTTCAGGTATGCCACCATTTGCTTTGTCAAGGCCAAAAGAAGTTGAATGAAGTGCTTTGGAGTTGCTTAGAATTGCTTCATGAGATTTTGAAATGTTATCAATTGCTAAGGATTTCAAAGAACTGCTTATCCGCTTCTCAGGTTTTGTGTGTCGAACAGATCCTTGCGTAAGAAATTCCCTTAAAGTTTCCAATTTGCTCGGAGTCAATTTAGAAGCCACGGAGGCTACCATTGAATAACGTCCAGCTGCCATAATTTCAGAAATATCACTGCTTTCTACACTTGAGCATGTGGCCCCAAGTCGCATTTGGAGAAGATTCTCAGCCAATATTGCAAGATCTGTATCACTGAAAATAATATCAAAATATCATAAATATTTTTACATATCCCCCCCCCCAACAAAAAAACAAATTTTAATAATAAATTTATTGTCAAAAAAGCAGTTATAAACTGCATATGACCACATGGAGGACAATTAACTACATTACTCTCCGCAAGCCAGAAAGGGACCACCCCGATCGAGAACCTTAAGGTAGAGACGAATTTAACACTTCAGCATACTAACAGAATACCAACAAATTTATATTTAATAATACACAAAAATCTTATTTCACAAGTACGAATTATTATGAACTATAGATTATACAGAACATATTGTTTATATATCATAACTAATAAAATAACTCTAAATTCGAGATTTATTATTTCAATAGACTCTTAGGCAAGACCTACAGAGTCTGTATAAAAAAACCACCTCTACCCAAAGGAGGAAAACAAAAAAAAATTGGACCAGGATGAGGCTACAGAATTAATATACACAACAGTGCCAAGGTGGAGTAAAGATAAAACTAAACTTGTATGAATAATAAGAAACAATACAAGCATGCAGAAAAATAGTTTCAAAATGTTATCAAATATTTTCAAGTATACAGCAATGGCATGATTAAGCACAAGATAAATTGAACTTCTATTAAAATTAATAAATTCTTTCACATTCTAGAAGCACAGGTGCAGTAGGAAGCTTTTAACTGCGGCCTTGAAGAGATTCAATTTAATAATACCTTTTATGTCTTTGGGGTAGGAATTACATAGAACAATTCCTGATATACGACCCTATTTGGCAAAGAATGGATAACACTCTAGGACAATTCTGCCTATTGGGAGTATTGGGATCATGAAGAAAACAGTTTGATATGAAGCAAGGGTGGCACTTCAGTAATACGGTCTTAAAAAACACAACCATTTCATAAATATAAATGCATGGAAATGTTAAAATATTTCATTTCTTTAATAAAGGTTTACAAGTTTCAGGGGTGAGATGTACAAATTATCTGAACAATCCTCTTTTGAATTCTGAAAGTTTGGATGCTGTGACCCAAATTACCCCAGAAGATAATGCTGTATCGTAAATGTGAGAAAACATTTGCAAATTATACACAACGGGAAATATGTGGACTAACTACATTAACTAATGTTCAGAATATGTAACACAATTTGCTTAATTTGGAATTAAGTTTATCAACGTGACAATTCCATTTGAGGTAGTTTTTAATATGGAGACCTAAAAATTTTGTTTTCCCAACACTTTTTAATTGTTTTCTGTTTAACGAAAGAGAAACCTGGGATAAAGATTTTATGATACTATTGTGAAAAGACTTAGACATTCATTGTTTACAAGGAGACAATTTGTATGGAACCAAGCCGAGAGGCTAGACAAAATTTGAATGTTGATGTATTTACCAAATATTCCAAAATTTCAAAAATCAACAATTACCTTCTTGCCTGCAGAGCTGACAAACCAGTACCTAATAATAAACTAGTCTTGCTAGGTTTATGCTTGGCCGTTCTCTCCACAATTCTTCGAACATTTGCCTTCTGCTTTGCAAGTATATTACTCTGTAAAACCATAGCTTGATACACTGCTTCAAGGGATGGAATATACAACCGTCCCCTGAAAGACAAAATCCTACAATTAACCCATGTATAATAACAGGCATGATTAATCCTCCTATTATGAACTTAAAATAACACAATGCATTTCAGTATGCTTGTCATACAACAAATGAATAACACACAAAAAAAGGATACTTTCATAGGCATTAAATCAAATTTTGCATTCAAAAGGTTCTAGAAACAACCTGCAGTAGGGCCTCAATGATTTTTAACCTCACCACAATTTATGTATAAAATCAATCATCATAAATAAAATGTCAAACTACCCCACTACAGGTGGAATCACCTTTACAGCAAGCCTTTGGGTCACGAGTGTAGAGCGCCACAATTTCTAAGCCTCAGCTCAATGACACTTTGTCAACTATTGGGATAGACCCAGATTTCATTTAAAAGCAGGCTGTGTAGGCCCAGGAGTGTGTCTGCATTGAGGTGTGAGTAAAAATCCCACATGACCTTACCGGGATTTGAATCCCAGGTGTCCAGTCATCAGTTCAATGCTCTACTCAGCCACACTGACCCGCCATCATACATTTAGGATAGATTTTTATCTATTTTAGTCTAAACTCTCAAATGAAAACCGCACAAGCTGTACTAAGGAAAAACCTGATTCACTAGAAAGTATTCTTCACCACATGTAACGATCTGGAATCATTCAGAAAACACATACGACACGCAGAGCACTTCCGCTGTACACAGATGACTCTTGACATTTGTTTGATTTGATCTTCATGGGTTCTAACCATATGGGTGCTGCACAGAGCAGAGTAAAGCTGAAGTTGCTGGCCAGAAATCTTTCACGGCTCTGTAACTTCCAGAGCAACATCTAAGCATAAATATCATGTGCAATGTTGGGTTTTGAATTGATTTAAACGGCTGGAGAAGTGCAGAAGAGGTAGGGCCAGGAACAGTTTCCACACTCTGTATTCTTTGCAAAATTAATGCTCATAAATTTTTCTCTGAGACTGTTACTTCACATTTCTAATAGTTTTTTAGATATCCACCCACAAAAAGTTGTTAATTATGGTTAAAAAAGCTCACCTCACTACAAACCAATCAAAATGTCACCAATTAGTTTAGCACACCACTTCATCCTTAGGAGAGTTAGGTGTATTTAACGCCCAGGTGTGCTGAACTCTTATTTATGTGGAATCATATTTATCTGAAATGCCCCGAAATCTATGGATTAATCTCACCTTTTTTTGTAAACATTTTAAAATAACCCTCCCTCCCAACGGCACCCAAGAGGATTTGTCGGCTGTTTATCCCTCCTTACCACAATGGTGGCTCAACTCTGACATAACTTCGAAAGTGTCTCTATTTATCTCAGTAAGTAGAAAAATCCCACTTACCGGGAGCCACGCAGTCGAATTTCCGCTTATGAGACAAGACACAAGGACGGCAGCGCGCATGCACCATTTCATTAAAACACTTGTAAAATCTGAACTTTTCGTCAAAAAATTATTTTAAGGCGCTTTTTATCTTTTGTCAAACGCCCAAAAAAGAAAAGGCATTCAATTTTATGATGTCTGACCCTTTCCATCTTCAATTACTCTCTTAAATTGAAGGATTTAACTACATATGTTTTTAACATCCTTCTTTGGATAATTTAAATTAACATTTGTAGATAGACATTTGGTGTCCCGGAGATTTTTGAAGAACTCTTTGAGGCAAACAAATGTTCCACACGCTGCACTGTGACACATCTGCAGGACGAGAAGGACGCTTCCCATCTCTGATGTTTGCCTTCCCTTGTTAAACTTCTGGATCCAATTGAAAACAGCTTTTCGTGAGAAACAGGTAACACCATACACGGAATGCATTTCGCGATGCACTTCTTATTTTTTTTTTTCTGTGGGCAGTCTTTTGGGTCACAAAAAACTCACAACTGCACGCTATTCTTCTCACACTGATGCAACATTACCGCCATCCTGCTCTGGCTGCCACTGACTGACTGCATGCATATGAAATGTCACGGAGCCTGCACAGCAAGCATACATATGTTGCCATCTGCTGGCAAACAATGCACTCATAATTTAAGATGGTATAAGGGAAACTGACGTTTGTGGCTCATATTGATATGCCCTTGTATTTCAACTTGTCTTTATTTTTATTTTGTTTACTAACTTAAAAGCTATAGTGGAAAATTACCATCTCAAAGATTGTTTTCATAGCTTCAACATTCTTAGAAATAGTGAAACACCTAACAATCAAATTATACTTTTCGCCAACGTAGATGTAACCTCACTTAACACTTCTCTTTCAAATGCAGAGGATTTGGATACATTAAAACATTTTCTTCTTAAAGAACTATACACTGCGCCCCCTCTACAAGCTTCCTTTTAGAACTGGCAAATCTTCTCGCACCAAATGCTTGGAAAATCAATACTGAATTCTTCCTTCAGGACGGGTACAGCAGTGGGTGGAAGGATGGCTCCCTCGTATGCTAATTTATTCATGGGAATCTTTGAAAACTATTTTCTTCCTAAACAAACTGCCCTTCCACTTCTAAGGATGAGATACATGGATGGCATAATTATTATTTGGACTCGCAAACATGAAGCTCTCAGAATTCAACAAACTCAGTAACACAGGAATCTCTTAAATTGCGGTGAACCTCACCACCAGGTAACATTATGTTATTTAATTAGGTTCACCACAATTTAAGGGATTTCTATGTGTAAACCAGAATTGGAAAATACGACCCAAAACAAAGTACTTCATAAAGGAGTCGTCTCATATGAGGAGCGTAGTCTCTACGAGGCCACATCAGAGGTTTATGGGTCTCGCAAGTTGAATGAAATTGATAGATGGGCCCGGGAGGCGAACGAGATGGCGCAGTTGGTAAGCGCATGAGCGCGCTAAGCTCAAGGTCCCGAGTTCGAATCTCGGTCCCGTCTCCCATTTTTATTTAACATAACATAATTAATACTCAGTAACATTCACCTGGAATATCTCTCACAAATCAATACATTTCCTGGACATCAATATCTAACTCTTGAGTTCAACACCATCCAAACTTAAGTACATAATATAAAACCAACTAACTAGCAGCAATACCTTCATTTCGATAGTTGCCACCCACATCATGTTAAATGCTTTCTACCCGCGAGCATAAGGTTTTCTACAATAATCCTTCAGATCTATAAATACCTTACAAAACTACATGACACCCTCACTAAGCACAAATTTCGAGGACGGTATAGTATTCAGTTAGCCCTTCTGAGATCCAGTTTTAAGGTTTGCGGGAACTGTCCGACGTTCCTGCAAGAATAACCATTTAGTGTGATGGTCACCTATCAGCTCATCTTTTACGTTCCATTATAAGACACCAGCAATTTGAGGAGGACAAACTGACAGCTCTATAGCGGTTGATGACCCTGCGGCAAACGCTAAGCGAGTCATCTCCCTGGTGTTCAGCACACACAAATCTTCACGCTCGTAGACAATTCAGCAGTCACTCTATGGGGAAATTGCTCGTTAAACCCCAGAGCACACTGAACGTGTAAGTCTCCGAGGAGGAGAAAGGATCGATGGTGAATTAAATCCCTCAGGGCAGCCTCCGAGAAGTCTCGAGTCGGCGGAAGATAGATGTAACAGTTATTGTTGGAATACTGTGGATTTTAACTGACAAAGCCTGGATTTGAGTATGTAGGAGAACGAATGAGCAGAGGGCAGTATTTCGTACAAATGAAAGGAAGACGCCAGTGCACTGATGGAATGATGGGATTGCAGAACACCGAAAGATGTCATTCTCACAGAAAACTGCTTCAACGAGCAAGGGCTAATACAAACTTTTATATTCTCCAGAAGTGGTCTATTAAAGCAAGCAAAATGCAACACTACAGAAAGTGATGTCAAGATGTAGACAGTGATCCTTGGGAAGGGCCATACAAGATCATGGCAAAACCCCAGCTGTGCCAACCTGCCTAAACACTGGAAAAAATTGTTACCAGTTTTTCCGTAGCACCAGGAAAACAACAGTATCGACGAAACAGTCCCTGAAGAATCAATACCTATTGTCACATTTTGAGAAGCTAGCTTACAGCTAAGTCGAAGAAAGAAAAGCACCTAGGTTGGTTGACATTCCTAATGCTGCCTTCAAGGCTCCAATTAGAAAAAAACCCTCAGGATTTTCTGGAGGTATACAATGCTTCTAACTCACAACTTCTGAGTACCTACTCGTGGAGGGGTGTTTGCACTGTCAACAGCCAGGTGAAAATTGCGACTCGAACCCAGGACCTTCCGCGTACGCGGAATCCCGGTATAAATGCTACCAGAATTGGAGTCGTCTGTGATCACTTATCCCCTGAATGGAACACCGGATCAGGCCGGGTGAGTGTTGCGTACGGATGTGGGAGTCGAGGCGGGTGGTGCAGTGGATAGCACACCTGCGGCCAGAGCAGGAGCTCCCAGGTTGAGTCCCGGTCCGTCGCAATTTTCACCCGGTTGTTGACGACGTGTGCACAATGCTTGTTTGCATGACGGTATATTCCCCGGAAAATGGAAGCGATAAGAGCCGGTGCTCCTCTCAAATGTTAAAGGATTATCTGACAACGCATTATGCTATTGCCCCCTATTACCTTACTCTCTGGAAGGGTAAGCGATTGACCGTTTGAGAGAAAAAGTTAAGGGATTATTTTTAATCGGTTGCAGCAATCTTGGAGGGATAAAACGATTAGGCGGACAACCAATTTGAATTTTGAAAGTCTCGTTCAATAGTGAACGCCATCACACCTGTGAGCATGGCTCAGGATACTATCCAAGGGAAGAGGTGGAATAGGGGTAGTAAGCACTACTGTGCTATCGTAACCCTAAATGTCAAGAACGCATTCAATTCGACAAGATTGCTGAGAACGCATTCAATTCGGAGCTGCAAATGGAAGCATTGAAGGTCATGGGGATCCCATCGTCTTCTAATAAAGAGCCAGTGGAAATTACTTCATAAACAGTAACCTATTATATGATACATAGAAGGGTCCAAGAACATATCGTGTGACCAGTAGTATGCTACAGGGATGTGCTGGGCCCTATTCTGTGAAACATCGTGTACGATGACAAAAGTCGACAGAAATTGGCTTCGCTTATGATGTTGCCGTAATTATCATAGTCAAGATCCTGGAGTAAGTGAAATGTAAAGCGGATGGGAATTGAAATTATTCGCGGATGGCTTTTCACTCGAAGACCATCAGACAAGAGGTACTAGTCGGTGGTCGAAAGGTCTAGTGCACCGAGTCCATCACGCTTGACAATGGGAAATGAGACACTCGTTTTCAGGCTTCAGCGAAATACCTTAGTCTACTGATATTCATGACTGAAATTCAAGGAACACCTTCAGTATGGGTAGGAAGGTAGCAAATGTCATGGCTTCTCTGTCACGAATAATGTCCAACATAGATGGTCCAAGTCAACATCGCAGAAAACTATTGAAAGCCATAAATGAGAAACGTTCTCATCGTAGCATAGGAGTGCACTAAGGGTAACCGCCGCTTTCTGTGTGGCAGAATATGTAGTCTTGGGACAGCAGTCTACGTAATAATTAATTTTGAATTTAGAAGTATTTTAATAGTGTCGATATATAAACAATATTTTCCAAATAATCTATAGTTTGATAATTTGAACTTGAGAAATTTTTTTTGACTCATTAAATAAAATTTGTTGGCATTTTATTGATACGACAGCGAACTTTTTTTATTATCTTCGGAGTGTGCTGAAATGTTAAATCCACCTCTGCCTTGGGACTATTAATCGTAACTGATAGAATAGTCCCTTAATTGCTTCCGGAGAGTAAATTGGTTTACTGTCCTCCACTTTGCCACACGCAGTTGCCACACGCAGTTTGTAACTGCCTTTTTGACAATAAATTTACTATTAAGCAGTTTCTGTGACATCAGGTACGGCTCTCATCGATCTGCAGGTGGATGAGCCGCAAAACGTATACAAGAGACGGTGCAAGGGCATCGATGCAACGCAAACGTTTTGGTAGCTGAAGAAGGGGACACTGGGATAGTGTGGATAAGAAGCAGAATCACCGAGTGTGGATAAGAGATGGTGAACGCACAAAATCGTCCCAAACGTAAGTGTCATGTCACCATGACTAATATTCACAGTATATCACTACCACACCGAAATTCTGACTGGCGATGTTTGTTTCCAGTTGTAACAACACCGGTTTTAATTGGACGACGATCCTACGTTTCCTGTGTAAACCGTATTACAGAGCACATATTCTTCGTACAGACAAAGCCTTAAAAATATATTACAACTTACTGAGAGTGGGAGTGACAAAAAACAACATAGGATCACGAGAACTATTGACACGCTACAAAGGTGCAATTAGACCGATAATAAGCTATGGCGCAAGTGTGTGGGGACACAGAGCAAGATATGTTCACGTGCAAAGGAAACTGAAATGCATGTGTCTCTTCAGGCTTAGTGGATGTAACTCAATAGTAGCATTGCAAACTAATACTAGGAATTGTGTCACTTGACTTACATATAATACAAATGAAATATAGGACACAGTTATAAAATGAAGGGGACATTTGTATTAACGGACATTGGATGACCAAAGACGACAAAAGAGCAAAAAGAAATTTGACACAATAACTGGTTAGGGCATGGCAGGTTCGATGGGACAAGGCGGAAGTGGGACGGCAGACATACAAATACATTAGAGAAGTAATGTTTCGACAGAAAAGTAGGAAATGGTTTCAGCCCTAAAAGGGAACTCTAGATATATTGACAGGGCATGGGAACTTCGGATATTACTTGACAAGGATAGGGAAAATGACAGGAAAGACGTATGTGTGGATAAGGAGATGAAACTGTGACTTATGTATTTTGAGACAGTACACTATACGATGAGGTAAGACGAGACTACATTCTCCAACAAAAGCGGAAAGGACACTACATTACAGAAAGTACAAAACTAATACAGACTTCACTGACTTCGAAACTTATTCCTTAAAAATATGTACGCTGCGGGATGCATTGCAGAATGTGATGTATTAGAGATGGGAGCCCCCAGTAATGAAAGAGATATCTAAGAGAAGCAAGATACAATTAGGTAAATTCCACATAATGACTTGGAACTAAAAGATGTGGAACTAAAACAAACTAAATTAATAATAATAATAATAATAATATTCTTCGTATGCCCTCGCTTCCAAGTCGAGAGAGTACAGATGTACAGACTGTGGGCGGACGTCCTGAACCTCAAGATGATCAAGGAGTCACTCTGATGCTAACCAAATCAGCAGCGTAGGAGGCAGTGACCAGCTACTCAGTCTTCATTATTCGTAACTTGAGGTTGCAGGAAAAGGAAAGAAGAACCAACCATCAAGAGTTTAGGTTGTGTGCCACATAATTCCTCTCATGAAGAATGCTTGACGGCGGTCCCGTGGGATGTGTGGCGGTGTATAAGGACATGGTTCTAGAAGGTAGAAAATCCCACACGCTATGCGGTCCTGGTCACAATGCGGCTTTTAAAGATTTCCACCCTTGTAAAAAAACAAACAATATCCTAGAACTCCACATACAAAATGAAGGTTCGATAGAGCACTTAATACAAACAAAAAACACAGACGAGTGTATGTCCAGGAACGTCACCAGGAGATAACGCAAAAGACAGACACAAGAACACAAGACAAAATTTTGTGTAAAGCGTTTCATCAGAGAAATCGAGAAATGGACGCAGATGTTGAAACTCAACGAATAAAATAATGTTCACAGTTCTGTCCCTGACCAGCAATGCAGATCTCACGTCTTTGTCGCATGGATTCGCGATTATGTTCACGCGAACCTTCGCGACGTCGCATCGCTGATAATTGACTGAATTTTGAACATATGTTCTAATTTATTATGGAACTCTTGCAGTCGTAAATACAGGAAAAATAAATTTTACTTCGACAATAAGCAAAGTAGTTAAAACGGCTACAAATAAGCAGGGAATAGCTCATGCACGAAGTAACTGGGAAATAGTTGCCATGGAAACCGCTAAACCACGAATACTTCCAGTTTAACTTGGAATTAAGGTCAAGTAAACAACAAAATGGCAACCTTAAATTGTACGTGTTCTTCGGACGACCTATTTCAGTGATAAAATTATTGAACGGAATTTTCAAATGCACGCATGGAAACCGAGTATATTATTTTCCAATGCTGTTGGAAATAATTATTTCTACCGTGGTTACCCATTATGTTGAATGTCATGTATATTAGTTTCAAAGATGTATGAACAATCGCGTGTGAACAAATCTTAAGTCTACAATGATGTTCTGATAAATTAGGATTCTGTCATTAGAATTAGAGTACTACCATATTGTGATGATACTTAGTGTATCTAATTAAAAATGACAATGAGTTCAAATAATTACTGGTCTTTAAAAAAATTGGGCGCCAAATTGCCCTCAAAATTCGGACAATTAATTAGAATAATTAATAATTGAGTAATGGACCTTAAAATAAGACGAGATTTCAGGGTAATTAACTTTGAATTGTGGGTTCGAATTATTTAATGAGTTAAAAACAACACACAGGGATCCCTTAGGAAAAAACACATTAAAAATAAAAGAACTAAAGTGTTTGTTCATTATCGTTACAGATTTCTTAAAAGCTAGCATGCATTCTTCTTCTTTGACATCCCTGCACTTCCCCAAAATAACGCAAAGACAACAATATAGGCGATCAGTAACATGTTTAATTTCGCCACTGGTTAGAATTGTTGAAGGCACTTCAAAATTGAATTACACTCAGTTATACATTTAATAGTCTCTTGGCTTTGACCTTCATGAATGAAATTAATGTTTGTTTTCTTTTGTTAATGTCTTTAATTAGGCCAAATTGACATGACACTTGTCGCACACGTATTTCTTCTTCGCTACGCGCATTTGACTGACTGGAAACAGACTAGCTTTTACATATTACCTTCTTGTAGCAAAGATCGCAGATCAGCCTCGATAGTGTGGAGCAAGTTCATTGGCCCCGACGACCCTTCGAAATAGTAGCTTCACGTTCTCCAGCCCATTCAATGGTGAAGGTCAGTCTCCCGGCCTTCGGAGTTGTCGCACCAGCTGTCGCCTCGCCCTCAATTAGAACGCACCGCCATCGGGTACGAAGTCGCTCGTCTCAGGAACATCGCGCCACTCCCGAAAAGCGCCTTTCCCAGACGGTCTGGACTCCAGGTCCGTGTCTTATCGTCCGGAATTATTAGAAAGTTGGGCGATAATTTATTAACTCGTAATGATGCTCCGCATTTAATTCTCTACTGTTCTCAGAATTAATAACTCGAATATTTCGGAATATCGAAAAATTCGATGCACTAACTCGCGTACATGAACAGCAATCGTACGAAGTTAAGCGCAAATTTTATTGTGATCAGCGAATGATCACATTTCTGAATCAACCGTGAATCAAAAACTGAGTTGAATCTCAGTCTAAGAACTCTTTCATATCTTCCCCTTTTCCCACTGAAATTAATTGCGTCAACTCTATTTTCGTTTGGTATTAATATGCTTCGTCACACGTCGATCTTTGTTTCTCTTAATTTATACTGAAATTATTATATAATTACAACATAGAATTTAGTACATCGTTCCATTTTAAGACCCATAAGTCGGATAATCCAATAATAATTTGGTTTGACAACTTCATGCTTTCGTGCTCCTTGAGACCTCAAATAGTCTGTTGAATTTTAGTCAAACAATAACACATTTCCTTTCTTCTATTTAATTATTTATTTTTATTATCCATAATGCAGTTCTCCAAGTAATTCCTAATAAGTTATAAAAATTTATGCGTATAAGGTGGATTATGAAAACGTACTGATTTCAAAGATACCTTCATAAATAACGCATAACCAATGTCGTGAGACGTTCCGAAATATCTTGAAATACTGCATTCTCGATCAAAATGTCAGAGAACTTACAAGATTCGATGTTGCTAAGTGTTTGTCCGCAACTCCGAGACTAGATACGCTATTAGTAAGTAAAATTTTATTCCTTGCATACAACAGTTTTTAAGATGGAAGTAACTAACCATGGAGTACGCCTCTAGTATCGAAGTTATGCAGAGTTTTTATTAACACAGCTACTGGAGATCTACTACACCCCAATACCCTACTCAGTGGCGCTTTAAGGCTAGCGTAACAAATCTCGGAGTAAAGTTCGAGAATTGTGGATAAACGCTTGGCAACGTAACCTCTCGTAGCTCTCGATCGAGAAATGCAGTATACCAAGAAGTTCTCAACTTATCATGACGTGGGTGAAATGTAATATGTGATAGTATCACTGATAAATCAGGACGTTTTCATAATGCATCTCATAGATAAATTTTCATCCATACTAATATATAAATGCGTAATGTGAAAGCGTGTGTGTCTGTTTGCTACTTAATCACGACTAAACTTAATCACGATTTAAACCGATCGTTTAAATGTACAAGGAGATAGTTTAAATGTACAGCATGAACATAGGTTAACTTTTATTTTTTAAGTATGTGAAAAGAAAGATAGAAAATGATGTAGCAGATAAATCTCGATGAAATCGAGGGCAAAAATCAGCCATATTCACTTACGCTGCCAAAACGGTTTGAGATAGATGACAACTGTGAGTGGCAATATTGTCCGCCTCAAAGAGTTCTACAAAAAAGTTCACACCAGCATGTGTGTATCTACTAAGGTTAACCTAAATAATCGAAAATATGTTATGAAAATTTTGTGTTTAAATACTTCAATGTGAGTAATTTTAAGAGGGAAAAAATCAATCTTCATCAAATTTAATGGGTTATTTTTTTCTCCGTTGCCAACTTTTGGCGATCCTGAACCATTGTGTGACGTGAGAAAAAGCAACAGAGAAAATCGGCTGAAAGACATTAGCAGATAACGTCAGGAGTAAAAGCGGCTAAAACAGGAAGTTCCAGAAAGGCATAAGGTGACCACTTAGGGGGCGTGAAAACTCAACCGACGAGCAGAGTACGATTTGATTGGCTCACTTAGGTCATTGCCGCCAGTATCGTGGCCAAATACAGCTAGTTAATGAAGGTGCGCCGAATATTCGAGTAAAGTCTGTAGCCGCGTGTATCCGAGGCGACGCCGCAGTCACACGCACTCGAATAGTTTAAATCAGTGAGCGTTACTTTATTGCGAGTACGTCGACCGGAGGAGTAAGCATTTCAGGATAACTCGAGTATTTTATGTGTTTCGTCGTGCTTGTGCGAACTGACAGTCGCCGTGAAGGGACAAGCTAACAACGGCCATCAATTCTAAATCTACCAGGTTGAAGCGGCTGTGCCGAGTCTGAATTTCCCGTGTATATGTTCGCGAGGAAACAAATACGCCGCGAGTTTGCGAACTTGGAGTGTCCAGGAGCTAAGTGCTGCAACCGCTCATCAAGGTCAAACCGTGGGGAAGGAAAATATTGGAATTGCGTCGTCGCTGCTGCCGGATTCGTCAATGAATCAGTTGTCATAAATGGTGAGATCCATCATATGTCTATAAAGACGTGACTCAGTAACAGCTTATTATTTAGCTGCAAAGATGAAATTATTCCATGAACTGTCTGAAGTCATTCACATAATAAAGAGTGGTTATTAAACCAAAGAGACAATTTAATTAACGCGCTGGGCGAAGTCAGTAACTGTTTTAGAGGGGAAAGAAATTTATACCGTGTGAATGTATGAATGTTTTGGGGGAGTAATAAGTTTCTTTTTAAAATTGTGTTTCTAAATTTGTATGTGTTTCTTTTACAAACAAATGTATATTGTTCCATTAAAGTTATTTCTTCCAACAATAGGGATCTAAAGTTATGTTGGCCCAATAGGTTGTAATTTTCGCAAACCTACACCCTGAAGGGATGGGAATGGGTAGAAACGTAAAAAAATCAGAAGTTACCAATAGAAGTGTGGTGATCAAAGGTTTTGGGGTCACAGATTATTAATGACATTTCCAAAGCTTCTTAAATCTACGATCAGCCTTATAAACCCCAGCACTTACGGGAAGGGTATGACATAAAAGGTGCGACATTTCAGGGAAGGGTATGACGAGTTCTGAATTTTCGGTGTCGCTGTGATGAATGGTATCACCCCTTTGAGAATGAATAAAGCTGGAGACATATTACAGAATTCACGCGAACATAACTGCGGGTACTCAGCTAGTAACATAATATGTATTGCTTATACTTCGTAGTTGCATGTTGGCAACTTTATCAAAGAATGATAAATTGAACGACGTTAATCTGTTGCAATTGCCAAAATTTTCCTTCGTACTCAATGTATGCTACTGACAATGGCTGCTATGCAGCTAAGCTTTACAGCAATAATGAAACAATGAGCAACAGATCAACAACTTTCAATTTATCGTAGTAAGTATTATTCAGAGAAATACTTTATGCATAATATAAATAAATAAAAAGATAACAAAGAAAAATGGGATTTTGTCATTACTTTACTTACATAAAACTGATTACTTGAGGTCTCAGGGATAAACGAAAGCATTTAGTTATCAAGTCAAAATGAAATTATACAGATATTACAGTTTAATTGTCCAATTTACGGGTCAGTCTCGATTCGAAACCATATTCTACATTCGAATATGTAGATCTCTAATTGTAATGCCAGAATTCAATTTTTTTTTTTTTTTTNGTCACCGGCAAGGTCATTAGTACAGGGTGGGTCAACGTTACCTGAAGTTTCCCGATCGAGTAGTAGCGGGGCAGTACACGTAATAAAGGGGTGCGTTTGAACTCAAAGTTTTCCCCTAGAGCAGCAGTTTAGAGGAAGGAGGATAGGGAAGTTCCGTATCCAATTCAACATTTCACACAATGGAGAAATTTCAACTCGCAAAACTGCTATGGGTTCCGAAATTTCGTGAGATCGGTTATGCATTTTAAAAAACCGGGAGACAATGCGAAGACAGCCGTCACCTAAAACTCATGATTTTGTGAGACAGAAACTTTTAGCTGATGTAATGAGAGAGATGTTGGAAGAACCTCGGATAGTTATTTTCACGTCAGATGAGGCTCAATTGACTTTTTCTTGTTGGGTTACCTCAAAAACAATGTGTACATCAATAAGTCACGTGCTATGGTTGAATTAAATGATGCCATTGAGCGAGAGATTCGTACTCTACCCCGTAACATGGTGAAGAGAGTGATGAAGTTCGCGCAAAGGGTCAACGAGTGTGCCAAAAAAAAGGTGGCCAGCACTTAAAAGGTATATTTTTTGGTATTTTTGTAAAAAGTAACATATGAGATGTAAACTACTCTTCATTACGTATATTTTTTAATTAAAAAAATTGCTACGTCTTAAAATTTCATTGAGTACCATAATTTCAAAAATTTTTACTCGCAGCTAACTTTTTATCTTATCTAGGAACTTTTGCTGAAATTTTTGAATCCGCCTCTGCCTTAGGGCCCTTGATCGGAATTGATGGGATGGTCCCTTGCTTGCTTCCGGAGAGTAAATTAGTTTTTTTTTTCCTCCACGTGGTCATACGCAGTTTGTACTGTTTTTTGACAATAAATTTATTATAAATTTTTTTTTTTTCATCAGGTAACGCTAACTCGCGCTGTAGAACAATGAAGTAGAATTAAAATTTAATCACTCACGATTATACGTTCTCCACTATTAAATTCTTATTCACATTTCAACAAAATGGGAAATCACTCCAGGAATAATAATTTCTAACAGCCACACGTTTGGAAACTAATAAACACGATTTCCATGTATGGAATTGATAACTCCGTACAACTGAAATATGTCGTTCAAAAACCACTCGTACAATTTGAGGTTAGGTCGCTTTTGTTGTAGTATATTTCGACCCACAGATCACTGCTTCGACCTTACTTTGAGCTTAAACCTGGGATCTGCGTGGTTTACCGGTCGCAATGGTAACTACTTCCCACTCCGCGCACAAGTTATCCATGTTTATTAGTAGCTGTTTTCACTACTATTTATTTACTTTCGAAGTATTTACGTCTCCTTTATAAGTACGGCTGCAACAATACCCACAACGGGATAGAGGGAGGAGATACCGGCGAGTTCCTTTGCAAAGCAATCTTGAAAACGCTAGCGACTTTTGAGATCTCTCCAGGCTTTTGTCGGATCGAGCGACGCGGCAAATGCAGTGAGTCAATTACACTGCTCTTTAGCCATGTAAACATTTCAAAAATTAACATTTCGCGCGAATGTGACCAAGAAGTCATGAATGCCTACCGTGAAAATAAAATTCAATTATTTTATAAAGTATAGTTGTAATAAAATACTAAACGTGGCCGATTTTTTGACATGACATCAAAAAATAGGCTGCTAGCGCATTTGGCAATATTTGTCCAGAAAGTTTTGTAAAAGAGACAGATTTTATGAAAAAGTTGAAATAATTTTTGACTGAAAGATTTTCATTTTTAAGTAGTTCATACTCAATTATTGAATAAATGACAATGCACATGGATATAAGTGAAAATGTAAACGAAGGGTTCTCAGGAAAAGGCCAAATAGACGTCGCGCTCGGTGGGACGTTTGTTCTCTTTATCACCTGTTCCTGGCCAAACCACTCACCTCAGAATGAAATGCTTTGTATCAAAAATTAATTCAATTTCTTCACAAAATTTCATTACAATAATACAGTATACAACAATTGCATTTTATATTCATGGTATTCATTCATTATGTCTTGGTTATATTTGTGCGAAATTTTAACTTTTAGAATCAATATTTACATGGCAAAAGAGCATTGTAATTGATGCGCTGTGTTTGTCGCGTCACTATGATCCGTCAGAAGCGTCAAAGCTGCTCGAGTTTTCAAGACCGTCTTCCAAAGGAACTCTCCTCCCTCTACTATCCAGTTGTCCGTCTTATCAGTAATTACACAAGACTAGTATGTTAGCGGTGTCGCGAAAGTTCGTTCCACGGAGTCCCGGGCCGAAGAAACACGAACGGTGGAGGCGTAACTATTATTGGGTTAGAGTGAACAACAGGCTTTTTAGTGGTTCAGGTTGTGAGTTACATGTCATCACACACAAAACATATTCTAGAATATGAACCTTTTAGTAAAAAAATAAAATAGTGATTTAAATATTAAATAATTCATAATGATTTTATGGCAGCTACAATCCTCTAAGATTAAGAGTAAGAGTAAGTTTTGTGGTCATTGTTTATTACACAAAGAGAGACCTGCATTAAGCTCTAATTTGCAAATCAATACAGTTTACTTAAAATACTTTAAATTACCTTTCATTTAATTAAAATAACTAACTAAAACAGTTGCATCTCAGAAACACAACACAATAATACACATAATCCAATATGGACAAATTATTTGTTCACATAGACTAACATATAAAAGGAGTATTTCCATAACATACTTAATTTTATCTCTGCAAGATTCTTGAAAATTGGCCCATTGTAAATCCAGGGAACGATCAACTTGAATTAGTTGGCTCTCAACATAGTATGCCAACTGTTTGATTGTACCCAGAGTCCGAGCACTCACAGGATCCAACTCTTCAGAACGGACAATTTGTAGCCAACACGGATCACTTTCTTGGACAGCTCTTGATCTAGCATCTTCCGCCCATGCTAATGATTCAACCAAGAGGGATTTTAAAGCTTGTACCTCAGTAATATGGATGGAAGTTGTGGATTGTAATTCACGGCTAAAACTTTCTAATGCATCCCCTTTAGAGCATAACCATTCTTTTTCCTCAGTTGCTCCTATCTAAATAAATGAGACAACAATAAATATAAAATGGAGGACAGATCATCACAATAAATAACCTCACCATTATATCTTATGATGTTTAAAACTTTCATTTCATTCTGACTAATTTGCCAATTTACATTTTTTATCAACAGTAAAATCATTATAAACAAAAAATTGCACATTATAAAGTACATCAAATCAGCCTGCAGGAACTTTTTCTAAAAGAATTTGTAAAAAGTAAATGTACACAACTTTTTCCAACAACTTTGAAAATAAATAACTTATAATAATTTAGAAAGATGTATTAAAAATACATATCATCTTAAGATATAATTTTGTTTCTTACATTACTGACAAAAAACTGAACTTTAAAATATTTTGAACTCAATAACTAAAAACTTTTATTGGAAATGAATAGTGACATACTAAAATATAATTAATCTAAATTCAGCAATTTAATGCCACTAATTTTTGTAAATTAAAAGAAACATACCTCCACATTTATTTTCGACAAACGATTCTTCTGATCAGATTTCTCTTTCTCAAAGAGACTCATCTCTTGTTGAATAGCTAAATAAAGTACATCACTGTTTATTACTTTCTTAGATTTGCCAACTTCAATATTTCCGCCTTCCACAACAGTATCTGTAGTCTGGCTAGACACTGTAGCAAGTGGAAGTTCAGAATTTGGCCTTCTTGCATTACCAGTGGCTCCCATAAAGTTTGGAGTTTTATCAGTCTCCTGGAGTGCAGCAACCTGTTTAAGTGATGACTGTTGAGCTTGTACTTGGAATTGGGACACCATAGGAGTTAGTGATAGTGGTGATTGGAGTGGATATTGCTGCTGCTGCTGCTGTGGTTGTTGCTGAGGCTGAATAAAATTGGGGCAGAAATTGGTCTTGGGTGGTGCTCCCTGCTGCTCTGACTTTTGTGACTCCAGCTGTGGAGACTGCTGCATTTGGAGTGCAATTTGAAGAGGCTTGGAACCAAAATGTTGAAAAATCATAACATTTAACTTACTGAATTATAAACTACTTCAAAGTATTCTTACAACACAAAAAACTTGTAAACACCAGAAAGGGATTATATATAAATCCCTATAAATTATAACAGAGGCAAGGGCATCCTATTTATTTTCTTTAATCCAATATCAAATGAGTTAAATCACTGAATTTATCACACTGCATTTACCCAAATGTTTACCCTTTTTAAATCATTCATGCCAAAAAACTGGTCAATAGCTTGAAATTAAGAACGAAAAGTTAGTCATTTAAAATTTGACTTTGCAAGTTTAGTATAGACGCAGGAAATTATTTTGTCTGCTACACTTTCACATTAGTGAACAGATGGTTATAGATGTTCACACAAATTGGTGTTTTAGGTTACATCTACAAGGCAACAGGATTTTTGGTGTCTTGGACGATTGATTAATGAAAACAATTCATTAAGTTGCAGACGTTGTTCCGTATTGCACAGCGCAAGTGGTACATCAAAAATTAATCGTAATAAGCTGCATTCACAGTATGGTCTTATTTTGAAAGTTGTCAACATGACACCGTTACCAAGCATTAACGAAAGATACCCATAAACTCTACAAAAACTCTAAATATACTTGAATTTCAACTATTTTATTTGTCATTTATTCACAATTATATTATTTATTTTATTTTTTAATTTTATAATACTTCATCCTAAACATACCCAGGGTGAACAAGTATATCCTAAAATGAGTCAAGGTAAGCTAGATTTTCCTATTACACTCAGGATAAACTAATTTCACCTGATTAAGAGTAGTCCAAACCAGTTTGTCCTAAAATCTGGATTGACCAGTAACTTTTTGACTTCTGTCAGAGAGTACATACAAGAACAGAAAGAAAAGATTAACCAAATTTCAAATCTCACCAAGTTTGGAGTAGACGATGCTGAAGGAAATGTAAAATTCAGGGGATTGTTACCAGAACCAGGTGTGGCAAATAAGTTCCCTACTGTAGAGAGACCCTCATTAGTCTTCGCCACATTTGTTTGAAGTGGTGACTGTACACCCAAATCTCCAAAGAAGGAACCAGTAGCCGGAGATGGTCCTACTCCAAACTTAGGAGTCACAGTAGACACAGAAGATGCAGATTTCAAAGTATCATTTTCAGAGGTGCTCATAGACAGTTTCAAGGAATTCGTTGGCTGTGTTTGAGGAGTCTGATCAAACCTGAGAACATTGAGTAAAGATGTAACCCATAGATATCATACATACCAGAAATGATTATATGTATTACAGATATGGGCCAATGCTGTAGTTTCCCAAATCATAACAGTGGAAATATTTGTAAGAAGTAGGAAAAGAGAAAATAACCATCAATTTAAGGTAGTTTTGCAACCAGAGAATTAAATCTTTCAAATGCTTAAAATTCAAATAAATAGATGCTATGATGTGTGTTTATGTCAATTTTAGCTTTACATCCTTTTTCTTTTCTCATTTATTTATTGTACTCTCCCCCTTCAATTATTTCATAAATACATAATTATAGTTATAGGCATGATACAAAAACAGAAGTAGTAATAATAAAATATAATACTTACAAGTACAATGAGTCTTTCTTACGAATAATATTTATAAGAGCAATCTATAATTTATAAAAATAAAGTATAAATATTTTGCATGATTAGCACAATTATTTAAGGCGTAACTAAATGTTTACACAAAGTACTTTTATTTTTATTACAATCTCTTTGGACATTATCCATTGTCTTTATCTGTTTATATCTTCACAACAGGTGTACATCGTTTATAACATTTTGGACATTCTATGTCAAAGTCCATCTTCAGGTGTCCAGCAGCACCGGTATTCGAACCAGGGTACTTTGTACAAGTGCTGTCAGATGCCTGAAGACAGACGTTGACATAGAATGTCCAAAATGTTGCAAAGAAAGTACACCTGTTGTGAAGATATAAACAGATAAAGACGATGGAGAATATCCAAAGAGATTGTAATAAAAATAAAAGTACTTTGTGTAAACATTTAGTTACGCCTTAAATAATTGTGCTTTTAATTTATGTTTTGTTTTATTCCAGTATGTTTTTGTCCATTCAGTTACTCATGATATTTTATTCTTCATCCATTATTATTTATATTAATATTCTATTGTATGCTTTCCCGTCACTTTAATTTTATAACTACTTATAGTAGGATCAAGCAAATCTAACCAGTTAGAATATTTATTCACTTATGTTGATATGTAGATAATCTAGTACTATTATTTCATCATCATTAAGTATTTTACAACACAAAAACTAAAAAGTAATAATTACATTTTATGATCATTCTTCCATGCACATAGACATTACACAACTTTATTATTTTAGGGGAATAAATAGAGTTATTCATTACTTTTTAATTTAGCATTAATACATAAGACGATAAATTCTGATGAATTTATGAGTACTACTAATTTTAAATATTTTACTTCACTTTAATATAAATGTATAAATATCAAGAGACTATTTAATATTTGGATGAAATATATTGTCTTATGAAGAATTTCTTTTTGGAAATCAATTCCTTTGAGAATATATTTTCAGAATTTATCTATCTAACATAGTTGTTCAAAGTTTTAGTCTTGGAGAGCTTTGTACCCCATTACATCATGGACACACATGTATTACTCAACAATATTGGACACACAGCACAATGCTTCCAATTAGTCAAAGTAGTGGGGTCAATTATTATTTTACGCTAATCAATAAGTATAGAGTAAAGATTTATCAGGCTAGTTTGTGTCAAGATAATCTAATTTCATTAAAATTACAATAAACTTATAACTTGAAAATCAAATGCTGAATTGTTGAATTTACATGCAAACATAATTATAAATTTGAGATGGGTGGCTCCAAAAATCTTCGGTTCCGGTTCCAGAACCAGTTCTGTGGTATAGATTCACCATTCCAAACAAAGAATAGCTTTATTAACCAACTACACAAAGTATCATTCAATTTTTGAACCAGTCATCAAATAGGCATATGTAGATTTTGCACCTCATTTTTGTGTTTTGAATGTGCACCAATGTACAACTGTATTTTGTGTATATATAAAGAATAAAAATATTTCAGATTCTTAATAGCTCTTACTTTATACAGGGGGCCTATTTATTCAAAATTAATTACCATATAATATTACAATGCTATTTAATTACCTTTTTTGAGCTCCCACTCCTTTACATAAAAACTCCTCAACTGTACTATTGTGATATATAGGTATAACCAATAGCAATATAGACATAAGTAATTTTGAACAAACCAGCTGGTGTTGTGGAAGCAAAGATTCTGCTGGGAGCATTACAGGGTATTGAAGAGCATCTTATATGAGGAGATTAGGAACAATATCAATGGAGAAATGACTTTAATGACAATTCTTCTCTCCACGAAGGGCGAACATCCAAAGTAGCCACCCAAGCTATAATCACTCCAGCAAAGAAAGAGGACAGTGAGAGGTTTCTTTATCGATATAAATCATTCATCAGTGACAAAAGAACAAACTTGAAAGTGGATAGTGCTTTATTTCTTTTTAAAATGTCATTTGAAAATGTTTGTTTTCTTTATGTAGATATAGTAAATAACCAGTCTTGAAATTTTCTTCTTCTAATGTTTGAGGGCATTTCCTTTGCTTTTGGACATACCCTTTTTACATTTGAAAAAAATTGTTGATAATGAGGCAAATTCCTTTGTTATAAAAAATTACAAAAGTTTAAATGATCTGATTGGTTTCTTTTATTATATATGTGTCTATTGTGCAGATTACAACTTCAACATAATATTCTTTGACAATGTAACTCCATTAGAATAAAAAAAATGGGTGCAAATGTAGAAAAAAAATACATGCTAATTTTGTAAAAAATTGTTGCTACTTAAAGTCCCTAGCAATAGACAAAAAAAAAAACATTCAGAAATTGTAATCACTTCAATCTCCATTTAAATAACCACCAAATAGACTCTAATAACAAGGCATATGATGCACCAAAATTTTGAAGCTAACAGTATTTTTCAATGCTTTTACAAGCAATTGTTTCTGGAATTGACACACATCTGAAAGAGACGTAGCTGAACTCAAACATGAAATGAAGTAAATAAGACTATAAAAGGAAATAAAGTGTTGTCAAATAATCGTAATAGCAGGCCATGCTTCTTGTGAAGAGTCAAGACAGTTCACTGTTTCTGTTACTTTCTTTATGAATAACTATTTGTAACAAAGTTGATTGACATTAGTATTATTCATAAAATTACATATATCGTAATTTAAACTTAGATAAAAAGTTTAGAAGAATATTTAACAATTTGACTAACATCAACTAAACTATCATAAAATGTAGCATAAAACTATCAAAAATAGAGAAATATCAAAAGTATTTTGTGACCATCTGAATGATAAAAGTTGAACATTTTTCAACAAGATGCAAAGGAAGTTTAAAATTGTCTCATGAAGTTTTTTGCATACTATATTAATACAATAAAATAGTTAATATAACTCAGAATTTGAACACATTAACTTCTAGTTTTATTTTAATTGTTAAACAACTTTTAGCACCAAAGACCGCATTTGTATTTTTATAGTGAAAGCTTTTCTTTTTGAGTCCCAAATGCTCCTATCCCAACATTTGGGTTCAAAATATAATTAAATCACATACTTCCTACAGGAAATTAAACATAAGGAGAACCAGCACTGAAGGAACTCTGTATCAAATTTAAAAATCAACACAACACCAACACAATTTTCCATGACTAAACAATTATGACAGTTTCTACCTTTCTATGATGAGACCTGTTCCCACATTACTTTGTTTGGATGAATGCTCTGTGGAATGAGGTGCAAATAGTGTTAAAATTAATAATACTAACTTTTCAGTCAAGTTGATACGTCGACCCAAACGATTAGAATCCACCACTGAAGCTATCGGTGTACCCCAGTCCAGAGGTTTGTTCACTTGAGAAGTAGCAGACAATATTTGTTGAGTGGGAATTGTCAAGGTTTGTTGAGGTGGATTAGACAGTACTTGTGGAGAAGAGGGGAACAATTGTTGAGGAGTGGTGGGATGTGCTTGCAGGGATGTGGCAGGTAAGGCTTGCTGTGGACATCTGCTAACATCTGGGCCAGAAGCTTCTGATTGTGAAGGGGTAGTCAAGAACAATTGCAGCACAGACTCATCTGCCACTCTCTCTGGCGGTGAACACACTACTGGAGCTCCAGGGAGGACATTGATGGCATAGAAAAGACAAAGCACTCCTCGGTGTGACAGGAGGGCCAAAACTGGCATTGGAGGTAAGACTTGGTTTTCTCCTGCACAATAAATAAAATAGTCACCAACTTATCACATTATAGTACATTACAGCAAGAACAGTAAGTATAACAGAGTGAGAAGAACAAGCAAGAATAGTACACCAAAACACAATAACTTCACTTAAGTAAACAGGGAAACAAATATAAAATACTTGGTAAAACTTACAGCAAAAACTAACACTTACTCAGTCAACTTTGGGAACAAATAAACAACAAAACAGGAACACAACAAAAATTGAACCTCTTTTCTCTACTGTATAAGATATTTTATATTAGAAAATTACGATCTTATTATTAAAAGTCATAACACTATTTTTATTCACCTGATGCTCACATCAAATACAATCTGTATTCAAAACATACACGATAATTCAAAATGAGGTAAAATTTTCCAGTAAGGTGAAAAATTCAAATTGACATTTGAATTCAAAATGGACTTCTAAACCAAGCAACAATTCCTCCTCAGGGTGAATGTCACATTCAAGTCAAAGAGGAGATTCAAACTGATTTTAATTGTTTGTCACCATATTTATACAAATATCCGTAACATCATTTTTTCTTCAGCAAAAATCACCTCAAAATACAAAGGGGGACAGACGTTTCAGAAGGGAAAGTTGTTTTTCCAGGTATGTGAATATGAGGTAACTGAACACAGGCTGTTAACACAACGCAATACAGAGTACAAATATAACTATTCAATACCAAAAATTTGAAATCATTAGAAACTGGGCAAACACTATCCATCGCCATTTGATCAACTTAAGTAGCATGAAGACTTAGGCACCTATAAGCATGTGACAAGCCATCGCTCTCGCCTTTGCCACACAGTGAAGTACTTCCAGCAGAAACCAGGTCAAAAGTATTTAGCACTATCTTGTGGGTTTTTACACAGCATTACACAGTTACCTATGGCATATGATTTGTTCGGTAACACATTTCATACAATGATTCAATTTGTGCACAGTTTTTAATCATATCCACTTTTTGTTATGTTCATTAATAAATTAATATTCACTAGTGGTGGTGGTAAAATTAATATTCACTAGTGGTGGAGGTAAAATTAATATTCACTAGTGGTGGTGGTGGTGGTAAAATTAATATTAACCAGCAGTGGTAGTGGTGGTAAAATTAATATTAACCAGCAGTGGTAGTGGTGGTAAAATTAATATTTACTAGCGGTGGTAAAATGAATATTTACTAGCGGTGGTAAATTTATTATTAGTTATAATATAGTCTCTATAGCTCAAGATGCTCGCTTTCTACACAGAAAGGGTTCGATTCCCAGCGGAGTCAGAAAATTTGTGTTTCACTTCAATGTCTCAGTCCATGTATTTAAGATGATGGAAAAGTGACCCCCTGTGACTTACTACCGCAGTTTGGAACCGGCAATCTGTATTATATCTTCACCAAAAAATTTCATAATGTGACTTAGCAGGTCGGACTACATGAGAAACTAGGTAGAGAATGGAATTCGGAAGTTAATTTATTTCATCATTGTTTGAATTGACTTTTTTCTGTATTACAAAGCTTTACTTAACTTTCTCATTTTGTCGTTTATCCACTAAAATCTTCTAGATATTTCATTAATTTTCAAAGATCGATGAGTTAAGATACCGATAAAATTGTTTATTTATATCATTGAGACTTTTAACTAGTTCACCATGATTCCATGAAATTTTTCATTATATTGTAAATAACATTGTATAAGCTTCAATTGTATCAAAAAATATTTTGGTAAGATTTACTTATTCGGGTTTTATTCAGATTTGTAAGTATAATTATGGTTGGCATTAAGCATTTGTAGGTAAAGTTCTCGAAATACAATGCATAAGGAAAGAAAAAATAATAGTCAGTTGCACGAAAATGTGCACGAATTGAGTCAGCGATGGGAGTGACAAAAAGAACCACACATTGGAACTCAATTCTTACCATGCAATTTTAGTTTTGAAGGTGAACAGTACTTTCATTTGAAGTTAAAATTGATTTTATTCGATATGATGATTTTACTTTACTTGAAGAAAAGAGATAAATGAGTGTTCTGTGTGGTGCAGGCATCCAGTTCCTTACATTAGATCAATGGGAACCCCAACATTTCAGTGCCATTCACTAAATCATAGACATTATTAAGTGACACTCTACCAATCAAATTTTTTGAGTATCAAATTCTAATTCTCCATATTCTATTGTTTCTAATTTCAGGTGTCTTTGAATTATCAAATCAGATATCCCTCGAAAAAGGATGTCAGAAAACTGCTCTGTGAACTGAAAATACCTGAAAAATGTATCGACGTGGGTGAAGAAACTCAAGCTTTCTCCAATGAAGTGTTAATTTCAACCGTTTGTATATAATTACTTTCAACTTTTGTATAGTTTGAAATTTTAGCGAGCTGGATCCAACAATTTAACCCACCGTGCATTGCCAAGAAACTTCCATTTTCATCCGGTAAACTTACATAGAATAGCAATTAATTAGGTTTTAAGACTTTGTATTGATAACTCTAATTAATCAATATTATTTTAAAATAATTTATTGTAATAAAAGTATGACTAACCGTAAAATACTGAGTAGCGATTGAAAACTTAGCAACGTTGAACCAAGTCAGTCTGCCGCAATGTCGACCTCAGTGATCTCAAGGGAGGAAATATCTATTACTTCACTCAGACAATAGAATATTCAAAATCTTAGGGTACAGAAATATTATGATTCGTTTAAGTACGATTTATTATATTGCGTTCATCGCATGCCTAGACTTTCTCATAAAATGGACAAACCAATCTCAGTTTTAATGGAATTGAACAGAAGTAAAAGTTTTCAACCAATTCTGACATGGTCTATTTTTTGACAATTATAAAAAGAATGATCCGTATTTATTTCTTGTTATGGCTGACTAAGGATCGCAATAACGAGCCCTAGTGAGATTGGAGTCTACGTGGGTTTACGTACCAGACACATTTTAAGAAAACGAATTATTGACTTTCAGCGCGCTAATTCAGTCATTTAACTCACTGTGCAATAAACTAAATTCTGTAACTTTGCAACAATTCTGACAATGGTACTAATGCAATCTAGTTGATAGCTTAAAATGTTGTACCTATTCCCATGTACCTATAATAAAAGGATGCAAAAAGTAAGTAATGATAAGCGAAGCAAAAATTACGAATTCAGAGAGATGTGAAAATTATGATTTCTTTACATTTTTTGTCAATAATGATATAACACATTTTTACCCCCTTTCTTATCTCTGTAATTGTTACTGCAGTACAAAAAATATAAAGGACAATTTTTGTTAAGAAATAATTGTAGATTAATATAATATACCAAAAACTATTAGCTAGACCTTATAGTTTTCGAAATATTTGAAGGGGAAAAAAACGACTGAAAAGACAATTTCACCCCTTTTGTACCCCCACTCGCCGAAACGCGCGCTTTTTATCACAAGCTATCAAGTGATTTCGAGAAATTTTAAGGAAGTTGTGAAATAATCATATTTTTATCCCTTCCATATCTCTTTAACCATTGATCGCAGTACAAAAATTTATAGAACTATTTAATGTACAGTAATTTAATATATCACAAAATTTTAGTTAGGCCTCACAGATTTCGAGATATTTGCGAAAAACTGTTGAAACGCCTTTAATTTCACCCCTTTTCTACCTCTCCCCCCGAAACCCGACGCTCTATTTGGTGTAACTTTTTTGCATTAAGAGGAAGGTATAGAACATTTGGCGTAGGTTAGAACTTTTCCCTCTGAATGTTTGGGTTTAAGTTTAATTTTACTATACTATAAATGGAAATGTAAATAAAACACTTTGAGATTCATTGTGATTTCAAATTTAATGGAAGAAAATAAATCATTTGGTTGACGTGAAATTCTGACTTGATTCAATTGTGACAAAGTTTGGATCAAAACTGCACGGTTCCAAGCCGATTACATTCCAGGCACATTTCAACATTTCAGCGACGTATTGTTGGAGTCAGGGTGGCTTTATGGGTAGTGCGCTGAGTAGCCGACTGGATGGCAATGCCCGGTGAGGTGGGGATTTTTCACCACACCTCAATATCCAGATTGACTCCCAGGTCCACTCAACCTGCTGTAAAATGAGTACCAGGGTCTATCCTGAGGTCAGACCGGTCGGAGCGAGATGCTGACCACATCTCCTCCTCCTTGTGCCGAGGTCAAGTAATTGTGGAGCTCTACCCTCCGCGAACCCCTTGGGCACCTTCGAGGCCTGTTTAGGAATAGTTTGACAGCGGTGTCCTGCCGATAGAATTCATCTCGCATGTAAAATTTCACATTGGCGTACTTCTGAACGTACTCCTCAAATTGAATATCCATGGCCACTATCGTTAATAAATACAATAATCACTCAGAAATACGTTTCTTTCTCGTTTTTAATTTGTTTACACATTTAAAATAACCTTTCACAAGTTCACAAAATGATCACAAACAAATTTATGAAATTTGGTCAGGACAACGCCTGACGGGTTAACTAGTAATAATAATAAGTCCCGCACTCTTTGCTCCTTGAGGTTTTGAACATCTACAAAGTCAATCCAATTTTGGTAGACCTTCTCGAAGAAGTAATGATGGGGTAGAACACCTGTATTCTCATGCCTCACAAAGGAGACCAAAACCTCAGAATTCCCATAAAGCGAGGTATTTTTTGAGAGATTCTTTACGTGCCCTGTGGTTTTGTGTTGCCTTCAATCCTCTTTCACACATTCTCCAACGAGCTTCTATGGGTGAAAGGCAACCTGAACTCATTCACTGCGTCCCATTTACTGTACATGGATAACTTGAAGCTGTACGCTCCAATCAATACACAGCTAAAAGAATTGATCAGACTTACCGAAACGTTTTCCAATAATATTCAAATGGCGTTTGGAATGGACAAGTGTCGAACAATAAACATCAAGAAAAGGGAAGTCGAAATCCGGGGATATGAAACAAAGAATGGAAGAATGATCGAGCCTCTATTTGAAAGCGAATTCCTACAAGTACCTGGGAATCCAGCACGCACATCGAGATCATGGACAAATAAAAAATGTATTTAAGGACGAGTTCAAAACGAGGCTTTTGTCATTGATGACAGAGCTTGGACTACTAGAGAACTAAGTAGTCTCCAGCGCTTGATTAGAACAAGCATGACCGAGTACAAGAAACACCATGTATATTCAAGTGTACATACAAAACTGCTTCCGAGAGCTGAGGAAGGACGCGGGCTTACCGACATGAAAATACTGCGCAATAAGCAGGTATTACAGCTAACACAATACTTCCTGAACCTTAAATCTGAGTCTCTCATGCATCAAGCCTTCTGTGAAGCAGTCACACATCTAACATGTCTCAACTTATCCCAGAAACAATCTCTGACAGTTGATCATGAGGATCTGAGAGCAAGCCACATCACTGAATGGAAAAGCATGGCCCTCCACGGTAAACACCTTCAATAACCCTTTGCCACATGTTGACAGAGAAGCGTCAAACGCATGGCTTAAGGAGAGTGATCTTTACCCTGAAACGGAAGGNACGCATGGCTTAAGGAGAGTGATCTTTACCCTGAAACGGAAGGATTCATGTTGGCATCCAAGATCAGGTCGTCCGTACAAAAAAAATGTAAAACACATAATAAAAAGCGGATCAGTGGAGGACGATCGCTTTCTGAAGATAGAGCCTATCCAGCATGTTGTAAGTGGATGCGAGGCACTGGTCGAAACAGATTATTTGCAACGTCAAGACCAAGTTGCCAAGATTATACATGAGGAGCTAGCCCTGATGTATTGGACTTCTCGAAGCGAAGGCTCCGTACTATAAGTACAATCCTAGCCCTGTCCTGAAAAATGCACAGCTCTACCAGCTATTTAACATAACAATATTGACGGACAGGACGGTTGAATATAATAACCAGATTTGGTGCTCCACAGGAAAAAAGACCTAATTACTTTCATAATAGATGTAGCCATAATATGATACTAATGCTGACAAAGGATGCAGAGAAAGTATTTCCAATTGAAATAAGAAATTGAAAAGATGTGGAGGACTGACAGAGTTCATACAATTTCAATCATTATCTCAGCAACTTGAATTATCCCCACAGACCTGTTCAGAAATCTAGAAAAATTGAAGCTCCCTCGATAGTTTTCTACCTATGCAAAAAGCAATCCTCCCAGAAACATATCGAACTGTCCGGAAGTTCTTATAAATACATCAAACCAAAAAAGGGAGTGCTTGGCATGTTCTGTACCCCCTCTTATCCAACCCTGAGCTGATAAATAATAATAATAATAATAAATGAAGATAACTCTTCAGTGTAAGGGGTAAAATTTCAACAGAAGAACCTGAAAAGGAATGAATCTACGGCTACGGATGAGCTCTACAAATATCTAGTCATGATGGAAGCACGAGATATTACTGAAACCGTAAAAAAAATCACTTCCAAATTCAAAGGTAGACAACACAGAATAACGAAAACATCAAATTATGGGAAATACCTGATTAATTGATCAGGGGGAAATATAAGTGTTTATTTTTTTATTTCTCATGTGATATGGAAAGGAGTGATACTATGTGTATTATGTGCAATTAATTAATGGTTAATTACATTAATTGTTTTACAACATGTTTTCTTTTTGAAAAATTTATTTGTTTCACGCCAAATAATGGCCGAACCTTGGATCTGTTTTTTAAATGTCATTTTTAAACTCATTTTAGTTCTTAATTAGTTAATGATTATCTTATTTAATAAGGTAAGTGACATAGTTGTTCAACCTTTAATATTAAAAATTTTATAAGTACAATTGGCACGTCAACGTGGAGTTATTTACTTCCTTAAATATCCAAAATGTTTCAATACCAATATTTAAAAATATTTTTAGACCAAAACCATCAATCACTAGAGTTATTACCATAGTTTCACATCTAAAGAAACGCAGAGATTTAAAAGTAGCAATATTCTCTGTGCACTGTGCTGCTGTCGTACTTCTTGAAGTTAACGGACAACTGACTTCCAGAACAATTCGTACAACATGCAAAAAAATGTACACCAGCTTGGAAAATAAGAATTGAAGAAAATGTAGCAGATTTACGAACAAAGGCTGACTTAACCTCCTATTGCTTAAAATGAGTCAAAAATCTTAAGAAATTAACCCAAATTTTTTCAGAAGCTGGAATCTATGTAGATGGACCTGAAAGCCACTGCAAATATCTATAATGCAAAGACATTTTCAGTCACAAAGCTAAGTTAAAGGATGCGATGATATATTGCACTCCCCATTATAAACAAAATGATTTCTATAAGAATAAAAGGAAGTTCTCACGAAATTTGGAATCTTAGAGTACAGGAGAAGCATTGAGCTTGGTTCCAATAAGTTTCACAAGCACTGGAGTTTCATATTGAACCTAAACACTACAGCCGAGAAGCAGATTAGAAAGAACAGATGGAAACCCAGCTGTCACACTATGATTTTTTATGGGACGTTACGGCTCGTCGACATCGTTGTCATTAGAGCCCTAAAACCTTGTACAGGTAGGGAAAAAGGAGTTACGCACTAGGGAGGGCCAACATAACGCTTCTCGCGTGTGGGACTCGCCGAATGACTCAACCATACCCACTAAAAACCCTCCTCAATTACAATTCAAAACTCAAATATCAACATCTCAAGACATTACATATATCATTAAAAAAAGAAGAAAAATGAAAGATACTCTAGCGTCGGGATGGAAAAGAACAAGAGGTGACCAAGGAAGGTCAGGAAAGAAAAATGAAGGAGCCAAACACAAGCAAGTGGAAGTAATGCCAGACTCAGCTCGGGGCCCCGTGTTGCCCAAACACGTACTTACTAGATGTAAGTCCCCTGGGGGGACTTACTATGACTAATAATGCCATCACTACCGAAGATGTAGTAAAAGTTAAGAAAAAATCTCGCCTGAACCTCGCCAAAAGACATAAAATAATATAAATAAATAAACCTGCGGACCCATACACAACAGTGCCAAAGTTAACTACATATAAAACTAAATTAATATTAATCATAAAGCAACAATCCTGCAAGAAAATAGTTTTTGAAATTGTTATAAGTTATTTTAAAAGTACTGCAGCAAGGGGCTGATCAAGTACAAGATGTATTTTTTGTTTTAGCAATAAATTCTTTTACATTGTAGAAGCACTGGTGCAGAAGGTACCTTTTATCTGCGGATTTGAAGAGATTCAATTTCATAATAAATAATAAATTTATTGTCAAAAAACAGTACAAACTGCGTATGACCACGTGGAGGGAAAAAAAACTAATTTACTCTCCGGAAGCAAGCAAGGGACCATCCCATCAATTCCGATCAAGGGCCCTAAGGCAGAGGCGAATTCAAAAATTTCAGCAAAAGTTCCTAGATAAGATAAAAAGTTAGCTGCGAGTTATAATACATATATAATGTCAATATGTTTGTAATTTAATGCAAATATGTTTGTAAATTTACATGTACAAGTTATTATCGAACTATAGATTATTCTGAGTATAGTGTTTAACAATCATAAGAGTTGAAAAAAAAACACTAAATTCACGATTTATATCTTTTCACGATTTATATTTAATATATTTTATATTTATATCTTTTCACGATTTATATTTAATATCTTTTATATTTTTGGGCAGGGAATTATATAGAACGATTCCTGAATGATATGGTCCTTTTTGACAAACTGGTTCACACTCTAGATGATGAATATTATTACTATTGTGAGTATTGTGTTCATGAACGAGACTATTTCGTATGAAGTAAGGGTGGTACTTCAGTAATTCGGTCTTAACAAACACGACTGTTTCGTAAATATAAATGCAGGGAAGTGTTAAGATATTTAATTCCTTGAATAAAGGTTTACAAGAGTTTTGGGGGTGAGATTGACAAATTATCCAAACCATCCTCTTCTGAATTCTGAAAGTTTGAATACTCTGACCGGAATTGCCCCAGAACATAATGCCGTAACGTAAATGGGAGTACACGTTTGGAAAATATACGCAACGGGAAATACGTGGACTAACTGCGTTAACTAAGATTCGGAATGCGTAACACAATTTGCTTACTTGGGAATTAAGATTGTCAGTGTGACAATTCCATTTGAGGTTGTCTTGAATATGGAAACCTAAGAATTTTGTATTTGTAACAGTTTTTAATTGTGTTCCGTTTAAAGAAAGAGAAACCTGGGGTAAAGATTTTGTGATACTATTGTGAAATGACATAGACACTGTTTTGTCAGTGTTTACAATGAGACGATTTGCATGAACTCAAGCCGAAAGGTTAGACAAAACTGAGTGTTGGCGTGTTTACATAGTAAATTAGTGTTATCAGCAAAAAGGACAATTTTGCAATCTGATGTGGATGATGACATGGTCACATACAATAAAAAGAGTATAGGGCTGAAAATTGAACCTTGAGGTACTCCGCAAGTAAGTGGCTTTGTTTCTGAAAGACAAAGCTGATATATTTTATTTTTAGTATATGATATTTCAACCTGTTGATATCTATCTTTTAAATAAGAAGTTAGCCATTGATGTGGAAGTCCACGAATGCCTAAAGAATGCAATTTGGTAAGGAGNAGGGAAATCATATTCAGTTTGAGTTATAGCATCTAAACACAGAAGGGAATGGCTAATTTCTTCATCTTAGAAAGCATTTGGAGTTAACGGGTTTCAAGTTAAAGAGTCTCCACTGTATTTGGATTCAGAACCTCCAAAAACATAAGAATCGATTGAGAAAAAAAAACTTCTACATTTTTTTTCCTGGATTGGCCTCTTTTGGTCCCCTGGCTACTGGACTAAACGTATAATTGTAAATTCAAGTTGTCTTTATAACAGAAATAAGAGAAAAAATTCTTTAAAATTGCTATATACCTACCCAGCAGTAATTGTCTCTGAGTGCTTGTATCTAAACAGAGACCAAAAGGGAATGTTTCTTCTTTAGCAGATGTGAGAGGTAACTCTGCTCTTGATGCATCTTCCTGCAACCATTGCTCCCAAGTCTGTTGATCACTGGTCAAGCCCAGAACACCAACTTCCATGCTATTAGCTGAACCAACAATAATTACATTCCTGCAAAGACAAACATTTTTAGTGAAATAAGAATAATAAAAAATTGATGAAAATATATTAAATCTGTAGTGGACTTTAGAAAATTACCCTCCTGAATGTGGAATACCTTAACTACAAACGAAAAATTAGTCATATGCATCAATTCTTACATCCGACATTGTCTTGGTTTATCGTTAGAATCATAAAATAAATGTATTAGAATCATACCATAAGAAAGGTTGAGGGATATTTGTCTTATATTTACTTTTTTAATTAGTTGGCAGTGCCCTTATTTATGACAACATGTATTAAGGACGCACAAACTCTTTAATCGTTCGTACTTTTACATTACGTTTCGGGGATGTATGTTCCCCCTCTTCAGATGTATTCTTCCTTTTCTTCTCAAAATTGTACAAAATCCTTATTGTAAATTACATGGTGCACTTTATATTTTCTACAAAAAATATAGAAATTATCTAGTATATCTCATCACTAATCTCCAGTACAATTGTTACAAACATTTAACTTAAATATGTGAGAAAGTACAAACCTGAACGCTCTTATGATGCATGCATATACTGATTAAAAGTTGTGTTGAACTTATTAAAATTATCTCTTGCTATTTTTGTTGCATGTTCGTCTAGTTGTGGGTCATGCGGTTGTAGCCTGTTGTGCGGCATTCGGTGCTATCCTCCAGCTCTGATCCACCGAACTGAGGCCCATCAGCACTGTGCGGTACAGGCTGTCTTCATGCTATGACGCTACCACGTGGTGGGGGAAATAATGTGGGAATGAATCATCCCCGAAACGTAATGTGAAAGTACGAACGATTAAAGAGTTTGTGCGTCCTTAATACATGTTGTCATAAATAAGGGCACTGCCAACTAATTTAACAAGTTGAAAGACAACATTACTCTTATCTAATTTATATTTACTTTGTTGTAAGAAATCAGTTATTTTTTTCATTTTTCTGGAAAACCTATTAAAGACTTTTTAAAATTAAGATCATGCCAATAGGTTACAAATATACTATAAAATCATTTGACACAAATAAACTTGATAAGTTCTTTTTCATTACACTCATCCAATTAAAAAGGAACTTTTTTTAGTTGTATTAAGCCTAAAGAAGAATATATACAAAATAAATTTATTGTTCCTTTGTATTTTTTTTAGATATTTAATGAGTTAATAAAAAATAAACCCACCTAAGTTTTTATTGGTCTGGTAAAATATGCAAACACCCTCATAGTCCACTCAAATTAGGTAATACAAGGTGAAAAAATTCCGAAATTTTGAAATTGGCATGATTGGTCATTGGTTCATATTATTTAATATACTAAAACCCTGGTGGGTGAGGACAGAGGGAGCTAATAAAAGATGCACTTCTTATATTTTTTGTCAATATTACCGAAACTATTGGTGCTAGCAAAAATTATTCTACCAACAACATTGACAAAGACGAAATTATCAATTAAAAAAAGACACCATTCCATTTATAGCACCAATACTGTTAATATTATAGGCTTCAACAGTTTTTGAATTTACGTGGAGTTGTGGTATAGCGTAGTTTTTCCGTCATAATCCTTTTCAAACACTAACATATATACATACATATATGTTCAAAATTTAGTCAAAACAAGCAACATGACATGTGAATAGTCTGTGGACTCGACGCTCTTTCATGCAAATGAGTGACTTTTCTGGATAGGTAAGCTTCTGTGGATTATTTTCTGAAATCCCAAGGGTTGATTATAAAATTACGTCATCGAGATTTTTAAAAACAGATAAGAGAGTGACCATTGTGTTGATAAACAAGCTTCGAATCATCAACAAATGCACAGGAACTTTTATTGTCTCTTTTTTTTTCTCTTCAGGGCTCGTCAACATTGAGGTCATTAGAGCCCATGCAATTAGGGAAAAATGCAGTTTCGCACCATAGAGAAGAGCCGTAATGACTCTTCCCCGTGTGTGGGACTCGCCGAATATCTCGACCATACCCACTAAAAATCCCTCCTGAAATCAACAAATATCTAAATACAAAGATGAAAGAAAAGAAAAGAAAACAGAACACCAATACATTATTTCACAAAAAAGGAAAACCATTTTTAAATATATTTTCGAATTACAGAAACGAACGATGAAAACAGAGAAGACAGTAAAGATGAAAAGGGAAAGAAAATTTAAAACCCTCCCGAGAACTTGTGGGAAGAGCCCCCATCTACTCATAAAATTCAATAGTTTATTAACATTAACAGTTTCATTTCCGAGAATTGTTGGGAAATCTGCAGCCAGACCAATTCGTCTCCGTATACTTGAGTATCTTCTGCAATCAGTTAGTAGGTAACGCACTGTCAGAGAACAGCTACACTCTTCACAAACGGGTTCATCAGCAAGTAGTAAGAGATACCTATGAGTGAGAGGACAATGTCCTATGCGCAGGCGGGTCAGCAAGACCTCGTCGCGCCGGGCTGGCCTACAGGAACTGCTCCATGACTTAACAGAAGATTTGATAAGTCGGAGCTTATTCCTTTCAACAGCTAACCACTCATTGCTCCATTCACTCAGAATCCTTATCTTGACGGAATTTAGGAGATCTCGTTCTGCAATCGTGGAGAAATTCACGCGATTCCTGAGGCATGCCGTCTTTGCAGAATCGTCTGCTTCCTCATTTCCTCTGATACTCACGTGTCCATCACTTTGCAGTGAGAAAAGTACATCCTGGATGTTCTGGATCAGCTTATCAGCTGGATATATGTTCTGGATTGCTTGGAGGGCACTCAGCGAATCAGAACAAATCAGGAAATGTGATCCGCGGGAGCACTTTGTAGTTCGCAATGCTCGCAATATGGCGTAGCACTCAGCAATGTACACACTGCACAAGTCGCCTAGACGGTAGCCACTGGTCTCACGGGGAAATACAACGGAGCACCCGACACCATCAGCCTGCTTCGACACGTCGGTAAACACAGGGAAACGGACCCGGTGTTTGTAATGGATTAGCTGAAAATATACCCTCAACATCGGAGCTGGAGTGTTCCTCTTGTCATGATGCAGAAGATCGAAAATAATCTTGGGCTTGTACAAAGCCCAAGGGGGAGACTTACTAAAACCTTGATGTAAGAGATTAGGTGTGCGTATATTTAAGGTTTCCAAAATTAGTTTGGAGCGATATCCAAAAGGTTTGGTTGCTCTCAGTCTGTTGTTGTAGAAACGGATGGAAGAAGAGGATGGATGAAAAACCGCGTTGTGTACNAGGAAGAAGAGGATGAATGAAAAACCGCGTTGCGCACTAGATTGTCGGGTAAAGTTTGCAAGTGGCAAAAGTGTCGTAGCATGAGGATTTGCCGCCGGAGGGAAGGAGATGGTTCGTCACTCGACACATACAAACTCGGAATGGNATACAAACTCGGAATGGGACTAGCGCGGTATGCTCCCGTTACTAGTCGAATTCCTGCTTGGTGGACACTATCCAACTTCTTTAAATAGCTTGCACGAGCAGAGCTATATACAACGCAGCCATAATCGA
>NNCF01127880.1:2271-27746 GCA_002313205.1 Laupala kohalensis
TCCCAACACAACGTCGTGAGAAAGCGTCACGTGCGTTATCCTTCAATTTTCTCAATACTCGCTGACCTTAACAGTAATTTCTATGGATTTTTACGTAATTCCTAAAGCTGTCTAATATAACATAGGCAATATCTCTGCTATCAACAAGGAAGACAGTTGAAATTTTTGATCAAAAAAATTTTATGTACTTATTCGAAGAATATAAGTGTCTAACGTCAAAAAAAGACTTTACAAAATTTTCCAATTTTTGCTAATATTAAAAGCTTTTTCTTCGATTGTTTCGCATACTTATGTTATTTACTTAGGCATCTGTCAGTAAAAAGCGTCGTCATGCCGTGGATGTCGAAAGAAAAAAGGAAGGTCCCAACACAACGTCGTGAGAAAGCGTCACGTGCGTTATCCTTCAATTTTCTCAATACTCTCTGACCTTAACAGTAATTTCTATGGATTTTTACGTAATTCGTAAAGGTGTATACTATAACAAAGGCAATATCTCTGCAATCAACAAGGAAAAAAGTTGAAAATTTTGATCCAAAAAATTTTATGTGTTTATTCGAAGAATATAAGTGTCTAATGGCGAAAAATGTCTTCACAAAATTTTCCAATTTTTCAGAAAATTAAATGCTTTTTCTCCGAAATCGTCGCATACTCGTGTTTGTTACTTCGGCATCTGTCAGTAAAAAGCGTCGTCATGCCGTGTATGTCAAAAGAAAAAAAGTCAGGTCCCAACACAACGTCGTGGGAAAGCGTCACGTGCGATATCCTTCAATTTTCTCAATACTCGCTTACATTAACAGTAATTTCTATGGGCTTTTACGTCATTCCTAAAGGTGTATACTATATCAAAGGCAATATCTCTGCAATCAACAAGGAAAAAAGTTGATATTTTTGATCAAAAAAATTATATGTGCTTATTCGAAGAATATAAGTGTCTTACGGCGAAAAATGACTTTACAAAATTTTCCAATTTTTCAGAAAATTAAATGCTTTTTCTCTGAATTCGTCGCATCCACGTGTTATTTACTTCTATTTCTGTTAGTAAAAAAGCGTTGTCATACCGTGGATGTCGAAAGAAAAAAAGTCAGGTCCCAACACAACGTCGTGAGAATGCGTCACGTGAGTTATCTTTCAATTTTCTCAATACTCGCTTACATTAACAGTAATTTCTATGGACTTTTACGTAATTCTTTAAGGTGTATACTATATCATAGGCAATATCTCTGCAATCAACAAGGAAAAAAGTTGAAATTTTTGATCAAAAAAATTTTATGTGCTTATTCGAAGAATACAAGTGTCTAACGGCGAAAAATGTCTTTACAAAATTTTCCAATTTTTGCTAAAATTAAAAGCTTTTTCTCCGATTGTTTCGCATACTCATGTTATTTACTTCGGCATCTGTCAGTAAAAAGCGTCGTCATGCCGTGTATGTCGAAAGAAAAAAAGTCAGGTCCCAACACAACGTCGTGAGAAAACGTCACGTGCGTTATCCTTCAATTTTCTCAATACTCGTTTACATTAACAGTATATTCTATGGGCTTTTACGTCATTCATAAAGGTGTCTACTATAACAAAGGCAATATATCTGCAATCAACCAGGAAGAAAGTTGAAATTTTAGATCAAAAAAATTTTATGTGCTTATTGGAAGAATATAAGGGTCTTACGGCGAAAAATGTTATTACAAAATTTTCCAATTTTTCAGAAAATTAACAGCTTTTTCTCCGATTTCGTCGCATCCTCGTGTTATTTACTTCTATTTCTGTTAGTAAAAAAGCGTCGTCATGCCGTGGATGTCGAAAGAAAAATAGTCAGGTCTCAACACAACGTCGTGAGAATGCGTCACGTGCGTTAACCTTCAATTTTCTCAATACTCGCTTACATTAACAGTAATTTATATGGACTTTTACGTAATTCTTAACGGTGTATACTATAACGAAGGCAATATCTCTGCAATCAACAAGGAAAAAAGTTGAAATTTTTGATCAAAAAAATTTTGTGTGCTTATTCGAAGAATATAAGTGTCTAACGTCGAAAAATATCATTACAAAATTTTCTAATTTTTCAGAAAATTAAATGCTTTTTCTCCGATTTCGTCGCATACTCGTGTTATTTACTTCGGCATCTGTCAGTAAAAAGCGTCGTCATGCCGTGGATGTCTAAAGAAAATTAGTCAGGTCCCAACACAACGTCGTGAGAAAGCGTTACGTGCGTTATCCTTCAATTTTTCTCAAACCTCGCTTACCTTAACAGTAATTTCTATGGACTTTTACGTATTCTTAAAGGTGTCTACTATAACATAGGCAATATCTCTGCAATCAACAAGAAAAAAAGTTGAAATTTTTGATCAAAAAAATTTTATGTGCTTATTCGAAAAATATAAGTGTCTAACGGCGAAAAACGTCATTACAAAATTTTCCAATTTTTCCAATATTAAATGCTTTTCTCCGATTTAGTCGCATACTCGTGTTATTTACTTCGGCATCTGTCAGTAAAAAGCGTCGTCATGACGCGGATGTCGAAAGAAAAAAAGTCAGGTCCCAACACAACGTCGTGATAAAGCGTCACGTGCGTTATCCTTTAATTTTCTCAATACTCGCTTACATTAACAGTAATTTTCTATGGACTTTTACGTAATTCTTAAGACTGTCTACTATAACAAAGGCAATATCTCTGCAATCAACAAGGAAGAAAGTTGAAATTTTTGATCAAAAAAATTTTATGTGCTTATTCGACGAATATAAGTGTCTAACGTCAAAAAAGACTTTACAAAATTTTACAATTTATCAGAAAATTAAATTCTTTTTCTCCGCTTTCGTCGCATACTCGTGTTATTTACTTCAACATCTGTCAGTAAAAAGCGTCGTCATGCCGTGGATGTCGAAAGAGAAAAAGTCAGATCCCAACACATCGTCGTGAGTAAGCGTCACGTGAGTTATCCTTCAATTTTCTCAATACTCGCTTACATGAACAGTAATTACTATGGACTTTTACGTAATTCTTAAAGGTGTCTACTATAACAAAGGCAATATCTCTGCAATCATCAAGGAAGACAGTTGAAATTTTTGATCAAATAAATTTTATGTGCTTATTCGAGGAATATAAGTGTCTTACGGCGAAAAATGTCTTTTCAAAAATTTCCAATTTTTCAGAAATTTAACAGCTTTTTCTCCGATTTCGTCGCATCCTCGTGTTATTTACTTTTATTTCTGTTAATAAAAAAGCGTTGTCATGCCGTGGATGTCGAAAGAAAAAAAGTCAGATCCCAACACATCGTCGTGATAAAGCGTCACGTGAGTTATCCTTCAATTTTCTCAATACTCGCTTACCTGAACAGTAATTACTATGGACTTTTACGTAATTCTTAAAGGTGTCTACTATAACAAAGGCAATATCTTTGCAATCAACAAGGAAAAAAGTTGAAATTTTTGATCAAAAAAATTTTATGTGCTTAATCGAAGAATATAAGTGTCTAACGTCGAAAAATGTCTTTACAAAACTTTCCAATTTTTCAGAAAATTGAATGCTTTTTCTCCGATTTCGTCGCATATTCGTGTTATTTACTTCGGCATCTGTCAGTAAAAAGCGTCGTCATGCCGTGGATGTCGAAAGAAAAAAAGTCAGGTCCCAACACAACGTCGTGAGAAAGCGTCACGTGCGTTATCCTTCAATTTTCTCAATACTCGTTTACCTTAACAGTAATTTTCTATGGACTTTTACGTAATTCTTAAGACTGTCTACTATAACAAAGGCAATATCTTTGCAATCAACAAGGAAAAAAGTTGAAATTTTTGATCAAAAAAATTTTATGTGCTTATTCGAAGAATATAAGTGTCAAACGTCGAAAAATGTCTTTACAAAACTTTCCAATTTTTCAAAAAATTAAATGCTTTTTCTTTGATTTCGTCGCATACTCATGTTATTTACTTCGGCATCTGTCAGTAAAAAGCGTCGTCATGCCGTGGATGTCGAAAGAAAAAAAGTCAGGTCCCAACACAACGTCGTGAGAAAGCGTCACGTGCGTTATCCTTCAATTTTCTCAATACTCGTTTACCTTAACAGTAATTTCTATGGACTTTTACGTAATTCTTAAAGGTATCTACTATAACAAAGGCAATATCTCTGAAATCAACAAGGAAAAAAGTTGAAATTTTTGATCAAAAAATTTTTATGTGCTTATTCGAAGAATATAGGTGTCTTACGGCGAAAAATGTCTTTACAAAATTTTCCAATTTTTCAGAAAATTAAATGCTTTTTCTCTGATTTCGTCGCATACTCGTGTTATTTACTTCGGCATCTGTCAGTAAAAAGCGTCGTCATGCCGTGGATGTCGAGAGAAAAAAAGTCAGGTCCCAACACAACGTCGTGAGATAGCGTCACATGCGTTATCCATCAATTTTCTCAATACTCGCTTACCTTAACAGTAATTTCTATGGATTTTTACGTAATTCTTAAAGAAGTCTACAATAACAAAGGCAATATCTCTGCAATCAACAAGGAAAAAAGGTGAAATTTTTGATCAAAAAAATTTTATGTGCTTATTCGGAGAATATAAGTGTCTTACGGCGAAAAATTTCTTTACAAAATTTTCCAATTTTTCAGAAAATTAAATGCTTTTTCTCCGATTTCGTCGCATCCTCGTGTTATTTACTTCGGCATCATTCAGTAAAAAGCGTCGTCATGCCGAGGATGTCAAAAGAAAAAAAGTCAGATTTCAACACAACGTCGTGAGAAAGCGTCACGTGCGTTTTCATTCAATATTCTCAATACTCGCTCACCTGAACAGTAATTTCTATGGATTTTTACGTAATTCTTAAAGGTGTATACTATAACAAAGGCAATATCTCTGCAATCAACAAGGAAAAAAGTTGGAATTTTTGATCAAAAAATTTTTATGTACTTTTGACCTTATCGACATGAAGACGTATCTTCCTGACAGAAAACGAGGAATAAAACGAGTAAAGTACAAAATGGGGATGATATCTTTTAATTTTTTGAAATATTGAAAAAATTTTCTAAAGACATTTTTCGACGTTAGACACTTTTATTTTATGAATAAGCACATAAATTTTTTTTTTGATCAAAAATATTAACTCTTCTTTGTACAATACAAATTTTGTTTTCATATAGCAGACACACATTAGAAATAAATTAAAATACATAGAATCGATTGTTGAGCTGAGCGATTCTTATGAAATTTGATGAATTACGCACGTGACGACGCTTTCTCACAACGTTGTGTTGGGATCTTACTTTTTTTCTATCGACGTTATCGACATGAAGATGTTTCTTACTGCAAGAAAACGAGGTAAATAACACGAGTATGCTACAAAATCGAAAAAAAAACGTTTTATTTTTCGAAAAATTGAGAAATTTTTGGAAAGTAATTTTTCGACGTTAGAAACTTATAATCTTTGATTAAGCACATAAATATTTTTGATAAAAAATTTCAAATTTTTTCCTTGTTGAATACAAATTTTGTGCTTTTGATATAGCAGAGACACTTTAGAAATACTTTAAAATATATACAATCGATTGTTGAGCTGAGCGTTTCTTGAGAAATTTGATGAATTACGCACGTGACGACGCTTTCTCACAACGTTGTGTTGGGATCTTACTTTTTTTTTCGACCTTATCGACATGAAGACGCTTCTTGCTGACAGAAACCGAGGTAAATAACACAAGTATGCGACGAAATCGGAAAAAAATCTTTTCTGTTTCCGAAAATAGGAGAAAATTTTTTTAAGACATTTTTCTACATTAGACACTTATATTTTTTGAATAAGCACATAAATATTTTTTGATCAAAAATTTAAACTTTTTTTTATGTTGAATACAAATTTTGTGCTTTTGATATAGCAGACACACTTAAGAATTACGTTAATGTACATAGAATCGATTGTTGAGGTGAGCGATTCTTGAGAAATTTGATGAATTACGCACGTGACGACGCTTTCTCACAACGTTGTATTGAAATCTTACTTTTTTTTCCTTCGACTTTATTGACATTAAGACGTATCTTACTGACAGAAAACGAGGTAAATAACACGAGAATACGACGAAATCGGAAAAAAACTTTTTTTTTTTTTTTAAATTGAGAATATTTTCTAGACATTTTTCGACGTTAGACACTTATAATTTTTGAATAAGCACATAAAATGTTTTTGATCAAATATTCCAACATTTTTACTTTTTGAATACAAAATTTGTGTTTTGATATAGCAGAAGCTCTTAAGAATTACGTTAAAGTAACTTGAATCCAATGTTAATGTGAGCGGTTATTGAGAAATTTGATGAATTACGCACGTATCGCTTTCTTACAACGTTGTGTTAGGATCTTACTTTTTTCTTTCGACCTTATCGACATGAAGACGCTTCTGGCTGACAGAAAACGAGGTAAATAACACAAGTATGCGACAAAATAAGAAAAAAATCTTTTCCTTTTTCCAAAAATTGAGAAAATTTTCTAAGTCATTTTTCGACGTTAGAAACCGATATTCTGTGAATAAGCACTTAAAAAAAATTTATACAAAAATTTTAACTTTTTTCCTAGTTGTATACAAATTTTGTGCTTTTGATATAGCATACACACTTTAGAGGTACTTAAAATACATAGAATCGACTGTTAAGTTGCGCGTTTCTTGAGAAATTTGATGAATTATGCACGTGACGCTTTCTAACAACGTTATGTTGGGATCTTATGTTTTTTCTTTGGAACTTATCTACATTAAGACGATTCATACTAAAAGAGTACGTGATAAATAACACGATTATGCGCCGAAACCGGAAAAAAAAATTTTCATTTTTCGAAAAATTGAGAAAATTATCTAGACATTTTTCGACGTTAGACACTTATTTTCATTAATTAAGCATATAATATGATTTAATCAACAATATTAACTTTTTTCCTTGTTGAATACTAATTTTGTCCTTTGATAAAGCAGACACAATTAAGAATTACGTTTAATTACATAAAATCGATTGTTGATGTGAGCGATTCTTTAGAAATTTGATGAATTTCGCACGTGACGTCGTTTACTCACAACGTTGTGTTGGGATCTTACTTTTTTTCTTTCGACCTTTTCGACATGAAGACGTTTCTTACTGAGAGAAAACGAGGTAAATAACACGAGTATGCGACGAAATCGGAAAAAAACTTCAATTTTTCGAAGAATTGAGAAAATATTCTAGACATATTTTGACTTTAGACACTTATATTCTTTGAATTGCCACATGGAATTTTTTTATAAAAAATTTCACCTTTTTTTCCTTGTTAATACAAATTTTGTTCTTTTGATATAGGAGACACACTTAAGAATTACGTTAATGTACATAAAATCGATTGTTGATGTGAGCGATTCTTTAGAAATTTGATGAATTACGCAAGTGACGACGCTTTCTCACAACGTTGTGTTGGAATCTTACTTTTTTTCTTTCGACTTTATTGATATAAAGACGTTTCTTACTGACAGAAAACGAGGTAAATAACACGAATAAGTGACAAAATAAGAAAAAAAATTTTCATTTTTCCAAAAATTGAGACAATTATCTCTATCATTTTTCGACGTTAGAAACCGATTTTCTTTGAATAAGCACTTAAAAAATTTTATACAAAAATTTCAACTTTTTTCCTTGGTGTATACAAATTTTGTTCTTTTGATATAGCAGAGACACTTTAGAATTACGTTTAAACACATAGAATCGATTGTTGAGGTGAGCGATTCTTGAGAAATTTGATGAATTACGCACGTGACGTCGCTTTCTCACAACGTTGAAATGGGATCTTACATTTTTTCTTTCGACTTTATCGACATTAAAAAGCTTCATACTCACAGAAAACGAAGTAAACAACACGAATAAGCAACAAAATCGGAAAAAAACTTTTCATTTTTCCAAAAATTGAGAAAACTTTCTTTAGACATTTTTCGACCATAGAAAATTATATTCTTTGAACAACAACATAAAATTATTTTGATCAAAAATTTCAACATTTTCTTGTTAGATACAAATTTTGTGTTTTTTATATAGCAGACACACTTTAGAATTACGTTATAATACAAAAAATTGATTGTAGAAGTGAGCGATTCTTAAGAAATTTGATGAAATACGCACGTGACGACGCTTTCTCATAACGTTGAGTTGGAATCTTACTTTTTTTCTTTCGACTTTATTGACATTAAGACGTTTCTCACTGACAGAAAACGAGGTAAATAACACGAATATACGACGAATTCGGAAAAAAAACTTTTCATTTTTCGAAAAATTGAGAATATTTTCTAGACATTTTTCGACGTTAAACACTTATATTCTTTGAATAAGCATATAAAATGTTTTTGATCAAAAATTCCACCTTTTTTCCTTTTTGAATACAAAATTTGTGCTTTTGATATAGCAGAAACTCTTTAGAATTACATTAAAGTAACTTGAATCCAATGTTAATGAGAGCGATTATTGAGAAATTTGATGAATTACGCACGTAACGCTTTCTTACAACGTTGTGTTAGAATCTTACTTTTTTCTTTCGATCTTATCGACATGAAGACGATTCTTGCTGACAGAAAACGAGGTAAATAACACAAGTAAGCGACGAAATGGGAAAAAAACTTATCATTCTTTAAAATATTGAGAAATTTTGCTACAGACATTTTTCGACGTTAGACACTTACATTCTTTGAATAACACATAAAAATTTTTTGATCAAAAATTTCAGCTCTTTTTTTTAATAAAAATTTTGTTCTTTTAATATAGCAAACACACTTTAAAATTACGTTAAAATACATAGAATCGAATGTTGAGGTGAGCGATTCTTGAGAAATTTGATGAATTACGCACGTGACGCTTTCCCAAACGTTGTGTTGTGATCTTACTTTTTTTCTTTCGACCTTATCGACATGAAGACGCTTCTTGCTGACAGAAAACGAGGTAAATAACACGAGTATGCGACGAAATCGGAAAAAAAAATTTCATTTTTCAAAAATTTGAGAAAATACTCTAGACATTTTTCGACGTTAGACACTTATATTCATGAATAGGCACATAGAATTTTTTTTTATCAAAAATTTCAAATTTTTTTTCCTTGTTAATACAAATTTTGATCTTTTGATATAGCAGAAACTCTTTAAAATTACGTTAAAGTACCTTGAATCCATTGTTAATGTAAGTGATTATTGAGAAATTTGATGAATTACGCACGTAACGCTTTCTTACAACGTTGTGTTAGGATCTTACTTTTTTCTTTCGACCTTATCGACATGAAGACGCTTCTTGCCGACAGAAAACGATGTAAATAACACAAGTTTGCCATGAAATAAAAAAAAAACTTTTTATTTTCCGAAATATTGGGAAATTTTTCTACAGATATTTTTCGACGTTAGATACTTTGAATAAGCACATAAAATTTTTTTGATCAAAAATTTCAACCACTCTTTGTTTAATACAAATTTTGTTCTTTTAATATAGCAGACTCACTTTAGAATTACGTTAAAATACATAAAATTGATTGTAGAAGTGAGCGATACTTGAGATATTTGATTAAATACGCACGTGACGACGCTTTCTCATAACGTTGTGTTGGAATCCTCCTTTTTTTCTTTCTATTTTATTGACATTATGACGTTTCTTACTGACATAAAACGAGGTAAATAACACGAGTACATGACGAAATCGGAAAAAAAATTTCATTTTTCGAAAAATTGAGAATATTTTCTAGCCATTTTTCGACGTTAGACACTTATATTCTTTGAATAAGCACATAAAATGTTTTTGATCAAAAATTCCAACTTTTTTCCTTTTTGAATAGAAAATTTGTGCTTTGATATAGCAGAAACTCTTTAGAATTACGTTAAAGTAACTTGAATCCAATGTTAATGTGAGCGGTTATTGAGAAATTTGATGAATTACGCACGTAAAGCTTTCTTACAACGTTGTGTTAGGATCTTACATCTTTCTTTCGACCTTATCGACATGAAGACGCTTCTTGCTGACAGAAAACGAGGTAAATAACACAAGTACGCGACGAAATCGAAAAAAAAAATTTTCATTCTTCGAAATATTGAGAAATTTTCTACAGACATTTTTCGACGTTAGACACTCATATTCTTTGAATAAGCACATAAAATTTTTTTGATCAAAAATTTTAACTCTTCTTTGTTGAATACAAATTTTGTTCTTTTGATATAGCAGACTCACTTCAGAATTACGTTAAAATACATAGAATCGATTGTTGATGTGAGCGATTCTTGAGAAATTTGATGAATTACGCACGTGACGCTTTCTCAAACGTTGTGTTGTGATCTTACTTTTTTTCTTTCGACTTTATTGATATAAAGACGTTTCTTACTGACAGAAAACGAGGTAAATAACACGAATAAGTGACAAAANTTCTTGCTGACAGAAAATAACACGAGTATGTGAAAAAATAAGAAAAAAATCTTTTCATTTTTCGAAAAATTGAGAATATTTTCTAACCATTTTTCGACGTTAGACACTTATATTCTTTGAATAAGCACATAAAATATTTTTGATCAAAAATTCACACTTTTTTCCTTTTTGAATAGAAAATTTGTGCTTTGATATAGCAGAAACTCTTTAGAATTACGTTAAAGTAACTTGAATCCAATGTTACTGTCAGCGGTTATTGAGAAATTTGATGAATTACGCACGTAAAGCTTTCTTACAACGTTGTGTTAGGATCTTACTTTTTTCTTTCGACTTTATTGACATTGAGACATTTCTTACTGACTGAAAACGAGGTAAATAACACGAGTATGCGTCGAAATCGGAAAAAAAACTTTTCATTTTTAGAAAAATTGAGAAAATTATCTAAAACATTTTTCGACGTTAGAAACTTATATTCTTTGAATTAGCACATAAATATTTTTTGATCAAAAATTTAAACTTTTTTCTATGTTGAATACAAATTTTGTGCTTTCGATTTAGCAGACACACTTTAGAATTACGTTAAAAAACCTAGAATCGATTGTTAATGTGAGCGATTATTGAGAAATTTGACGAATTAAGCACGTGACGCTTTCTTATAACGTTATGTTGGAATCTAAAATTTTTTTTTCGACATCCAGGTAATAAAGACGGTTCTTACTGACAGAAAGCGAGGGAAATTACACTAGTATGCGACGAAAACGGAAAAAAACATTCATTTTTTTAAAAATTTATATATAAAGCACAAAATATTTATTCAACACGGGAAAGGTTGAAATTTTAGGTCAAACATTTTTTATTTGCAAATTAAAAAAATATAAGTGGCTAACCACGAAAAATATCCTTAGAAAGTTTTCTAAATTTATCGAAAAATGAAAAGTTTGTTTACCGATTTTGTTGCATACTCGTGTCATTTACCTTGCTTTCTGTCGGTAAGAAGCGTCTTTATGTCATGGAAGTCGAAAGAAAAAATATAAGATCCCTACACAACGTTATGAGAAAGCGTCACGTGCGTAATTCGTCAAATTTCTCAAGACTCGCTCAACTCAACTGTCATTTCTAAGTATTTTAACGTTATTCTAAAGAGTGTCTGCTATATCAAAAGCACAAAATTTTTATTTAACAATGAAAAAAGATGATATTTTTTGCCAAGAAATTTTTATATGCTTATTTAAATAATATAAGTGTCTCATCTCGAAAATTGTCTTTAGAAAAATGTAACAATTTTTCGAAAAATGAAGTGTTTTTTCCGATTTCGTCGCATACTCGTGTTATATACCTCGCTTTCTGTCAGTAAGAAGCGTCTTTATGTCGTGGAAATTGAAAGAAAAAAGTGAGTTCCCAACACAACGTTATGAGAAAGCATCACGTGCGTAATTCGTCAAATTTCTCAAGAAACAGTCATTGCTTTGTACTTTAACGTAATTCTAAAGAGTGTCTGCTATATCAAAACTCAAAATTTATATTCAACATTGAAAAAAGATGATATTTCGGTCAAAAAATTTTTGTGCTCTTATTCTAAGATTATAAGTGTCTAACCTCCAAAAAGGTCTTTAGAAAATTTTCTAAATTTTTCAAAAAATGAAATGTTTTTTTTTCAATTTTGCCGCATTTTCGTGTTATTTACCTCGTTCTCTGCCAGTAAGAAGCGTCTTCATGTCGTGGATGTCGAGAGAAAAAAAGTAAGATCCCGACACAACGTTATGAGAAAGCGTCACGTGCGTAATTCATCAAATTTCTCAAAAATCGCTTACCTCAACAGTCATTTCTATGTACTTTAACGCAATTTTAAAAGAACATAATTTGTATTCAACAATGAAAAAATATGAAATTTTTGGTCTAAAAAATTATATGTGCTTATTCAAAAAATAGAAGTGTCTAACATCGAAAATTGTCCCAATTATAAAAATACCTAGTGTAACAACGGACATTGTTGATGGTTGATCATCATGATTGTTCATGATATGCACCATACAGATAACGGGGCATGTGGCTCACGGTTGGAAGTAAGCTGCCAACCGCTGTTTATTAATTTTTATTTAAATTCAACAATTGCCGGTTTTAATTGACTCTTCTTTCGAAAGTTGGTACAATAAAGCTTTTACTTATATATGTACAACTTTTACTTATATATGTAAATACATAGAAAAATTTTACATGTATTTTTATATAACAAGGCGATTAAAATATTTCTTAATCGCTTTCTTTAGAGACAACATAAATTTAAACGTAAAATTTAATTATATGAATACTACTGCAGGACGTAATACAATTTTTTTCCACAGTTATAGTTCCCAGAATTTTAATGCTGATTCCGCATTTGTTAATACGTAACTATTCAAAATCTTTTAACATCACCGAAGCAACTGCTGCATTTAAAAATCTCTTTTTTGACAAAATGTTTATTTGTACGTAGTTACTTTTGATACCTTTCATACAACCAGCATCTCCACCGGCCACCAAAGGAACCACCAACATAATTGTCAACAACAGCACAAACGTACACATTATGGATACGAAGTCAGATATTCCTTAAAAGGAACTGTCACATAAAATATTTCATTCGACTCGAATTTAATCTAGGCCCAATAGGGGCGAATTCTTCTGAAGGGGATTGTAGTAAATTAACTATGTTTTACTGAATATATTTGGTTGGGCGCACGAACTGATTACAAACTAAATGTGGAACGGAAAAACAGTTTTTAAGCGTAAAGCGAAAATTTAATGACCGATTTGAGAAAGAAATTGTGGACATGGCAATTAATAATTTTTTTTTATTCAGGCTTCTGTAACGAAACACAAAGTAAGTCCTGTATAGTTTCTATCAATAATAAATTTGTGGCAAGTGTGGAAGTTTTTTTTTTCAATTCCATTAAAAAGTATACGTAAATTTAGAAAAGATGTTTCTTTAAAGACTTTACCCATTAGAATCATCAATATATTTCGTTCAATATTTGCCCAACTAAGTTCAAATTTTATTAAACCAGTTTATGGGGAATAGTTTATTATTCTGTTATGAAACATTCAGGACATTAAAAACAGTCGCCTGGTAACTCTTTTGACCTTCACAATGCTGAATGTTGGTGTTCGAATGCAGTGATCAATAAAAAATCTATATTAAATTATTGAAGAAAATTAGTTGATTTATATACAATGTAACTCAAGAAGTTTAATAGCCAATAAGTTCAAATACAGTTCTTCGTAATTCATAGAAAATGTAGCGTAGATTTGATTAAAATAATTACTTGAATAACATGTGTGCGTAATCACTTTTTGAGAAAATAAATTTTAATGTATTTACTCAATTTTTAGAATCCGTAGTAAGTAGCTTCAGATTTGGAGAAGTCTAACAGTGACGTGTTTAATTGAGCATGTAAATCGGACATCAAAGATTTTTCTTGAATTTTAAACTTTATAAAATTCTAATTGTAAGTATTATTTTACACGTAATTACGTTTTTAATACACTGAACTAGCTTTTATATGTGTATCTAATTTTTAAAAAAGGTAATGATTCAACGAGAAGGCAGTCAAACATTAAAAAATTGATTGTTTAATAGTAGTTTATGTAAATGAGGCGGCATCGTCACCCTCGCACCCTCGTGACTCGGAATGCCTACGCACCGGACGTTCCCTTCGGCGTGGAGGGGACGGCGAAGAGCACAGCATCGAGGAACGAGGGAGGTCTCACCAGCCTGCTCCTAACCCTCGCGCAGTCCTCACCTGGCAGTCTAGACGTTCGCACGCGCTGTTGTAATTCGCTGAGCGAAACCGCAAAATAAAATAGATTCATTCTAATGTGTGAGGATTTGAGTTTATTCTAACCCGACTCCCACAAAGTGGTGACCCCGACGCAAGTTAAGTTCGCCCCGACAGCGAGCTCGTGCCGCGCGCAGACCGCTTTCCACGTTTGCGTCCGAGCGTCGAGCAACACCGCTGCTTTCTTGATCGCCTGTTAAGACGTGACACGTAGCAAACATTTCATCATGGCATGCACAGGACACAACCTCGATCAACTCCGCAATGATTCAGCAGACCAAAAACCGAGAAGACACGACGGTGGACAAACATCCGCCAACTCTCCCAACGGTGCAAGTTGTCTCCAACTGCAATTTGCTCTCGACCTGTGGATCCAGCAGGAGAAGTCTGTATTTGAGGTGCACCTTGTTATGGCAGACAGCAGGTGGTACAACTTGAGGGTAGCGTCTCTCGTCCTTGACACGGTCGCGGAGGTTGCCGACGTCCGACGCTCGCCCCCAACAACCGAACGGTTCGCTGCGTTGAAGAGCTTTATGCTTCAACCCATGACAAACTCCGCCGACACCAAACTTCACAGGCTTCTTTCGGAACTGGGGCATGGCGACAAGATATCGTCGCAGCTTCTGCACAAGATGCGCTCGTTGGCGGTAGCCTACACCAGGTATGACGTGATACGCCTTACGTGACTTGACTTGCTGCGCCCGTCTGCCCCACGCCTTCCGAAAATATTCAAGGCGGCTAAGGAGAAACTGGCAGACGCGGCAGACCAAATATGCGACTGTGGCCCGAGTTCATGGCCTTGTTGCAGTCTCACCCCGAAGACGCCATGCTTGTGTTGGTTCCACGCCCCGTTTAGAGCGGAGGCGCGACGCTATCATAGGTCTTGCACATACGGAACGGTCGCAACCGCCGTGTACCCGGAAAACCAGTGATGCCGGATCTACACAAGGTGGTCTCCTCCGGCACGCATATGAAAAAAAAACAGCCTCCACGTGCACGAGCTTCCTAGTTGACTCTGGCTCCGTCGTGTCTATCCTACCCAGAAAGTTCATTACGAGGACCGTTCACCGACAAGATCTGGTTCTGTTGGTCACGAACTCAACGTCCATAGCGACATACGGTCAGCAGCGTTTCATGCTGAGTCTCGGATTGCGCGGCGAATTTCCTTGGAGCGTTATTGTAGCCGACGTCCGGACAGCGATTCTCGGAGACGACTCCCTCACGCACCACGGCATTTTCATCGCCCCACGTCATCACTGCATCCGGGATTTCACTACGAGACTCCATGCTGCGAGCGACCTCGCCCCGACAAAGGTCCATTGCATCCCGCCGGAGTCGGCGTACAGTGAGCCGTCGGAGACGCTCGGGAGCGCTACACCGACTTGTTTGGAGAGCACGCTGGGTTCTTTCTCCTCTGGGGCGCCTCTACCTCGCTGCTGGACTTCCGCGTGCATTACGTCATCGAGACCACTGAGTCGCCGGTCTTCGAGCGCCCACGTCGCCTCGCAGGGCAGCGCCTGGCGAAAGCGCGCGAGTTGTTTGCGACGCTCCCAGAAAGAAGCATCGTCCGCGCCTCCTTGCGTCAAAGAGCGAGACCCCGAAGGAGAACGGCCACATGCACCTAACGGGAGTGTACTGTCGCTCTACGANGACAGGTTCGTCGACAGTTGCACTAAGAGTCACATGAAGAGAAACTGCAGCACCTGCAGCAACTGTCCGAGGTGGGAAAAGGTACTGATATAACTCCCTGTACTGACAAATGGTTTTATGAGGTTTCCAACGGAATATTTTATTTTTTTCGTTTGGTTCATTCAATCGGCCTTTTCATTTGTTAACAATAGAATGCGACTGAATCCAGTGAATGCAAAGAAGAAGAAAATTTATTTGTTGTGTGCCGCATGATTCCTAACAATTAAAGATACAAATTCTTACGTTCAAAACGCATAAGTTTGTTATTTTGTTATATAATTGAACGAGACAATATAACCTACTTCCCTTAAAATAAACTACTATATTATCACATCATCCCACGATATCTAAGATCATTATAATGAAGAAGAATAAAATTAGTTGATTGTCCTCCAAGTGGTCATACGCAGTTTGTACTACTTTTTTGATAATAAATTGAATATTTATTTTTTTGTAACTTACAAGCATGAATCATTACACATTAGAAATGTATAATAAAATTTGAAATGACATGATGCTTACACCTATCTTTTTATGGTATTTTCCTCATATTATTAGCAAAATCATTAACAGTATAAACATTTTCACGCGTTACAAAAGTTAAAACCATGATAATGAAGTGAAGCTATAACATATTTTGAAAACACGAGATATATTTAGTTATAAAATAATCTTTCAGAGAAAACTGAAGTTGACCATGAAGGAGTATTAATTCAAACGTTAGAGGTACAAGAAAAGTTTATGAGAAGTGGAAAAAATATTTATGCTATTCCGCTCCACGTTTAGTTTGTAACCAGTTCGGGCGTCCAGTTAAATAAATTCTGTAGTAAATGGCTAATTTTCTACTATCTCCATCAGGGAAATCGCCTTACTTGGTCGTAGTTTAAATACGAGTTGGTGAAAAAATTTATGTGACAGTTTCTTATACGGAGTATCAGATTTCGTTTGCGAAATGTGTAAGTTTGTGCTGTTGCTAACAATTATGATTTTTGTTCCTTTGTTGGCCGGTAGAGACTATGGAGTTATAAAACTTATCAAAAGTAACTACGTAGAGATAAGTACTGTGTCATAAAAAGAGATTTTTACATGTAGTTTCTTCTGTGATGTTAACAGAGTTTGAATAGTTCCGTATTATACATTAAGGAATTACCATTAAATTTCTGGGAACTATAACTGTGGAAACAATTAAATTAGGTGCTGCATTACTATTTATATAAACAAAATTTCTATTTAAAGTTTCGTTGAAAGTACCGGAAAAAGATTAAGAAAAAAATTTAATTGCCTTTTTATATGAAAATACATATAAACATGTTATATGTATTTACATATATAAGTAAACGTGCTTTAATGTATCAACATACAAGAGGAGAGTCAATTAAAACCAGTAATTGTTTAATAAAAATGACAATGTGAGGACAGCGGTTAGCAGCATGCTTCCAACCGCGAGCCAGATGCCGCTTTCTCTGTATGGTGCATATCACAAGCAAAAAATAGTCTAAGAAAGACTGACTCATTAGCAGCATGCATCAGAAACCAAAATCTTTCCGGTTAATTAAGTTTTATGAAGTGAAGGTGTTAACATTTTGTTCTTTACGGTAATTTTCTTTCTGGTGTCCTTTTCTTCACAGTGTTTAAAATATGAAGGAACATATGACAACACCGACTAATATTATGCTAATGAAGACGGTGACGTGAACGATCGGGATGATCAACAATCAACATTGTCCGTATTTACACGAGGCATTTTCATCACTGAGTACATAATAAAAATTGTAACTACTAAATATGAATATTTATGATATCTGTGATAAGAATCTTCGACCTTATTTTGCCGAGCATTATCAATCCTATAAAGATGATAAGAAGACCGGATCATCCGGTTTAAACTTCTTCGACGATGTTAAATAAATGTGTAGTGATATTGAGTAAATTTAATGTATTTTATTATGGCGCAAAACAATGTTTTCTAAAAGTTTGAAATTTTTGAGCTGAAAGAAAACAACATAAGAAAAACTTGCTTTTGAGGTCCCAAAAATTATTCAAAATTCACCACGCTCTTGCGCGATATCTGTTCGTCGGGCAAAAATATTGTCACGATTTAATTAGTGAGAAATTGAATCTGGTGACATTATTTTTGTATATGTATACTTTTATCTAGGTGCGCGAAAATTTCGAGTTGAAAACAAAAAGCTAAAATGGAACAGTTGTTCTTCGAATTTTTTTCAAATTGCACTGTTTACGAGGCGGCAAAGTTGAAAATCGGATAAAGTTTCGGATAACTTGCTCGAACTCTAAATAAAGTAGTGTGTATTACATCGGCTTCCACTAAACTCATAAACGATCAACTAGTGATCTCCTAGTCACATCAAATAAAACTCCAAGTCTCTTTCTCACCGAAATTTAATAGAGTCAGCTTATATATAAGAAGGTTCATTTTCTTTTACAAAACACTTCTTTGCTTCTTCTCCTCTTAACTTGTCATCGTGCATGGTTTTCTCAATTTTATATGCATTTGTCCGCTATTTATTTTCGATTTTCCTTCGGATACCTGTCAGATGACTCACCCAAAATTTCTAAATACATTTCTAAAATGTTACCAAATGTATGTTGAACATTATTTGTATGTGATTAAAATAAGTCGTTCAGTATTTGATAAATTCAGCACGAACCCGTGGATAGCAACTTGTGCTATTCACACGTCGTGATTGTCAGGGCTGCGATGTATCGCAACCAAAAGTATTTTAATACAGTAATTAATAACGTACCTAAATAAGTAATTAAGTACAGTAATTAGTTACATATCGTAAATCGCAATTAAATACAGTATTTTATTTCAGTGTCTAATGATCCGTTTTTATTGTTATTTGTATTTAATTACTGAAGATGCGTATTTTATGTATACATGTAATATAACACATTTTGATGTAGTGAAATGTATGTTTGTGACACTGCAAATGCTAGCTTTACTTTAATTGAGCAAATACTAGCGTACTCCTCAACATAATACAGAAACTTTAAGCTAACTGAATGTTTTTTATCAGAAAGTTTAATTTTGGACCAAGCATAATAATGAAAGAAATATTCTGTATTATCCGTTTTATTCTTCTCATATCCTAATTTTTGTTGACAATGCATTTCTTATTTAGGTAGATACAGAAAACAATAGAAAAATAGAAATATACCAGAGACTTCATTTATCTGAGAAAATCTCTCCTTAACAGCCTTTATAGCTCTGCCCAAAAATGGGAAGTAAAAATGAGTCTTTTAAACTATCCAAGAGATCAGCTACAATCTTATCTTTAATTCCACTGGAGTCTGTAAGGGATGGATGTTCACAGATTTCTTTCAAAGTGTCACAAATACTTGGCAACTGATATCGTAGAGGAATTAGTGCATCAACTTGGCAAGACCGACCATCATGAATCACTCAGATCTTTATCAGTCGAAGACGGTACACGTCGAATAAGAACCTCCTATCGACCTGTCGATACTGAAAAGAATACATACGTTCGTTACAAGAACGGTAGGTACTTCAAGAAAGGTAATTACTTGCAAGAAAGTAATGCATAAAGAAAGGAAGTTACTTGCAAGCTGCATCAAACTGCAGCATTGACCACTAGGTTTAAAGTATGCGAGCAGCATGGAACATAGAATGCACGTGGATTAATGTCCGAAATCCTTCTTTGAACACCACTGTCCTTCCCTCACATATTACTGCCATTGTCATAACTTTGTCCTTGAGTCTTCTCCACTGAAAACGAAATACTATTTAAATGCTCAAGAACTTTCTCAGGCATTGGCGCTCCAGTACTTTCTTGCAGGGGACCATGGAACAAATAATCTATTGTACAGTACCTTAATTTTATGCTTTCTTTTTTGCTTGCTGTAATGAGTTTTTATTTTACTAGTGTTTGATTTCGCAAAAAGTTATACAAAAAATGCTGCCGCACCGCCCCCAAAATTTTGCCGCCCTAGGCAGCTGGCTATTTCGCTTATATGGATGAGCCGGCCCTGGCTGACAGCCAAGGACACTTCCCGAACTCGGTCGGTCCCTCAACCGCTCATGAACACTCAGCTCGGCCACTTGGGAGTTAAACTTTGTCACCTAATGATCCCAAAAGATTGGAAATGAAAAGTTTTGTTCACTTTTTGTTTACCATTTTATTTTTCATTTTGTAATTTACATAATATTCCAAAGAAAATGATCTGAACATTAAATAATTAGGTCAAATTTAAGCGTTTGAGTCAGGTGCTATGTTTTCCATTTACTGTTGATCATATCCTTTTCAATTTTATCGCAATTATATTATAAAAAGAATAATAATAAATCTATTGTCACAAAAATTCATCGTAAGTTTTTAAATAAGACAAAACGTTAGCTGTGAGTTATAATACTAATAGAATGTCAATATGTTTGTAATTTGACGCAAAAATTTACATGTACAAGTTATTATCGAACTATAGATTATTCTGAGTAGAGTGTTTAAAAATCATAAGAGTTGAAAAAAAACCCACTAAATTCACGATTAATTGTTATAATAAACGCGGCCCTGGACAAAGCCTAGAGAACCTGTAAAATAAATCCGCCTCTACCCAAAGGAAAAACGGAGAAAAACCCGGGCCAGGATGGGGCTACAGAATTAATGTACACAACCGTGCCAAATTTGAGTACACATAAAACTAAATTAATATGAGCCAAACGGCAACACAATCATGCAAGAAAATAGTTTTTGAAATTGTTATAAGTTGTTTAAAAAGTACAACAGCAATGGCGTGATAAAGTACAAGACGAATTTGACATTTATTAAAATCAATAAATTCCTTGACATTGTAGAAACACTCGTGCAGGCGGTAGTTTTTAACCGCGAATTTGAAGATATTCAATTTCATAATATCTTTTATATTCTTGGGCAGGGAATTATATAGAACGATTCCCGAATGGTATGGTCCCTTTTGGCAAAGAGTGGTTGACACTCTAGGGCGATGAATATTACTACTATTGCGTTTATAGTGTTCGTGAACGAGACTGTTTCGCATAAAGCAAGGGTGGCACTTCAAAAATTCGATCTTAACAAACACGACCGTTTCATAATTATAAAAGCAGGGAAATATTAAGATATTTAATTCCTTGAATAAAAGTTTACAAGAGTTTCTGGGGTGAGATTTACAAATTATACGAACTATCCTCTTCTGAATTCTGAAAGTTTGAATACTAGGACCGGAATTACCCCGGAAAGTAATGCTGTAACGTAAATGGGAGTAAACGTTTTCAAAATATACGCAACGGGGCATACGTGGACTAACTGCGTTAACTAAGATTCGGAATGTGTAACACAATTTGCATAATTGGGAATTAAGATTGTTAACCTGACAATTCCATTTGAGGTTGTCTTGAATATGGAGACCTAAGAATTTTGTATTCGTAACAGTTTTTAATTGTGTTCTGTTTAAAGAAAGAGAAACCTGGGGTAAATATTTTGTATTACTATTCTAAAAAGACAGACACTTTTTCGTCAGTGTTTACAATAAGACGATTTGCATGGACACAGTCGAAAGTTTAGACATACCTATTTGAGCATTGGCGTGTTTACATAGTAAATTAGTGTCATCAGCAAAAAGAACCATTTTGCAATCTGATGTGGATGATGACATGTCGTTCACATACAATAAAAAGAGTATAGGGCCGAGAATTGGTCCTTGCGGTACTCCGCAAGGATGTGGCTTTGTTTCTGAAAGACAACGCTCAAGTACTTTATTTTTAGTATAGGATACTTCTACCTGTTGCATCTATATTTTAAATTAGAAGTTAGCCATTGATGTAGAAGTCCACGAATGCCTAAAGAATGCAATTTAGAACGGAGAATTCCTTGATCCATGACATCGAATGCTCTGGATAAGTCAAGAAAAACACCCTGAGGATTTTCTCAACGGTTAAGAGTTGTGGTAACACCGTTTAAGAAGGAAAATATGGCGCTTGTAGTGGAATAGGATTTCCTAAAACCGTGTTGATCGTCAGAGAGAATGTTATATTTTGATAAAAAATCTAGAAGANGCGCTTATATAATACTTTTTCTAGGATTTTTGAGAAAGCGGATAGTAAAGATATTGGTCGGTAATTCCCAATATAAAGTTTGTTTCCTTTCTTGTGTAAAGGCTTTACTTTAGCTCTCTTAAACATGTTGGGATACACCACTTCCGATAAAGTACTATTAAAAATATTTATGAGTGGATTTAATTTAGCGTGGGACGAAAATTTAACAACAAACACAGGTATATCACGTATACCTGTTGAAAATTTGTTTTTTAAGGACCTGATGATTCCTATGACTTCACTGGCGTTAGTTTCGGAAGTAAACATAGAATTGGGTTTGTGGGTGGATATAATTTGAGGACATTGATTTGGAGATATTGAGTTGGTTATGTTACCAACTTCTGAGATGTAAGAATTAAACAAACTTGCGATGTCGTGAGGATTTGATACGATTTTTCCATCGTTTAGTAAAGAAACATTTTCTTCGTGATTTTCAGAAGTTGACGTGTAATTGTTAACAATATTCCACATGGCTTTCATCCGGTTGTTCGATTTTAGTATATGCCTGTCGTTTTCCATAACTTTAGCTGCATAGACTACTTTTNTCTGTCGTTTTTCATTAATTTTAATGGGAAAGCTAGAGTTGTAATGTTTTAGGAATATTGAGATAAATACATTGAATTTGTCGTCGTTGTTTTGGCAATTGTGAACATCTTTCCATGCTTCATCACGCAAATAATTTATAAATATCTATTTATTTATGTCAATAAACTGTCTTGTAAATTTGTAAAGGATTTTAAGAGGTTTTAGTATATTATTAATTGTCAATACTTGAGCAAGGTGATCACTAAATATCCGGGGATAAACACTTCAGAGAGTAACGAGATGCCATTGTTTGAGATGAGCCGGAGAGGCGAGTGGGGTCGTTTATCATAGTAATAAGGTTGAAGGAGTCGATAAGATTCTTGAATCGATTAACAGGTGAATGTGCAGAGTCGGATGTACTCAGGAAATCGATGTTGAAATCACCACATTTAACAATATATTTAGTAGATTAATGTGTGATATGCTTTAGAATAAAATCGAAGTTCATAAAAAATATGTCAAGATCTGATTGAGGAGGTCTATAAATACACAAAACAACAATATCGGTGTTGGTCAGATTAACTGCAGAAAATTCGAACACACTATCTACGCAGAAGTTCTCGTAGCCTGTCAGTGGAGAAGATAAAATGTCATTACGAACTTAGATACAGATACCTCCGTGTGGATTTTAGCCTTCAAAATTTTGCCGACAGCAAGAACTTGCTAAATTAATTAGAAATAGCTAAATAATAGTATTGTAATTGGACTTATTTTATTCGGGTATAATAAACCACTTCTAATTTCTTTGCTATCACTATCATATTTAACCAACTCATAGGCAATGTCAGATAAACATCTTGCACAATATGTACGTTACATTGTGATACGGGAGCAATATTTAACAATACTGATAGAGTACAGCAAGAATTAAAGGAAAACTTCTAGTTTCGCATCCGGTATGCGACAAGAAATTTACATTCTTTTATTGTTTTTACACTTTATTAATTTGACAATCTTTCAAGATGCGCATCTTAAGAACTTAAAAATTAAAAGTCTGTTTTTGAACCCGTTAATTGTTTTCCTCATTGACCTGTTATATAGCACATCATTGTAAAGATCACGTACGCTGTAATATGACTTCTCTACAAGCTCTCTTTTTCAATTATGAAATCTTCCCGAGAAATTAAACAGTTTCGTGTTACACCATTCTGGTGTGTTTTAGTTTAAACTACATTTTTGTAACTTCTAAACGGTTAGAAATTTTACAACAATGCTCCGCACATTGCTTTATCTATATGATAACTACTTCCCTACAAATTTTTTTTCAAAATCTGAGATAGTCGTGTAAAAAATCGATTTAAACCGAGATTTGACGTGGAATGGTCCATGTGGACAGTTTTTACACACTAATTGATTAATCAGAAATTACCGCAAAAACGAATTGTGAAACAACTCATCAAAATGAAGACATTGTTACATTTCTCCACAAAAATCAAATGAAACTTGATATGAAAACTTAATTCGTTTCTTTTCTGAATGATCAAATACCACTAATGTTGGGGAGTTTCTCCAAAGAATTAAGTAATACGTACTAATTACTTTCGAACTGTACAATTAATTAAATAATAACACACATTTGTAATTCAAAAAGGTTATTAATGATATACTCATTAAAACAAAAAATAAAAATTAGTTTCAATCATTTAAACGGTCTATGTAACAGAAATAAATTCATTAAAAAATGTTCTTTATATTTAAAGTTTAGTGGCTTCTTGGATATGGACCTGACGCATAAAAGACGCCGAGTCGTGTCATTCTTGGACAAACACCTCTCTCAGAAGATGATATTTTCAGTCAGTTGACGGTAAAGACAAACTTTTCCGGATGTGACATAAAACGCTAGTGTAAGTACCCCAAGTTTGTATTAAATAATTATATATAAAAAAGGCGAGACGCTTGATACCCGGGTTTAACTTTTTTACCTTACATAACAGTTACCTCAACCAATATCGTTTAAAATTTTAAATTAAAATGAATTCATTTTTAATAATTAGAGATTGACTTTTATCTAAAACGTAAAAATACGCAATCCATCAAATTTCACAGTCTTCCTTTTGGAAGGAACAAAAAACTCTCGTGCTGCATTAAAATTAAAGAGAAAAATTTATCATTCAGAAGGAGACACATTTCACACCCATTCAATATTTTCAACCCTAACAACTGTTTCTGAATCATTTTGCCGTAAAACAATAAAGTATTAGAAAATCAGAAAAATAGATTTCTTGTAAATTTTGATAGATGTCATTATAAAAAACTTCTAAAGCGGTCTGAGATAAAACGGATGTAATCAATTATTTTACGCTATTATATTTTTGTACTGCTATCTGTATCTACCTAAGTAAGACATACATTGTCAACAAAATTGAGGATTTTGAAAAATAAAACGGATAATACACAATATTTCTTTTATTATTGTGCTTGGCCCAAAGTTAAAATGAATCATGAAAAATATATTATAAAATTCAGTAAGCTTAAAGTGTCTGTATTATGTTAAGGAGTTAGCTAGTATTTCATCTAGTCAAGGAAAGCTAACATTTGCAGTGTCTCAAACATACATTTCACTACTTCAAAATGTGTTTTATTACATGTAAACATAAAAAAAAGCATTTTAAATAATTAAATACAAATAACTTTATAAACGGATCATAAGAGACTATAATTAAATACAGTTTAATTACAATTAAGATATGTAAGTAATTACTGTACCTAATTTCTAATTAACATATTGTGAGTTTTGAATAATTAACCAATTTAATCATTCTTTTGCGAAATTTTGTTAGTCGAGGAGTTGAAAAATTTGAACGGAGGACGGTTGGGAACAACAACCATGGGTGCGGTCGTCGGCGGTAGTTTCTTTGCCATCAGTTACGATTTACGACTCTTTAGAAATCGAAGCGTGGGAGGAGGTGCAGCCCATCCT
>NNCF01127880.1:27784-56705 GCA_002313205.1 Laupala kohalensis
AGAATGTTCTAGAAGGTTCTAGAAGGACCTTTAAAGGGCCCAATGAGAACCCAGGCGTAGGAGAGGGAAATGATTTCGGATTGGGAGATTTGGACACACGTGACATTCAAAATTTTGGAAATTTTGGGAGAAAAGAAGGGATGGAGCGTATTTAACAGAGACGTAGAAAATATTCGTTCTCATTTGATACAGAAATTTTGCGGAGCTTATTTTCGTTCTCATTTGATACAGAAATTTTCGCTCATTGATTCATTTTCGTCGCTCACTTGTTGCTACTTCGGAGCTCATTTGATACAGAAATTTTTAGCTCATGTTCGTAGCTCAGTGATATATTTTCGTAGCTCATTTTGACTTATTTTCGTCGCTCACTTGTTGCTACTTCGGAGATGATTTTCGTTCTCATTGATATATTTTCGTAGCTCATTTCATACAGATTCATTCTTCGGAGCTCATTTGACACAGAAATTTTACGGAGCTTATGGTCGTAGCTCATTGATGCAGATTCGCTCTCATACAGATTCATTTTTAGAGCTCACTTGCAGTTTTCGTTACTCACTCAGAGAGATTTTTTTTGGCAGTGCGTAGAGGTGCGCACTCACATAGATTTTACGCGCTCAGACAATGTTTCATTACTGCGCAGAGTTTATGTTCTAATACCTCGAAATCTTGAGTGATTTGATCTGATCGAGCATCAATATTTTTGTCATGTGGTGTGCGCGACTTAATAGTTGACATTGAAAAGAATACCACACATAAAATATTTCGAGTGGTTAGTCGAACGTGCCGTGCCGATGCTGACGCTGTGGTCGGGGAAGCTGATCACACAAAAGACGAGGACGGTGACCTTTGGGGTTGTCGCTCGACGCCATCCGCAGGTGCCTGAGAATTGGAGTTGTGCTGACGACTGAGAGGGCGCTACTTTACGACCTGTAGTCGTATGTCATCTAGTGAGGTATGGGGCGATGGGTGGTGAATGTTTAAGCCAACCTCGCACTGCGCTGGCGCATTATTAAGTACTGGGCATTATTTACCTAGAGAGCAAGAACTTTGAACTGTATTTGTGTCATGAATGAACTTTGTCGCTCGTAAAAGATGCCATGTAAATTCGGTGAATTACAGCTAGTACGAAGAAGATCAATTAAACTGTTAATGAGAGAACTAGAATTAAAATCAGTGTTTTGCTTTGCTTATAAGAAAAGTATGTGTAATTGTGGCTTAGATTAGATGNGCTAATTAGTAAATGTCAAAGTTAAAGCCAGTGATGTCCATTTGTGTCTTTTTGGTGGGAATGTGTAATTTAGTGTGTCTTTTTGGTGGGAATGTGTAATTTAGTGTGTCTTTTTGGTGGGAATGTTTGAGTTCTATTGATGTTGTGTCTTTTGGGGGAAGTCCAATAAGTGGTAAGAGTAATAATGTTTAGTTGTGTCGTGCGGGAGAATGTAAAGTATATTTTACAGCAGTAATAAATGTTTTGTCATATGTTCGAACACCAGATTGTTGTGTTGTCCTTGTAAGTGGCTCCCAGAGAAATTGAGTACTCAGAACCCTGTTAATTATAAGTAATAAATAAGTGATTATAAGTCATAAAGTCACAATATGTTATCGACGAAGTGTTAATTCGTCTTTATAGCGAAGAAAAAGGGGGGACTTAGACATTTAACTCAGCAATATAGATAATGGATAGTAAGATCTTTTTAGTACATATCAAGTTCATACAATAAAACACATTTGTTACAAAAGTACTACGTAAATATATATGCACTGGGTATGTCTAAATACTACATACGCTGCATTACAATAATATGAATCTTTTGATAAACATTGTAATTATATATTCCCTTCGATCAATCCCCTAAAATATAGTCTATACTGAATTACGAATATATGGAATACATCAAATTTGAAGTGTGACCATTACTTGTGCATGTATGTAAAAATCCTACCAGGAGCACAAATTTATGAAAACTTACCCTCCCCACCAAAAAATTAAATAAACTTATTATGTATGGAAATAACTAAAGAATAACTGAACAAATACTATTAATGAATATAAAGTTTGGCTTGATAGCGTTTTTGGTTTAAAAGTTATAAGTAATTGAATAATTCGTCCCTATTGCCAGCCCTTGTTACACTGGATCGTGGTCTTCCGCGGAACTTGATAAATTGCGGACCTTATCTGCTGGCAGCAGCTTCTGTGGTGGAAGGTGACGGCTGGAAATGCTGAAGTCGATGGTGCACTGAAATTTTAAGAATAAATGCAAGTTGAAAATTCCAGTATTTCGACGAAGATTGATGTTACATTGCCATTTGAGCAGTATTTTCATTCTTTTGCCACGACAAAGTCGCATGAACAGCAGAGTGACGTGTCACCTAAATATTGGTTATGACACCTGATGAATTGATAAACACTGCTCTTTATACAGCGCTGAGGTTTGTTTCATTGATGCGCAGCAGAGAGTGTTTATAAGGGGAACGTTCATAAATCTTGTTCCAAAGAACCCTTGTAATTTTCAAAGAAATTCTTATGAAACGGAACTTCCGTATACACAAGTTGTCCACCAAGTTATGGTTGCATTCGATGTTCCAAAATTTGGAAGATAACTTATTACGAACGTTTGGTTCGTAACAAAATACGTTATTAATTACCGTATTTAAATACTTTTGTTTACGATACAAATCAGCACAGTTAATCACGACGTCTGAACAGGACAAGTAGCCTCCTTTATCAAATACAAAACGACTTATTGTAATCACATACAAATAATGTCTACGTACAACTAAACATATTTTTATTTAAGGATTGAGTTTGAATATACATGTTTTAACAAATCTATTATTTTAAATACCATTTTCATGAACGGAATATTGTAAGTAATAATTAAATTTTAGCATATTTTAATGAATAATAAAGAAAATCCGAGTTAGATTAAATACATAAAAAACAACGCTTGTGAATAATTGAATTTAGGGAGACACAGGCAAGAGCCTTTCGAGACCGCACCAGCTGGGAAGGAGACTTGAATACCCTAACTCTCTAGATACGGTCGGCTCTTCGGTCGGGCCAGCGGTCGAAACCAAAAATTTACGAAAAGTATCCGAATTCTAGCAAGTACCCGAATTAAAAGCGAGAATAAATGGCCGACAAGTGCATCTAAAATTGAGAAATTGATGGATGATAATAAGTTAAAAGAAGGGAAGCAAAGAAGTGTTTTGTAAAAGAAAAAGAATCGTGAGTTGGTCTCCAAACCTTATTGCTAAAGGGGCTCAATCAGGCGATTCGCGAAACGACATGGGTTTGGTTTTTTTAAATCAAAAGTCGCAGTTGGACGAAGGTTGCTTATTGTTCGGAGTAACCCAACTTCAGACGATGAAGATGACTGACATTACACGCGCAGGAGAAAGAAGGAGCAGGGTTATGACCGACAGAGTGCGTGCTGAGAGGAAATACCTTGAAGACGATTGATCTTAGACAGAGCCGGGGCCTGAGGAACGACCGTTCAATATATGTTTAGGGGTTTGAAGTCGAAAGAGGTTTGAGTTCAATGTGACTGACGGGTGACAAATAAAGTGGCATAGTCAAAACGCCGAGGAATAAGGCCTTTTTGTCAAAATTAAATATTACCTGGTGGAGAGATGATGGTCACGAGACTGCAAAGTATCACAGAAGGACTCGAAAGGAAAATAGTTCGGAGTCAAGAAAATGTTATATTCATCAAACATTGGTATGGGCTGTTAAAAGAAATACGTCAAACAAAAATTATCAATCCAAAATACTCAACATGCAGTAAAAAATGAAAAATTATCGGTCGAAGAAACAAATGACGTCATAGAAGGAGGAATCTTCTCACAAAGTTTAGGGCATCTAAGGGAGGAAGTACTTACTTAAGCGGGATGCAACGTCGTAGGGACTTAGAGAGATTTAGAGACTTACTCACGGAAATTCAGAGATGAAAGAGACTGAGAGACGCAGAATAGAGAGATTAGGAGATTTAGGGACAGTCAAAATCAATTTATTCAGTGAGCTTTTTCGTTAAAGACTAATCGTTCAATATAAGGCAGTACTCTGACTTTGATTTCGGTAAAAAAGACACTTGGAGTTTATTTGATGTGACTAGGAGATCATTAGTAGATCATTTATGAGTTTACGGCAGCCGATGTAAGACGAACAACTTTAATTAGAGTTTGAGAAAGTTATCCGCAACTATTAATCAATCGGCTTGAGTGTCGACCGATCTTCGGTGAAGGTTATCTTGTATGACGCATTAACATTTGTCCCGAGAAGTGAATAGCCAGGAACTATTATTAACTCTATTAAGTCGTGTTGTCATGTTGAACTGTTTGATGACGAAAATGGTGTCTTCTACGCTTCGTGGATGGTCATCAGGTTACGGAAGAGGTGAATGGGCGAACGGTACCTGAGTGTGGAGCGGTGAATGGCCTGGTTACTACTCCTTCAGGTACTAGCCGCGCTCACGTCGTTTTGACTACTGGTTGTCCAGCTTCAAATAAAAACATTAAGGAAAACTGCGTGACTGGTTGCGTCCAGTCCATCGTTCATTACGTTAAGTGCCAGTGTACTTAAGTAAGTGAGTGTGATGACGCCAGAGACTGTTTTTGTGCTTATAAATTTTCATTAACAAAATTTTCAAGGACATATTGCTTTTGCAAATGAAGGGCTACTTAAAATGTCCAATTTTTAAATAGACAACAGGCATGACTAATATATCTACCAGTCTTGTTGTTGCTTAAAGCGAAAGTAAAGCAAATATATGCCTTATGATATTGTAATTATTGAAGGATATTTTGGGATGGGAATGCGCAGGGGAAATATTTGTTGAACAGCGTTAGTGTGTAAAAATGCAGAGTAATGCTTTTGTAAGAGATAATTTAACTAATTTTACCCGAGGTTCGTTTCCTTTAATAAAAAGAATAATAAATTAATTGTCAAAATAACAGTACAAACAGCGTATGACCACGTGGAGGACAATCAACTAATTTACTCTCTAGAAGCAAGCAAGGGACCATCCCATCAATTCCGATCAAGAGCTCGAAGGCAGATGCGAATTCAAAATTTTTAGCAAAAATTTCTAGATAAAATGAAAAGTTAACTACGAGTCAATAAGGAGTTGTGTGCATTTCACGACAAAAAACAGCCGAATCCAGACCTTAAGTTTCTAATCTTTTAGTGAAGAAGATATCCATATTTCCAGTGGAAGCGGCTGAGTGGGATAGATAAGGGAATTGTTATCTTCTTACCTCTCACTGATTTTGTTACAATTGTCCCCAACGTAGAACTTGCATTTAAGAGTTACTCACTATTCTATTTAATTTTGTTACTATTGACGCACCAACGTATCAGTTAGCATTCTTTTCAATCTTTATGTTAGAATATCTAATAATTTGAACCAAGTAAATGAATGTTAAATAATGAAACAAATAAGAGAATGTGCAGTATTAAGTAGAAAATGTGTTAAAAAGGATACAAGGCGATTTGCATTCATGTATAGTAGACTCAGTATCTTCCCGAATGAACTGAAAAAAAAAGATTTTCCTGTCACTCTGTTGGTATCCCGTAACACGTACTTTTAAGTGTGCAAAATTATTTAAATCAGTAAACGTTCTGTATTAATTTTCTACATTCAAATTTCGTTACCAGAATTATAAATAGGATGTAAGAAGAGATATTCCTTATTTCTAATACGCACACAATTTCAGAAGATGTTTTCATGTGTGACCTTATCCTTTCCGAATATGATATAATTACCATTCACTGTTTCTAATCTTCTGCAATATTCATTAAAATTACAACGACAGTAAGAAATTTTATAAACTTAAAATTTGGAGGAAACACTTTTTCCCCTCTTTCAAAACGTAACTACAGAAATAAATTTAGGTAATAAAGTTTTCCAATATACTGTCTGCAATTAATAGTCTTTCCGTTTTAAAATGATGAAAGAGACCGATCCCGGAAATCACATCACCAGGAGCCCGTTTCTTGTCGCATCATCTCCTGGTACCAAACATCCAAATGACGGACCACTACCTCTTGCGAAACCTAAGAGGAATGTTTAGATCTGTTGTGACTGTTTGAAGATTTAAATACAGTTTTCTTTTCCTTTTGCCCATGCATGGCAGTAAAGATGTATTACAGTCATGAATTCAAACCCGAAAATTACAGTTTCAGGAGACCCTCCACCCCCTCCAAACACCCGTTTGTTACGCTACGAATCAAAACCATAATTTACATGAGTGTTTTAGTTTAAGTATTCCATTTACTTTTTCAATTTTAATCATTATATTCTATATTTAGTTTACGTATTCAATATGTAATAACCTTAATGTTGAGGAAAAGAATAAAAAGCAGACAACATTACTTGGTCTTTATTTCAAGTTTCTTAACACATAACGAGTGGAATTCTTTAGAAATTCCACAAAGAAACAAATGAAAGTTNATTGAGATAGAAACTTCCTAACTGTGTGTTACGTTGATGAATAAATAAAGGCCCTTACGCTCGGAATTATGTAAAATGAAAAAACTTCTGGGCTAAGTAGCCGTTCTGTTTTTCACCAAACATAGTTACCGCAGTTGTAACCGAAACGTCTGGTAAAAATCAAAACAGACCACGGCTACTTAGCCTAGAAAAATCTTTCATTTTACGTAATTCCGTGAAAGCCTACATGTATTTATCAATCGCCTCTACGGGGAGGATACATTCAGTTTAGTACGCAAATTGGAAGCGCTCCGGAAAACTAAAACCCACCTTCTCAGTTCCCTAACTTTACTCCTCCGATGCCGTGACACAGATGTTAAACCTAAATTTCTCCGTCAGAAACGTATATTAAAAACTTCTTCTGCTAATCGCATCTACGTTTGCATGGAAAGATCTATTCATCACATCCGTTTTCAGTTATCTTCAAATGAATCTCTGCTCTCTTCCACAACTCTCGGAAGTCAGAAACATTATAAACAATCACGACTGGGATCGAACGGATCGTATGACATTTGAACTAATGGCATCAAAACATCTGCAATGCAAAGAACGTCACATAAAGAAGAATGATTCATATAATAACATTAAAATTTCTCGTCTACCCATAGACATACGTCGCACTGTTTTAAACATATCAGACCACCAACTTTCACCAAATGAGTTGTCAGTTCTTTCTAACGGTCACAACTTTGACCAAATGACGCCAATCCCAGCGAGCAGCCTGCAGCTGACCCCTAGGTCTACGATAGCGTTGCGCCATTCAGCGGTGCTGGAACGCATGCATCGCAAGCGGCAAGCGCCACGCCACACGCTGACGCCAAGCGCGGGGAACTACGTGAATCATCAGCAGTCACCACACCCGGCGGCCAGGTTACGTCAGCCGCGGGTGCCGCAACGGTCGTCACCTCAGAGCACAACGCTAACTCACGTCCCCCTACTTATAGCGGAACACTCCCGGCCACGCAGCGAGATGCGTCTAAGACTTCAGCCCGTGTGCTACGTCCTCGCAAGTCACGTTCCCATTGATAATGGTTACCACAGTTGTAACCGAAACGTCTGGTGAAAACCTAAACAGACCGCGGCTTCTTAGCCCGGAAAAATCTTTCATGTGTGTCACGTGTTCAACAAAACAGACTTTTGCGTTTTAGGTACCAAGAACCCCACGTCCATATTGTCCAAGCCTTTTTTCAGGACCTTCAGCACTATCCTAGTTGAGGATATATTGTTATTTATATTATTATTATTTCGTAATTTCTTCACGACTGCCGATGTTACCGTCGGCTTCATTTGTTAGTCAGTCCAGGTTGCAAGCAACTACTTCGGAATAAGGTGTTTCACTTTTAGTGATTTCCAAGTACTTGCACAGGACGTGTGGTGTTCCTGGTAATGCAATTTCCTGCACGTCTCTGTCCTTAGTACTGTCTGGGATCGCTACTAGATTTTTATTTATAATTTTATGACCATTATATTGATCGTACCATTTATTGATCATACTTACTTCTTGTAAATACAGTGCATGTTGATAAATTCTTATATTACGCAAACTGAAAACATTCAGATTTTCTGTGTGACCGTCATTATTTTAATAATCTCTAATTCATTTGTTCATTAAGCGCCGCAATTTCTTCCTTACAACCTACTAAGAATGATTGTTGTACTACATGTGGGCATTGAAAATGCATTGAAATATTCTCGCAGATTAAGTTACTATTTGCTATATAGAGGCCGAATCTTGACTTGCTTATCGGCATCGTAAAAATTCCAGTATCTGTATGACTTCCTTCACCATTTGTACACATGCTGTAGTAACAAGCAGGCATCAACGTAAGAGCACTCTTTTTCCGACAAATGTCAATAGGCTTTGCATACAAAAATTAAGAAAATATCATGTTTGGATCTAAACTGTAATCTAGGGGAGGCAATCCTGGGAGAAATTTTGTTTTAAAGTAATGGTTCAAAATTTTATAAAAAATTGCATTAAATAAAATACATAATTAACAATGTAGTAACATTAATAACAATAAGATACGAATCAGGTATTATATATAATTATAAAATTTTTAGCTCAGACCAATTATTATACCGGTAACACTTTTTTCAAAGTATGTCTTTTATAAACTTCAATTTTCTACTTAAAGTGTTCAGGTCTTTAAAGGCCCCACAGATCTCCACCACTGGTCAAGGTGAAGCAACAAATGCGTGTGGGAGACAAGATGAGATCCCAGGGCATGTTAGGAATCGCAAACATTATGGATATCAAAGATCTTCATATCTCAGTTACTTGAAAAGAAAGGGGTATTTTCAATATTGATACTAGGGTAAAATTGATAAGAATAAAGAAGATTATGATAGATTTCGACAATATGCGAATAAAATAAGATTGATGCAAGAAGCAATGAAGAAGGAGAATGACAGATCATACGACGTACAAGTAAAATCAAGTAATTGACAATATTGCAGATACAATAAATGAGATTGAAACATTCAAACTTGACGAGTCAAATGACAAAGGACAGAAAGAGAGTGTGAATTGAGTCTGCATCCCTGGGGCAAGGTGACGGAAAAGAGACGCAAGTAGCGTAAAAGAACATAAAATTTGTAACGTGTGTAAAAGATCTTTGCAATTACTCGGTGTTTAGTCCAATCATATGGCAGTTTGGCGCGGGAAAATATAGAATTTTTTTTTTCAATCGTTCTCTATGTTGTCGGAGGTGCTGAACACGATTTTAAACTTTGCCGCCTCGTAAACACAGTTCGTTTTGAAATAAACTTCGAAACCGTTTTTTTTTAGTTTTATGTTTAGAACTCGAATTGCTTGGGCTTCTAGGTAAAAGAGTATAACAATCTCCTTACATAGATGACGTTGTGCTTACATGTACTATTTCTATACTCATTATAAATACAGAAGAGGTCATAATTGTTAAGATTGGATAGGTATAATATTTATTATTTACTCAATTATAAAAATATTTGTTTATGAAAATTATGAAAATACCAATTACGGACATTGTTGATGGTTGATTATCACAATCGTTCATGATATGCACATACAGATAACGGGGCATCTGGCTCACGGTTGGGAGTAAGCTGCCAACCGCTGTCTTCATATTTTCTTTTTTATGAAACTATTACTGATTTCAATTGACCCTACCTTCGAATTTTAATACATTAAAGCACGTTTACCTTTTATGTAAATATATGACAAATTTTTATGTATTTTCACAAAACAAGTCGATTAAAATTTTTCTTTATCGGTTTCTTTAGAGTCAACAAAAATTTAAACGTAAAATTTAATTATATGAATAGTACTGCAGCACGTAATACAATTGTTTCTACAGTTATAGTTCCCAGAATTTTAATGATAAGTCCTCAATATTTAATTCGTAACTATTCTAAATCTTTTATAATCACCGAAGAACTGCTTTAAAAAATCTCGTTTTTTGACACAATTTTTAATTCTACGAAGTTACTTTTGATACCTTTCATAACACCAGCATCTTCTCCGGCCAGCAAAGAAACCACCATCATAATTGTCAACAAATGCACAAACGTTCACATTATGGATACGAAGTCTGATACTCCTTAAAAGAAACTGATACATAAATAATTTTACCGACTCGTATTTAAACTATGTCCAATTAAGGCGAATTCTTCTGATGGAGATTGTAGTAAATTAACTATTTTTTACTGAATTTATTTGGTTGGGCGCACGAACTGATTACAAACTAAATGTGGAACGGAAAAACCTAATGTAAAGCGTGGAGCGAAAATTTATTGACCGATATTAGAAAGAAATTGTGGACATGGCAATTTATAAATTTTTTTTTTTCATTAAGGGGTCACGAGGCGACATGACGCTTCCCTCTCAGATTCCTCCGCCTGAAGCCGTAGGGGTCCCCCGGGATGTCCGGACCTTCTCCGATTGTTAAAGGAAAGGGCTGACAGTTATTTACAGCCGTCACAATGGTCTCAATACATTTAGGATGCTACTTGACCCCTAACTAGAGCCTCGCGACAACGCGACGCCAGCCGCAAGAGATAGGAACCCTTTCCTGTTTTCGTCTGTGGTGAAGACATTGTAATTTTCCATGTGGTCACCCGAGATGACACAGAGGAACGTGACCATGCCAATGCAGCCGCACCATGGCATCCCCCTCCATATGACGTTTCTCCCTCTTTCTTCCTAATTTCATTTAAATGCATAAGACAACGCCTTACCATCTCCACAAATTATCGTAGAGCCGTGTGCAACGACTCCCTTCCCAATGACTTCTCCTACCATGAAGAGCTCCTCAATACATCCAAATATCCACATGAAACCCCCCACCCCTACCAGGGCGTTTTCGGGAAGTTACAAACCAATTACCCCGCACACCCCTCACGGTTACTTAAACTGGTGACCACCCATCCGAGGGCCCTTGCCTTTGCCGCCTTGCCCTGGCCTTCTCGCCTTCTTCTGCTATGGGGGACTCGCTGGAGACTATGTGACGTGCCCGAGACTGGGTGCGTCGGCGACAGGACGCAAGAGCGCGGCTTCACGGAGTGCAGCCGACAACAGTTTTGATGACGGTCTGTATTGAGGATAATGGGGAGCATATGGAACATTCTAAATGGACCTTGACGTCCTTACGAGTCTTTAGAACGTGTTAATGCAATATATTGATCTCTCGCTCCGATAAGGGCATTTGACATAACTATGTAATCACTTGCTCATGGGAGCATCATGATGACTTTTCAATTATAAGCTCTCTTCGAGTTCATGTGCAGATTCAATTATTAAACCTTTGTTATAGTTTATATGTGTCAATGTTTTATTAACCTCTCACCAAGACCTATGATAGTGCAACGCCAAGCGATTTACTTTAAATCTAAGGCTGAGCTATCCTTACTTAACAACGGGGATGAAAACCGTCTCAGTACCCACTAGAGACGGGCCCCGTCGTGACACAGGCTTCGGAAATTTTTCATAGATGACGATAATTTTTCCTAAGGTTCGCAAGAGGATATATTCCTTATCTTTTAGTTCCTAGATAAATTGAATTGTGTCAAATTGTAGAAAGAAATTTAATGCAAAAAACGTATAGTAGCTATATAGTAGTTTATTTTAACGGAAGTAGGTTATATTGTCTCGTTCAATAATACAAAAAATAACAAAATTATGCGCTTTGAACGTAAACATTAGTGTCTATAATTGTTAGGAAATCATAAGGCACACAACAAATAAATTATTTTGACCTGATGTAGTAATATAAATTTACAAATATCGTTTCAGGTTATCTTCCTCATATTATTGGCAAAATCATTGAAGGTATAAACATTTTAATGCGTTACAAATTTTAATACCAATATAATGAAGTGAAGCTATAAGATATTTGGAAAACACGAGATACATTTAGTTATAAACTAAAATTTCAAAAAAATTTGAATCTGTCCATGACAGAGTATTAATTCAAATGCCAATGTTATCAGGAAATTTTATGATAAGTGATAGGATGAATTTACACTAGTAATTAACTTACAATTTGTCTTTGTTTCTACTCTTTTCATATTACACGTCGATTTTAAATTTTACCTCATTAAAGCAAAACGTTTTGTGAATTAAATTTCTTTCTACAATTTGACACAATTCAATTTATCTAGGAACTAAAAGATAAGGAATATGTCCTCTTTCAAACCTTAGGAAAAGTTATCGTCATCTATGAAAAATTTCCGAAGCCTGAATAAAAAAAAAGAAATTTTATAAATTGCCATGTCCACAATTTCCTTCCCAAATTGGTCAATAAATTTTCGCTCTACGCTTTAAATAATGTTTTTCCGTTCCACATTTAGTTTGTAATCAGTTCGTGCGTCCAATCAAATAAATTCAGTAAAAAATAGTTAATTTACTACAATCTCCATCAGAAAAATTCGCCTTAATTGGGCCTAGTTTAAATACGAGTTGTTGAAATATTTTATGAGTCAGTTTCTTTTAAGGAGTATCAGACTTCGTATCCATAATGTGTACGTTTGTGCTGTTGTTGTCATTTATGTTGGTGGTTACTTTGGTGTCCGGTGGAGATGCTGGTGGTATGAAAGGTATCAAAAGTAACTACGTACAAATAAACATTGTGTCAAAAAAGATATTTTTAAATGCAGCAGTTGCTTCTTTGATGTTAAAAAATTTAGAATAGTTACATATTAAATATTGAGGAATTATCATTAAAATTCTGTTCACTATAACTGTGTAAACAATTATATTACGTGCTGCAGAACTATTTATATAATTAAATTTTACGTTTAAAGTTTTGTTAATAGTAAAGGAAAAAGTAATAGAAATATTTTAATTGCCTTGTTATATGAAAATACATATAAAATTTTTCTATGTATTTACATATATAAGTAAAAGAGCTTTATTGTACCAAATTCCGAAAGAAAGGGTCAATTGAAATCAGTAATTGTTTCATAAAAAAGAAAATTTAAAGACAGCGGTTGGCAGTTTACTTCCAACCGTGAGCCAGATTCCCCGTTATCTGTATGGTGCATATCCAGAACGAACGTGATGATCAACCATCAACAATGTCCGTTGTTACACAAGGTATTTTCATAATTGAGTGCATAATAAAAATTATAACTACTTAACCTTAATAATTATGATCTCGTCAGTCTTTATGATGAGCATCTTGGACCTTATTTTGCCGAGCATTATTAATCATATAAAGATGATGAGAATACCAGACCTTCAGGTCAAAGCATCTTCGACGATATTAAATAATTTTCGCATTAGTCATTTAATTACCAACATATGTAATCGTTTGTAGTTTAAGTAGTTAAATTGTTGAAAATATGGAAAGTATTTTGGAAGTAGTACATGAAAGCAGAAAGTCATCTATGAAAGGAAAGTATTATACTCTCATAGTATTCTAAGAATGGTATTCAGTTTCAGATTAGTATTTTGTTCACAAATATGCATGGGAATATAGTAAGTAGAAACGTCTAAGTGAATTTTACGGTCTAGTGCCATGATAAAATAGTTGCATATAATAAAACATGGAATTATGGACAATCACGTAATACGTATCAGCAGAAGACGTTTCGAGAACAAGCAATTGAAAATAATTTTACTAGATGAGAGAAAACTAGTTCAATATTTAATGAGGTAATTAAATGTACTGCAAATTATATAGTTTAAGTGTACGAATAAATTACATGTTGAATTATTTCAAATAGGTTGTTGTGAAAGTAAAACTTACGGTGCGGTATTTTTCACAAGCAGCATCGTCCGATATACTTTCAACTTACGCGCGTTTTGACATGTTGACTTGGTCCAACAATTTTCGTCTGACGAAATAAACACAACAGACACAATTTGAAGTAAATTTAACGTAGTTTGTTATTATGCTAGACTATTTTCTCTAAAAATGTGTAATTTTCGACTTGTAACCAAACAACATATGAAAAACTTGTTATTCATGTTCTAAATTTTGGTCAAAATCCACCGCGCGCTTGCGCGATTTCTGTTCGTCGGACTAATTTCACGTCTTCACGATTTCATTTGTAGGAAATTAAATGTGGAGACAAGTTTTTTGTATATGTACACTTTTACTTAAAAGCGCAAACATTTTGAGTTGTAAACAAAAAACTAAAAAGAAACTGTTTTCCTTCCAAGTTGTTTCAAAATGCACTGTGTTTAGGACGCGGCGAAGATTAAAATATTTAAAAGTTCAGCACCTCCGAAAACATAAGAAACGATTCAGAATAAATCTTCTATATTTTCCCTCGCCAACTGCCATATGACTGGACTAACAATCAAGTCATTGCAAGGACCTTTTATACACGTTACACATTTTATGTATTTTCACTCTAGTTGCGTCTCTTTTCCGTCACCTTGCCCCAGGGATGCAGAAGCAATTCACACTCTCCGTGTGTCCTTTGTCATTTGACTCGTCAAGTTTGTATGTTTCAGTCTCATCTATTTGTATCTGCTATATTGTCAATTGGAGTCAGCTTGGCTCAGTGGGTAGAGCACTGAGCTGCTGACTGGATGGCTGGGGTTCAAACCCCGGTGAAGTGGTGATTTTCATTACACCTCAACATCCAGACTGGCTCCCAGGCCCACTCAGCCAGCTATCAAATGAGTACTATCCTGGGACCCAAAAGCCGGCCCGAGCAAGTTGCTGACCACATCTCCTCTTCCTAGTACCGGAATCAAGAAATCGCGGAGCTCTACCCTCCGCGACGGCCAAGGCTCTCAAAGGGCTGTAGTGCCAAATAAATAATAAATAAAAATAATAATAATATTGTAAATTACTTGATTTTACTTATACGTCTTATGATCTGTCATTCTCCTCCTTCATCGCATCTTGCATCAATCTTATTTTATTCGCATATTGTCGAAATCTATCATAATCTTCTTTTGTTCTTATATATTTTACCCTAGTATCAATATTGGAAATACCCCTTTCTTTTCAAGTAACTGAGATATGACGATCTTTAAGATCAATACTGCTCGCGATCCCTAACATGCACTGGGATCTCTTCTCGTCTCCCACACGCATTTGTTGCTTTATCTCGACCAGTGGTGGATCTCTGTGGTACCTTTTTGCACCTGAACGCTTTAAGTAGAGAATTGAGGTTTATAAATGACATACTTTGAAAAAAATATTACCAGAATTATAGTTGGTTTGAGCTATAATTGTTATTAATAATATTATTGTTTTTATTAATAATAATACTAGATTCATATCTTAAATTTCTTATTGTTATTAATATTACAAGATTGTTAATTGTTAATGATATATTTGATGATTTTTTAATGGTGATTTTTATATAATTTTAAAACAAAAATTATCTCCATTTTGTCTCTCTTAGATTACGGTTTAGATCCGCACGTGATCTTGACGTCTTAATTTTTTTATGCAAAGCCTATTGACATTCATCGAAAAAATAGTGCCCTTACGTTGATGCCGGCTTGTTACTGCAGCAAGAGTACAAATGGTGAAGGAAGTCATACAGATATTGGACTTTTCACGATGCCAATAAGCAAGTCAAGAGTCGGCCTCTAATGACGAAGACGATTGTTAATATCATCTGTATACCTCAGGTTTAATTTTCGAAGCCAATGATTTTCACAACTAACATCCCAATGAGTTGTTTTGTGGAGTAGACTGAAGCCAGTTCCTTCACCACATAATTTGTGATCTGGCGTCGTGCAGACAGTTCAAAGTCAATTGGAGAATCTAACTAATGGCTTCCATTAATTGGAAACCAACTGTTGGCTTGCATATCAGTGCCGTGAAATCGCGGGACCATCGAGAGGATTTATAAAATTCGGGAAACATTTCTAATATGAAGCCCCTTTTTCACCCCACCAATTCGGAGGTCTATATAACAAATAGTAAATTAATCTGCGAGAATATTTCAATGCCCACATGTACTACATCTATCATTCTTAAGAGATTGTAAGGTAAACATTGCGATACTTAATGAACAAATGAATAAGAGAATATTTACATAATGGAGGTAATACATAAAATCACAGAGAAGATTTTCAGTTTGCGTAATATAACAATTAATCTACAATTAGACTATTTACAAAAATTTGGTACCATCAATAAATGGTACGATCAATATAATGGTCTGAAAATTATAAATAAAACATAGTAACGATCTCAGACAGTATTAAGTACAGAGATGTGCAGGAAATTGCATTTCCTGGTACACCTCACGTCCTGCTCAAGTACTTGGGAACCACAAAAGTGAAATAGCTTATTCCGAAGTAGTTGCTTGCAACCTGGACTGACTAACAAATGATGCCGACGGTAACATCAGCAGTCGTGAAGAAATTATGAAATAATAATAATATTAATAATAAGATATCTGCAACTGGGATGGTGCCTAAGGCCCTGAAGATAGGTTTGGACAATTTTGACGTGGGGTTCTTGGTACCTAAAACACAGAAGTCTGTTTAGTTGAACACGTGTTACGTGGCAGATAGCCTGCACATTAAAATTAGCCATTCTGTTAGAACATGAAAAGAAAAGGATAATAGTAAAAAGATTTGGATGGCTTCCGTAAGAATTGATTTGTCCAGCTCCTATTAGGACAGTCGACATTTTACGTGAAGTGCTGTAGTACTATTTTTTCAGTCAACGCAGTAGGAGGTCTATTAGGTCAGATGAAAATGACCTACATGCCAGAAATAGAATGTTGGTCACCTACTCTGTAATTCTGTACGGTAAGCATTGGGTCATTCTATGTAAGAGTCAATCCACACGAAACGGTCCAGAGGTGGTCCCTCGACGATTATTTTACTTCGTACTTTCCGTGTCCCTTTCCTTATTATTGATTTTTGAAAATTAATCTCAAATCGTTTACGTGTGGTGGACATTTTTGTCCACCCGTGCAGAAGAAACTTTAAATTTAATAAAATAATCGAGCGACCAATTTATTATTATTATTATTCCTTTTTTTGGGGGGGGTGGGGGGATCGTTTTGTTTGAACTGACCCACAAATATTTACAAGATCAAACCCTACAAAACATTGTTTCAACCCCCGACCAGTATCCCATTTCTATTTTCCGATTTATCACAGCGTTTCATGTTCAAAGTATACATTGGATTATTTATTTCCATTTTTGTGTCAGTTGCAGGTAGAGGAGGTGGAACTTTCTTAGTTCAAAAAAAATGTACAACAGCCTCTGACTTCAAAGAGTGTCGGGCGACATGCGGGAAGCAAAACAAAAATGGCGTATGTCTTATGGAATATTGTCACTGCTCCAAAAAAAAGGGATAATTTTCTCGTTTTAGAACTAACTTTCATTTGTTTCTTTGTGGAATTTCTAAAGAATTCCACTCGTTATGTGTTAAGAAACTTGAAATAAAGACCAAGTAATGTTGTCTGCTTTTTATTCTTTTCCTCAACATTAGGGTTAATACATATATTGAATACGTAATCTAAATATAGAATATAATGATTAAAATTGAAAAAGTAAATGGAATACGCAAACTAAAACACTCATGTAAATTATGGTTTTGATTCGTAGCGTAACAAACGGGTGTTTGGAGGGGGTGGAGGGTCTCCTGAAACTGTAATTTTCGGGTTTGAATTCATGACTGTAATACATCTTTACTGCCATGCATGGGCAAAAGGAAAAGAAAACTGTATTTAAATCTTCAAACAGTCACAACAGATCTAAACATTCCTCTTAGGTTTCGCAAGAGGTAGTGGTCCGTCATTTGGATGTTTGGTACCAGGAGATGATGCGACAAGAAACGGGCTCCTGGTGATGTGATTTCCGGGATCGGTCTCTTTCATCATTTTAAAACGGAAAGACTATTAATTGCAGTCAGTATATTGGAAAACTTTATTACCTAAATTTATTTCTGAAGTTATGTTTTGAAAGAGGGGAAAAATTGTTTCCTCCAAATTTTAAGTTTATAGAATTTCTTACTGTCGTTGTAATTTTAATGAATATTGCAGAAGATTAAAAACAGTGAATGGTAATAACATCAAATACGGAAAGGATAAGGACGCACATGAAAACATCTTCTGAAATTGTGTGCTACATTAGAAAAAAGGAAAATATCTTCTTACATCCTATTTATAATTCTGGTAACGAAATTTGAATGTAGAAAATTAATACAGAACGTTTACTGATTTAAATAATTTTGCACAATTAAAATTACGTGTTACGGGATACCAACAGAGTGACAGGAAAATCATTTTTTTCCAGTTCATTCGGGAAGATAGAGAGTCTACTATACATGAATGCAAATCGCCTTGTATCCATTTTAACACATTTTTTACTTAATACTGCACATTCTCTTATTTGTTTCATTATTTAACATTCATTTTCTTCGTTCAAATTATTAGATATTCTAACATAAAGATTGAAAAGTTTGCTGACTTACACGTTGGTGCGTCAATTGTAACAAAATTAAATACAATAGTGAGTAACANGGTAATACTTTAATGCAAGCACCACGTTGGTGCCAAGTGTAACATAATTAGTGAGAGGTAAGATAATAACAATTCTCTTATCTATCTCACCCAGCCGCTTCCACTGGAAACCTTGATATTTTATTCACTAAGCATTTAGAAACTAAGTGTCGGGGTTCGGCTATTTTTATTGTCGTGAATTACACATTGAAAGAAAGCAGGAAATTCAGTGAATGCGTATAGGTCAGAAGGATTGAAGCCGCTGAAGAGATAAGACCCATTCGTCGCCGATGAAGAAGAGATAAATTTAGGGGTGTTCGGTAGAAGAGGTTTCCCTTGCACAATGTCGGCAAAGGATGTCGACATTGAGCTGGGAGCAGATGCCACTGCTACCGCAGGGCGTATGTTGGCATGTACTCTACGAGTTGCCATCGCGACCTCTCTCTGCTCACGCTCTCGAGCGACCTGCTCAGCACGTCTCCTTTTTAATTCCATAAAAGCCGGGTATCCGGACCAGGAGGCACAGTGGTCACCTGCACAGTTATTGCAGGTTAGCTTAGTGGCCCGCGGAGAGGACTAAGCCATGCCATGTGGACCCGCGCTCAGTGGGCAGACCACTTCACGCCCGCAGTGGTTGCGGGTGTGTCCACAAACCTGACAATTTGTGCAGTGGGCAATCCATTCACGGCGGTGGCATTCCTCAAACGTCACTCGGACGTTTCCCAAAAACCTAATGTTTGTTTTTAATATTGAAACGGACGTATGGGCGATCTCCCCACGCACAAGTCAAGGTGGATCCGCCCATCTCCGTTCTTGTTCTGGAGTTCGCTCAGGTGGATCCCCTGGCTCTCGATGCCCTGACGCAGTGAATCGAGGTCTCCATTCGGTTGAATCACTACGCGGTGGCGACGTTTTTCCGCAACCCGGTGAGAAAAGGACGTACTCGGGTCCTCGTTCTGGAGGGCCCTCAACTTGCTGACTACCGCTTGGTGGTCAGAAAAGTCCGAGACATGGACTATAAAATGCTGACGGGTGTTTCTTCCCGTCAGCCGAGATTTTGAGGAAGCCTCCAATACACGCAGGAGCACTATATTGTCGAGCACCTTTTCGACGTACATATCTCCACCTCTACGTCCGTTGCCTTTTATGGTTTTACCTGATGTAGTGGTTGGAGGGGTGGTGGAGGAGGAAGAGGGATTGGGTAGGGATGCAACGATCCCTTCTGATTCTACCTGCCTAACTATTTAATCTACGAATCTCGAATTTGTTAATGTGGTGGTCGAGTCATTTACGCCAGTTTTCGTTCTAAGTTGTTATGTTTAGTCTTGAAATACCTGAGTACCTTTTCGAATTTCTAGATCGCCTTCCTAAATTTCTATAGCGCCCTTCCGTCCTTTCTTAGGTTCTTACGATGTTATTTTGCTTCTTTTGCGCGGTCAACCACGTTGCGCTTTAACCGTTCTTCAACGCTCCTACCCAGCCCCCTCGAGTAAGCAACGATTTTTTTTCTTCAAATTCCTCATACTAATTCTTAATTGAATGTAATGAATTATATCATCATTACAAATGCATCCACCAAAAAGCGAAATTAATTGGACATTTAGAATCTTCTAAATAGTGAAAATACATTTTGTAAAAAAAACTCAAAATCAGCTACTCTTCATAAATCACACTTTAGTTATCTCTGTAAATGAACTCCAGACACTTCTCTCTGACCTTAATCACCGTTATCTTTTACTTACAAAATCCTCGACATCCATTAATAATCACCGAATTCTTTAACAAACTTTCCTCCATTTTGCAAACCTTGGCGGAGCCAAAGTGCCCATATTTCCCATGTAAATGTTTGATTACTAATTTCCTTAGGTCCCTAGTGATCCATAATTTTCCTCCCTGGTTCCCCGTCGCGCGAGTGTACATGATTCTGTTCTTAAGCACGTATTTTTCATGTGTCTTTAAGCACCGATTGTACCACTCGTTCTGGTCGTCAATTAGACCAGTCTTAAAATAAATCATTCTATTGATTTCATCATGTCCCTGCCACTGTTTGATCGTGTCATCACTCATTAGTGGAATTTCCTCTATAAGAATGTTGAGGGCCGAGAGCCGAATGGCGAAGAACCGCTAAGACTTCCGCCCCGGTCCAGCCGACCACGCCAACGTACGCGCATAACGCCCACGCCGCTCCTGTCACGGCGTCGCCCGCTACTCTCGCTTTCACCAGAGGGCCGCCAATGCTTCCGCCCGTCACCGCACTTGATATTAAGAACTCATTTCTTTTCTGCATCCTTTCCCGAGCGTCACCTTTCCTACTTAAGTACGGGAACTACGTTAAGATTTCCTGCCACGTGCTCTATGTCGAAACTAAACTGTTGAATCCACAATACATACCAGAGTAATTTATCATTATTGGTATGTGCGTGTTTCAGGAAAATTGACGCCTTATGGTCAGTACGAATTCTGAAATGCTTGCCCAGCAGATAATCCCTGTATTTCTGGAGACCAAACTCTATCCCTTTCAGCGTCACGCTCATCTTGTCCTCACTGGTATCAAAAGTCCTGCTTGCCACAGCAATAATTTCTCCATCCAATTTTCCTCATTAATTTGTAATAATGTGGCGCCTACTCCATAGTCACTAGCGTCCGTCTGTAAAATGAATCATTTTTCAAAATCCGGATGTGAGAGCGCTATTGACTTCGCAAAAGCCGCTTTGACGTTATTAAATGTCTTTTCTTCCTTTTCACCCCATCTCCATTTCTGGGTTTTCCTTAATAAGCAAAACATCGGTCTAATAGCAATAGCAAAGCCCTAATAGAATGTTCTATAATATGACACTACTCCTATGAACTTCTGAGTTGTCTTGGGTGCCGGTATTTTATCTATCTTTTTGACGGTTTCCTGTGAAATCTGGATTCTTTATAAGAATATAAGAACGTTTTATAAGAACTAGAAGCTAAAAGATATATGACGAATTTTTTAATTTTTCGGCTTACAGGAAAGGTCTCACAAGCATCAATTATTGATGATACTTAATTCTTGTAAATACAGTGCATGTTGATAAATTCTTATATTTCGGAAACTGAAAAACTTTTAGACTTTTTGTGTGAACTACATTATTGAAATTTTCTCTTATTCATTTGTTCATTAAGTACCGCAATGTCTTCCTTACAAGTGTCATACATCAAATAGTATAGTTTGCCATTGAAATTCACAATCACAAAATATGTACTATTAAAATATTTCACAAAAGCACAATAAAATGTATAATTACTGAGAACATTTTCATACATATTAATTATCCACTCTCAATATGAGAGAAAATTTAATCTCAACATCATACATCACATAAACAGATGAAAAAAAAAATCCTTTCACAAAGGAAACAGAATTATTAAATTTAAAATATTGAGCAACATATTAAGTGATATCAAGAAATTTGTATAAAATATTAAAGTAAAGTTAAATTATTAATCATTTAATAAAAAAAGAATATTCTTAAAAGTCTAGTAAATAATTATTCCAAAAAATGTTCAATCATACTGTTGTTTGAGTTCTTCCAAAGACAATCTGCAACAAATAATTGCATATCTCATCCTGAATGACCAACTTTCAACAGAAGCGCCCAAAATGAGCATCACGTTTTTCAGTTCCAAGGCTGGACTGGACAGGTTATTCCCAGTACCAATCCAAGAATTCTCCCTCTGTATTAAATGGATTATTTTTTAACCATGCAATACGCTCATTTTTATACTTATTAGCAATATATATTTTTAGTTTGGTTGGTAGTTTTTACCAGGTATATTTAAGTCATAATAAACCCTCTCAACTTCTGTATGAATCTGAACCTTGTGAAAATCATGATAAAAATAAATCATTGCAGCTCCTGGATTGGTGAGATTGGTCACATATGTGACACCGGATGTTGCCATATACTGTGACATCCACCCTTGCCACTTAACTGTGACAATCTACCGTTGCCACTTAAATGTTTACTATGACGTAGTCGCTAGTGCACCTACCACGTCACTAGTAAGGGATTCGTTGTTCTCGCTGCCACCAATCCAGTTTCCCGGTTAAATAAACACAGAGCGAATAATTTAACACATTTAATAAAATTAATCTACCTTTGTATCTACAATTTTAACATTTACAATTTATACAAATAGTAAATAACAGTGACTCGCAACTACCTGCGAGGTACAGTTCTCCAGATCACATCTCAGTGATCTGTGGACTCAACTCTGAACATATCAGACGTCTCAGACGCCGTCTCTTCCAACACCTGTCTTTTATTGTCTTCATTCTGTCACGTGACTTGTGCAACTCCCTTTCTCCGGGAATCCTGCTGTCATAATCTGCTGGCCCACCCTCCGACCAACCGCAGGGGGTGGTAAGCCCACTGCCCTTCACTAGGCAGCGTACTTTCCCCTGGTGAATAACGGCTCTGACCAGAAGGGTTAGTTTTCCAGGAAGTAATTTAAATGCGTGTTTCGCCGACGTCACACATGAATAAGTGAAGTGACACATAATGTTGAACTAAAAAGAACCATTTGTGTGGTTTAAAAAAAATGAGACAGAATTGACAAACCTCAAAAGAAATCAATCTTCAGAAAAAGCAACCACAGGTGAGAAACATTGAAAAAAAAAAAAAAAAAACAAGGAAAGTTTCACACACTTTACAGTCTCACAACAACTAGTTCACAATTGTTGAGGTTGTTTCAAATTTAACTATAAATATACATTATACATTTGTGGAAAGAAATTTAACTGTCCATCATTCATGTTTGTTCTTACAGCTGACAACCCTCATATATTGCTGTATCACAAGGACATAGCTGAAGGGGGTGTCTGGGAGTTTGGTCCCCTCTAGCCCTTAAAAGTTATACTCAATAATAAAAAGTTCCCGTAAATTAAGTCAATTAAACGATTGATTATTTAATGCATGTATAAATGACAGAGAAGACTTCATATGTTAACTAAACAACCATCATAAACTATTCAACTCAAAACATATTATAAACAATACAAAGTAGTACTTAAGAAAGTAATAATTAAAGCCAAACAGATGACGAATGACAAATACATAGAGAAATCTACCAACAAAGTGAAAGCTATGTGGAAAATTGTTAAGCAAACCACTATGCAAGTCACCAACAAACAACACCACACAGAATTGATACAAGACAATAACAAAATAGTTGACTCCATTGAAGTTGCTAATACATTCAACCAGCATTTCACAGGTATAGCCAACCAACTACAAAATAATCAAAACACAACCACACTACAAGCTCTACCTCAACCAAATGATATTCATGTAACATCAACAACGTATACCACGGAAACGAATGAGGAAGAAGTCCTTCAGATAATTAGTGTCCTTCAGACACAGTCATAAACAAAATAGCAATGTACACAATCAAACCACTTACTCACTTGTATAACAACTCCTTAACCCAAGGTATCTTCCCACAAATTTTTAAAACTGCTATCATAAAACCTCTTCACAAAAAAGGAGACAAACATAATGTAACTAACTATAGGCCAATATCACTTCTCACAGGTTTCTCTAAAATACTACAAAAACTTACTCACTTCCCTTCGGACAGATACCCTTCGAACAGTACAATATGCAAACGTCCATTCCATTCTAAAATATGGTATAATATTTTGGGGACAAGCACCAGAAACAAAAAACTTTTTGTTTATCGAATAGAAAACATGAACAATTACCAACACTAATAAACTTTCTACATGTAAACCATTATTTGAAAAGTTGAAAATACTTCCACTGCCATGCATGTACATTTTTGAAACTTTGTACTTTGTAAAATAGGATCTACTAGACAAAGGACCACTCTATATATTTAATTCCACTGTTCATGTTACATGTAACAACATTAGAAAGGTCAGAAATATCCATTTACCACAGATAACATCCACTCTTAGCCAAAACAACACTTATAATGCAGGTACACAGCTATATAGTGCGTTACCACTAAACCTAAAAAAACTCGATACACTGAACCCATTCAAAACAAAACTCAAACAACAACATTCTTACAACAGAAACTCTACTACAGTGTACAAGAATTCCTCAACGGCAATAACTAATGTATGACGTACAATCTGTTGCAGGTAATCATTAGAACGAAGGTGCAGAAGGTGACCTATGATGAAGGACTCCATCTAACAACATCAAATTACATTGTCTTACCATAATTATAGACCTCGACATAAATTAAAAAATAAAAGTAAAATAATATAATTCCTACCATAGATTTGTAAAACCCTAGCCTAAATAAATATTAATATTCTGTAGTAGTAGAAAATAACTGTATTTTATGTTAATTTCCACTTAGCCTAAGTTAAATGAATATGGTTAAATGTATCAAAATTAATATAATGTTGTAATTCTTATATGTAAATATTATTGTTTTGTTGTTAGTTCTATGACTCACCATACATCTTTTTTATGATCTAGGGCACTTGATCGGAATTGTTGGGATGGACCCTTGCTTGCTTCCGGAGAGTAAATTAGTTTATTGTCCTCCACGTGGTCATTCACAGTCTGTACTGTTTTTTGACAATAAATTTACTATTTATATTATTTATTTATTTATTTATTTATTTATCTATGTTGTTCAATAAAATAATATTATTATGTTGTTATTATTGTTATAGCGTTGGCAATGTATTTATATTAATATAAACATTAACAAAATTAAAATACGAGCTTTAATCAGATATTATTTTATTTACATTTTACACCTCGCACCTCTTTAGCACAATCTTGGCTACGTCACTGCCAGTTATGATAAAATTACTGCTCGTCCTTGCATTAAGATGGAACAGAGAAAAAAATCACAGACAAATAACATCTATTTTTGATACCACAACTGCCTGGCAGTCCTTGTAATCAACTACTATTTAAAATTGATCCCCATATTTAATGAAAAATCTAAATAAGAGAACGTGGATTAAAAAAGATAATTTTTCAAAACAAATTTAAAGAAACAGCTTGAGAAATTTTCCTTAAACATATTATATTTGACTTCATATATCAAATAATTTATTCTCATGGAAACAAAAACCTGTGTGTGACCACTAGGAAATCAAACATATTTACCTTTCGGATGCAAGCAAAGGACCATCAAAACAAAACTGGCAGAAAGCTAGGTAAATAACACGAGTATGCCATGAAATCGAAAAAAAACTTTTCATTTTTCGAAAAATTGACAGAATTTTCTAAAGACATTTTTCGTGGTTAGACACTTATTTATATTCATGAATAAGCGCATAAAAAAATTTTAACGATAATTTCAAATTTTTTCATTGTTGAATTTTAGTTTTGTGATTTTGATATAGCAGAAACTCTTTAGAATTACGTTAAAATACATAGAGTAGATTGTTGAGGTGAGCGATTCTTGAGAAATTAGATGAATTACGCACGAGACGCTTTCTCAAAACATTGTGTCGGGATCTCACATTTTTTCTTTCGACAACCTCGACATGAAGACGCTTCTTACTGACAGAAAGCGAGGAAAATAACATGAGTATGAGACGAAATCAGAAAAAAACTTTTCATATTTCAAAATATATAGAAAATTTTCAAAAAACATTTTTCGACATTAGACACTTATATTCTTTAAATAGAAACAAATTTTTTGAGCAAAAATTTCAACTTTTTTCCTTGTTGAATACAAACTTTGTGCTTTTGATATAGCAGAAACTCTTTAGAATTACGTTAAAATACATAGAATCGATTGTTGAGGTGAGCGATTCTTGAGAAATTTGATGAATTACGCACGAGACGCTTTCTCAAAACCATGTGTCGGGATCTCACATTTTTTCTTTCGACATCCTCGACATGAAAACGCTTCTTACTGACAGAATGCGAGGTAAAACACACTAGTATGCGACAAAAAAGGAAAAAAATCTTTTCATTTTTCGAATAATTGAAAAAAAAATCTAAAAACATTTTTCGACATTAGACACTTGTATGCTTTAAATAGAAACATAAATTTTATTTAGCAAAAATTTCAACTTTTTTCCTTGTTGAATACAAATTTTGTGCTTTTGATATAGCAGACACTCTTTAGAATTACGTTAAAATACATAGAATCTATTGTTGAGGTGATCGATTATTGAGAAATTTGATGAATTACGCACGAGACGTTGTTCACAACGTTAGTCATATTTCCGAAGATTAGCTCCCCTCAACAGTCATTTCTATGTATTTTAACGTAATTCTAAAGAGGTTCTGCTATATCAAAAGCACTAAATTTGTATTCAACAATGAAAAAATATCAAATTTTTGGTAAAAAAAATTTTTATATGCTTATTTAAAAATTATAAGTGTCTTACCTCGAAAGTTGTCTTTAGGAAATTTTCTAAATTTTTTGAAAAATGAAAATTTTTTTTTCCGATTTCGTAGCATCCCAACACAACGTTATGAGAAAGCGTCACGTGCGTAATTAATCAAATTTCTCAAAAATCGTTCACCTCAACAGTCATTTCTATGTAATTTATCATAATTAAAAAGAGTGTCTGCAATTTCAAAAGCACTAAATTTGTATTCAACTATGAAAAAATATGTAATTTTTGGTCTAAAAAATTCTATGTGCTTATTCAAAGAATATGAGTGTCTAACATCGAAAATTGTCTCAATTATGATAATACCTTGTGTAACAACGGACATTGTTGATAGTTGATCATCACGATTGTTCATGATATGCACCATACAGATAACAGGGAATTTGGCTCACGGTTGGAAGTAAGCTGCCAACCGCTGTCTTTAAATTTATTTTAAATTCAACAATTGCCGGTTTTAATTGACTCTTCTTTCAAAATTTGGTTCAAAAAAGAACTTTTACTTATATATGTAAATACATAGAAAAATTTTACATGCATTTTCATATAACAAGGCGATTAAAATATTTCTTATTCGCTTTCTTAAGAGTCAACAAAAATTTAAACGTAAAATTTAATTATATAAATAGTACTGTAGCACGTAATATAATTGTTCCCACAGTTATAGTTCCCAGAATTTTAATGATAATTCCACAATATTTAATACGTAACTATTCTAAATCTTTTAACATCACCGAAGCAACTGCTGCATTTAAAAATCTCTTTTTTGACACAATGTTTATTTGTACGTAGTTACTTTTGATATCTTTCATACCACTAGCATCTCCACCGGCCACCAAAGGAACCACCAACATAATTGTCAACAACAGCACAAACGTACACATTATGGATACGAAGTCAGATATTCCTTAAAAGGAACTGTCACATAAAATATTTCACCGACTCGAATTTAATCTAGGCCGAATAGGGGCGAATTCTTCTGAAGGGGATTGTAGTTAATGAACTATGTTTTACTGAATCTATTTGGTTGGACGCACGAACTGATTACAAACTAAATGTGAAACGGAAAAACAGTTTTTAAGCGTAAAGCGAAAATTTAATGGCCGATTTGAGAAAGAAATTGTGGACATGGCAATTTATAATTTTTTTAAATTCAGGCTTCTGTAACGAAACACAAAGTAAGTTCTGTATAGTTTCTATCAATAACAAATTTGTGGCAAGTGTGGAAGTTTTTTTTTTCAATTCCATTAAAAATATACGTAAATTTAGAAAAGATTCTTTAAAGACTTTACCCATTAAAATCATCAATATATTTTGTTCAATATTTGCCCAACTAAGTTCAAATTTTATTAAACCAGTTTATAGGGAATAGTTTATTATCCTGTTATATAACATTCAGGACATTAAAAACAGTCGCCAGGTGACTCTTTTGACCTTCACAATGCTGAATGTTGGTGTTCGAATGCAGTGATCAATAAAAAATCTATAAGAAATTATTGAAGAAAATTAGTTGATTTATATACAATGTAACTCAAGAAGGTTAATAGCCATTAAGTTCAAATACAGTTCTTCGTAAATCATAGAAAATGTAGCGTAGATTCGCTTAAATTAATTGCTTGAATAACATGTGTGCGGAATCACTTTTTGAGAAAATAAATTTTTATGTATTTACTAAATTTTAAATATCCGTAGTAAGTAGCATCAGATTTGAAGAAGTCTAACAGTGACGTGTTTAACTGAGCATGTAAATCGGACATCACCGATTTCTTTGAATTTTAAACTTTATAAAATTCTAATTCTAAGTATTATTTTACACGTAATTACGTTTTTAATACACTGAACTAGCTTTTATATGTGTATCTAAGTTTTAAAAAAGGTAATGATTCAACGAGAAGGCAGTCAAACATAAAAAAATTGATTGTTTAATAGTAGTTTATGTAAATGAGGCGGCATCGTCACCCTCGCACCCTCGTGACTCGGAATGCCTACGCACCGGACGTTCCCTTCGGCGTGGAGGGGGCGGCGAAGAGCACAGCTTCGAGGAACGAGGGTGGTCTCACCAGCCTGCTCCTAACCCTCGCGCAGTCCTCACCTGGCAGTCTAGACGTTCGCACGCGCTGTTGTAATTCGCTGAGCGAA
>NNCF01127881.1:0-23215 GCA_002313205.1 Laupala kohalensis
TAACATCCCTTGTAGCGCAAAATGTTATATGGTAAGATGATATAAAACTGTATATTAAATTAACAATTCATTAATTTTCATTTCGCCATATCAATTGGGACAAAAAGAGATAAATTACAATCAAATTCATAATGATGGAAACAGGATAATATAGTAGTATTTCTTGCTTTAACGACATGAAAGCTTTTCACTGTATTATCGGCCAGTACCAGATGGCAGACATTACATACGTTAGCGAAGTATTCCCTACTGTAATAGTTGACCTTCACGTTCTTCACAATTCGTAAAAGAAAGTTTACTCACCTTATTATGAAACTGATAGTTGGTTACGGTTATTTAAGAAACTAGTTTGTAAGAAAAAAATATGTGCAGAAACTATTACAAAAAATTATTGTTGTTTCCTTGTACTTCGTATCAACATTCATTATCAAAGTTCATAATATTTTTAAACACATAGTAATATTAATTTAGCTGCGAATAGCAAAATTTACCGTGTTGGTACTCATTACTGACCACTTATAATGAAAGTGAAGAAAAGGGATTATGTAAAGTACATTAATTCTTGACTTCTGGTCTCTTTCTTCTGGTCTCTTTCTATTGCTTTTTGTTTTGAAGTGGGGTTTCCCTTATTCAAGGATAAGGGCAATGAACATAAAATATAGTTAAATATTATTGATGATGTTATTTCAATAATTGCTTAGAAGTCATAAATAAAATCTACTTTTGAAATTTCGTACCACGGTTTTTTAAAAATCAACCTGGAATAAATTCGCGTCTAAAAGTTCCTTCCACCTCTTTTTAAATTCAGTGATACCATTAGCCATACTTCTAAGTTTTTGATGAAAGGAAAGAAATTTCGAAGAATTGAATATGATATGTTTTACAGAAAGTAATGTTGCATACGTTTCAGTTCTCATATCTTCTAGGTTGTACTGCTTCCACATTTTTACGTAATGTCAAGTATAAGTGGTATCAGGTGTTTGAAGAGAGATTATAACTAGGTCCTTTTGTAGCATGTAAGGGGTTGAAGAAAATTCTTTTCATCCCTTCAATGGTGTGCGGAAATGTGACACCCCAGAATATAAATAAAGTTTTAAAGAATTTAAAAGCATGGACATGAATATTATTCAGATGTCCCTGCCTGTCTCCCAACTTTGCTAGAAAACAAGTCTCCGTCTCTAACTACTACCACCACCACCACCATCACCAAAGGTTCATCGAACATAATCGGGAGAAAAACTAATAAGAAATCACTTACAGTAGTATTGCTTGCACTCACTTATTGAATATAATGTATTTTAAACTTTGTATCAGTGTCACTTTTAGATTCTATGTCGCTGATTCTGTCACGGTAGTTAACGTTAGTGCGGTAAGAGTGTCGAGGTACATCCACGCTACTCGTGAAAATATTTGTGTTCTCCTTACTTCTTCTCTTTGGTGGATTCGTGTGGCTTTTACTTGCACTTGTTTATACTACGATCTTTTTTCAATTGCGATATTTTTAATACTTTTTCAAGTACACATCGCGAACTCCAGTGAAGAATTTTGATCAAGATCTATGGATTGTTAATATCTATGATTAATATTGACCAATCTATGGCCAATATGATAGCTCCATATCAATCACAAATATTTTGTTGGACCAATATCTACAGAGCTTATCACTTTTTCACTTTGTTGCTCTCATATCATCCACATAACTCACGAGCAGTCACGCGAGTACGAGTTCCAGTATACGTGTACAAAGATACTAGCTGAAGCCGTAGGAATAATCCACTCACGAAGTTAAAAACTGATCAGTATTAAGATACTATATCTGTCAGTGCGACTAGGCTAGAGTATCATCCCCCAACCCCCCAAAAAATGTTTCAAATGATTGTCTGAACCATTCCCTATCCAGTGGCGATGAATTTTCATACCCTTACAGCGAAAATTTTGGATTATTTGACTTTAAATTACTATGAGTTTATATGGAGAAACTTTCGCGGGCTTAGTTTTTTTAAATATTCTGCAAAAGTAACGGCTTAAAATAGCAAAAAAAAAAAACAACTACTAAAACATAGCTAATGGAAATAGGAACGCAATGATGTTAAGATTTTCATACCTTACGGGACATTTACAAGAATAATTCACGAGAAACTGCGGAAAATTCTGTTCTTACGGAAACGGGAGCCACATCATATGACACAGGACAATGCAATCGTTACAACAACAACAAAAAGAGTCAAACGTCAATCTAAATTTCTTTTAAAATTATAAAACAATTTTCCTCGTCCAGCAGTAAATATTAGTAGACGAATTATTAATTAATTAGAACTCCTCTCGTGAATATTTACAAATTTCGTGAATAGTTGACAACTCGACTTCAGTCAACGGGGATATAATACCTTTAGAGAGTTTAAATGTGTGGAATTGCTATCTTGTGTGGAAACGACGTATTTGGGGAAACCTTGAAAGTAAATTTGTTACATGTGGTAGCCCAACACTAATACTCTCTAGTGGCAGGGTCCAGAGACTTGAGCAACACTACTTCAGAGGTAACTTGTATATGAATACACACATGAAAGAAGGATATTCAAGGTTTCCTTCGTGTTACTCCACGGTTTCGAAATCGTCCATTTTTTTAAAATTAATTAAACCCTTGCTTTAGAAATTACACGTATCTATTCTAACTGTACAATATTAATTGAAATAGTGTCACAACAACAGACCCATAAATCATGTAGCCCCCATTCATTGTTATAATTACTGGGTATAGTACTGACATTATTTTAAATAAATTTTACATCATGCGAGTACATTTCAACTGTATTGTCTGGAGGAGGAAACTCATCAAACACTCTTAATGCGTAATAAATCTTACGGCACGCGATGCGTTACATATTCTTTGAGGTTATGACACTTATTTAATTTGTACGCATGAAAAAGAGAGGAGAGAAGGATGTAAAGTCAACCGACAATATTTGGGAATCGTTTCTATCTGGTCATCCCTGGTTCCCCAGACCCGCTTTTCGGCAGAGCGCCAATGTCCGACGTTTGAGACTGATGATTACTCCGTCCCTTTGACGTTGATTGCTTAGTGTGTTTCGTGAGGTATGTGGCAAGTTACACGCTCCATGTATCCTTGTCCTCGACGCCATTTTTCCCTTAGTCGCGCAGTATTCTTGCGGACAGATGTCAGAAACTCTACTCTGGGATCGGTGACCCAGCTCAACGATTGAACTGCGATTTGCTTGGAAAAGTTACGATTCTCTTGATGATGGATGTTTGAAGGTCAAAATGGAGGCGGAGAACTGAAGTCGAGGTTGGAAATATTGTTTTCTGTGTGTTTCGGTTTAATGGTGATGAAGCTAGATGTGAGTCGTTTGTCATTCAAAAGTTGTCGAAAAGAAAGTGAGCCTGATAGTGATGAATCATTTGGACAGAATCCGTTCAATGGAACGTTACATTGTGAATGTATTGTATTGGTTAGATGAGAGAAACACATCAGATGGGTAATCAAGTCCTCGGATCATTTTATATGAAAATTCATTCCTTTCCAAATTATTTCAGATTGAAATAGGCTGGCATAATTCTGTAATTAAGTGTTAATCAGGCAGACCTTATCTCTTAATTCATTTAATTGTGAATAAATATAGTGGTTTTGTCATATCTTAGAGATTATTGTAAGCAAAGCAAACAAAACCCCGTCTCAAATTAATTTGCATGAGATCTTAGAAGATCGTGAAATATCTTATTTAGCATAAACATAAGTTCTCCATATCCAAGAAACCATTGTTTCTCGTGGACGTGTCATACAACTCATTCTACATTCATCAAATTTCTTCCATAACTTTTCTACCATATACACCAATTTCCATAAAAAATTAATGGAAATATGACATTAAAATTTAGGTCAACCTTTCTGTACTTTCCTATCCTAACTTTTATAACATATTTAAAACCTACAGATCCAGATACATCCATACATTTGCATTTTTCCGCTATTGTTCATGTTTGGTTGAATTATAATGACTGAATGATTTACCTTTGATCTCTTTAAAACTTTTAATGTCAGTATCTTCATTGCTTAAATTTTCTCTGTCTAAAAACATCACATCACATCTGCACCGAAGAAAAGGGCGAATTTGTAGGGTTGCGGGAAAATGCTGTACCCAAAAAATACAAGAGAGAACTATGAATTTAGTATTCTTTGCCATGAGAAGACAACGTTACATTGAGTATAAACAAGTGATTTCCTCAAATTTGTCAATTTTGGACTTACGTCACTTATGCTCTGCGCACCTCAATTAATCTTGGGCATGTTGTACGTTTCTTTTTAAATTTTTTATCCAAGTCTAGATGAGAGATAATTTTATGTCGCTTAAATCGGGATGAAACGAGTTGACGATAGAGCCGCGGCGTGGTTGAGTGGTGTTCCCAACGGCTGAGTGGGAGAGAGTGTGTGCGATTCCCTGTTCGACCGAACGGAATGAGATTTTAAGCTGCGATTTCCCTCACCTCCTCCAGACCAATATCACGTCGCTGCGTGTTGCATTCTCCGGCAACCCAACAGTTCTTCTACCGGATTCCTCCACCCAAATCATATGGTCAGGTAGAAGAGTAGGCCTGATGACGAGAGATTTTGGGCGAGTACATACATATGATCGACACAAGAAATTAATTGAATTGAAAGTACATTATATTTTCGAATTTCCGCTGTAAAATTATGTGTCTTTTTGCGCGAGGTTCTAAGAAATTTTGGAAGATGACTTCTTGGAGACTGATGGATAACGAATGTAGAACTATGTATGTACAAGAGACTAAAAAATATGTAGTGTATAAAAACCCTGTATTGGCTGTGGGGCAGGGATATGAAGTAAATAATAATAATAATAATAATAATAATAATAATAGTCGTAGAATCAAATGGAGTAATGACATGAATGAATTCATGGTTAGAAAATTTTTCCGGGTTATGAAAGAAATTCATAACACAAGTGGCTACACCGAAGCACTTATAATTGGTTTCATACAGAATTACCCTAATTACCTTACCCACATCAGAACTCAAAACATCGTAGATAGGAAAAAAACTACATTCTCAATAAAAGAAGACAGCAAAGACCCGTGTCACAAACTATAATAGTTCTGATCAAACACGAAGTTATACAATATATGCAGAAACCATATCTGAAACAAGCCAAGAAGAAAGGACTCAGATGAGTTCAATAATTGAATCAGAAGGGATACCAATTACATATCAAATTAGCAGAGAAGAACAGAAGTCTGTGCTAACAAAGATATCATTGCAATCAGAAAAAGGTTAGAAGAAAATCTCATAAAATACAGCCACAGTGAAAATGACACACTACCTGCAATCCTAAACTGTTCAGAACCAATAAGCTATTCAAAATAACATTAATAAATGAAAATACTAGACTATACAAGCCAAATAGAAGAACTCAATGTCTTGCTGCATGTGACATATATTGCAGCATTAACAACCAGCGAGATGTGTATAGGAAAATCCATAGTAAACATCAATCGGGAAGACATTAAAATCCCTAAAAAGCCCATGTGAATGATAAGACGTCAAGCTAAAATAGAAACCATTAGATAAAATCTAGGTAGGATGAATCAATACTTAAGAGGTAGCAGGGGAAAATTAATGAAGAACATAGAGAAATGCATAATTAGGTATAAACATCACACTAATTATGATTCACTAAATCGAACTATGGAAGAGCATATGGACACCGGCAAACAAAGATTGAATGTATATGCAAAACGGTTAAAGAAATATAAAACCAGTTTGGCAAAGAAGAAGGAAAACACACTGTTTAATAAAAATGAAAAAGGATTTTACAAAAACTTACTGACTAAATGCGCAATAGAAGGAGCACCCCGCAACAACAGAAAATGTTGAACAATTCTGGTCAGATATATGATCAACAAGGACCACTCATAACCCAAATACGCCATGGCTACGTGTAGTAGAAATGGAGGCAGAAAGACTGACAGAGATGGATAACCCAGTTTTATCAGCGAATGAACTTGCAGAAATAATCTCTAAGACCCACAACTGGAAATGTCCCGGACCAGATAGAATCCAAAACTACTGGATAAAAAAATTCACGACACTACACCTAGTATTATTTCAAATAATCAATTCCATAATGATACAACACCCAGAAATATTACCAGAAGAATTATGTACAGGAAACACCTACCTCAAACCCAAAGACAGTGGAATCCCGCCAAATACAGACCAATCACATGTCTCAACAACTACTACAAACTCATCACAGTCAGCATTAGCAAGAAAATACAACAACAAATAACAACATTATTGCAGAAGAACAGAAAGAAAGCCGACCCAACTCAATGGGATGTAAAGAACAACTTTTAATTGATGAAGTACTGATGAACCTTGATATCCAGAAACAACGAAATATATCTACAGGATACATAGACTACAGAAAGGCGTAAGATATGATACCCCACAGTTGACTCCTTTACTTAGAACACCTACACAAAATCGATCTAGCGGTAACAAAGTATTTCGAAAACTCTATGACAAAATGAAGTACTAGACATCCTTTCCAACAACAAAAGTAGAAGCGGAGAAACAACCAAACCATCAGCAAGACTTCTAATACAACTAAAAACAAAATACGCATCAACAGAGGAATATTTCAAGGGGGTTCAATCAGTGGATTACTTTTTTGCGTAGCTTAAAACCCTTTATCCACTATCCTCAGGGAAAGAGTATAGGATTAAAAATCAAGAATAGAAATGTCGAATTCAGTGTCACACATTTAATGTACACGGATGACATCAAAATTTACGCAAGAAATGCAGAAAGTCTGAAAAAGATCCTGAAAATTATGGAACAATTTAGCAATGACATCAGAATGGAATTTGGTACAGATAAATGTATGCAACGACAACAGCCAGGTGAAAATTGCGACGGACCAGGACTCGAACCCGGGACCTTCTGCTCTGATCGCAGGTGTGCAATCCACTGCACCACACGCCTCGACTCCTAAGTCCGCACCGAACCTCCACCTGGTCTGATCCTGTGAACCTGGGTCACATCCCCCTTCAGGGGATAATGATCATAGGTGGGGATCTGCAACACAGCATCCTGTCCTCAGCCCACATTACTAGAAAGTTCTTGGACCTAAAATAGATTCTTCCTCCCAGCAAATCTTGATTTAATAATCCATTGCTAAGAGAAAAACTGACAGAAGTTGAGAGAGAACTAAATGAAAACAATAATAATAGTACTACGAGAATGTGTCCGTATAAATGATAAGAGTTTCAGGCTTCTTTCAATTGATACTGTCCTTGGTGACGTTCCAAAAATGATTTCATCACGATTTGTATTTCTCGTGCTGTATATACGTCATTGGTTGTTTGTTATACAGCCTTATCAAATCTCGAAAAAGCTTCTTTTGTTACGATAAATGATGATTGCGTTTTCTAGAGTTAATAAGAAACGTGTTTGATGTCAAAACATACTTGTTGGTCATGACACATTTATTTGTAGTAATTAATCAACCTCGTGGCACAAATTCTTAAGAGTCTGAAGACTGATGAGAACGTGAATATAAGGTCTTTAAGTTATCTTCGGAAATTTATCATGTTTTTCTATCGATTATGAGGTGGAAATATTTTACCTCGTTCAATGTCAGAGAAAACATCTACATGATTTTTGAACTATGATTTATTGTCAGCTTTATAAAAAAATTAATATTTATGATCGACTTCTAAATGAGATCAAATACCAGCTTTATTAATATATTTCCCCATTATGATTTTTAATTTTTCCTTCGTACTGACGATGAAATAGGATCGTATTGACGTAAAGAAATTTTCTTTAGTCATTTAACAAAATTTAAGATAAAATAATAAGGAAGACTTTTCTAAATGAGAATTTACAAAAAACGTTCATTTGAATTAAATTGTAGTTGTATTTTGATAATATTAGATTTGTGATTAATAATTATCATCTTGTCGGGAAAAGATAAAAGTGGAATTGCACAATTTAAAATTTTGTTGGGCGAACACGATGTCTGAAAGAAACGATCCTCTACTTTCATTATGATTGTCACAACTGGAAGTTATTACTGTTTTTAAAATTCTTTACAACAATACTTCAATGACACACTCTAAATGTTTTACATTGAAACAAAATTTATTTACCAATATTTTTTTAAATCTCAACAATTTAATTACTTCAGATCCATAATTAATTTTCTAGAAAACACTTTAGAAAGTTAATTGCTTGCAAAAAAAAAATTATTTTTCATTCCCAACAGATTTTGTGGAGTTGAAACGTGGTTCAATTATTTTGTGTCTTAACACCTACATTGATACAAATTTCTTTTCTCAAAATCAAAAGATAACTTGGGATAAGTAATCGCAGAAGGAAAATCCCACCAAATGAGACGAGATCAGACAGATATTAAATTGTGCATCACATCCTCCGCAGCTTTGACGAATTTTTATGACTCGATTTATTGCACGATAATTCACCGCGATGACATCAGAAAGCAATTTGAGAAACGTCTCGCAGTTAGTCGAACGTCACCCCGCGGCGCGCATAAAAAGGTCATTGACATACTTCACGAAATAACATCGACGAAACAGAGAACATGTCCAAGTATATATTACGTGACATGGCGTTCTTACGAAAGCGCTATACATTACGTCAACTCGACGGAGAATATGATTCACTGTAACACGCTTCCCAAATTCCCGCGCAATTTCTCAAGACGAGTTGGCGTTATTATTGCGGGGCAAGAACGTCTCGGGTTGCGTTTCGAACGAGAAGTACTACACTTTTCCTTCTAGAAGTTGCCCCACCCCCTGCATGTTTACGCAGCCAATAAAACTTACCGCGTTTGTTGGAAAATAAGGTCACCAGAGACTCGTCGACGACGACTGTTACATTGTAGGCGATGGGATTTTGGCGCTTCCGCGTATTCGGGTTTACAAAATTTTTTTATTTTGTTTGTGGTAGGAAGTGTCTCTATCTCATTCAAAGCTGATATTGGACAAGTGTCACTACTTAGAATATATCTAACTTTGCATTGCTTTTTTTTTTAATTTTTGAGACGTTTAAGTTTCCACTTCTTGCTTAGTGGATCATAAGTAAAAATTAATTGATTTACTTAAATTATATGAATAGTTAACTTATGTGAAAGCAGGAGGTTCATGAAGATAAGAGTACTATACGTTAAACATCCAACGAGACAGGAATAAAGGGAATAATAAATAGAACAATAGAATAAAAATTACGAATATTTTCAGTTTCAATTATTTTGCAAATCAGAGATACCCTGTAATCTGTAGTAAACCTAGAAAGAAGATTGATGAGAGAAGTAACACAGGAAACATTTGTTTAGTAATTGTACATATCCCAAAAAATTAGGCATTGCACCACCCGACCCGAATTTTGATCAATTTTTTACAACCATTCATTACTATTTTAAAAAATCATTCGGGTGAATCATGAAAATTGCTGCATACTTTATAAATACAATGAACAATGTAGTGTGCATGCAAATAAAACTATTTTGAATTCGAAATATAATACAACATATAGACGTCCACATATAGACGAAAGGACAAACAGACAAACAATTTTATTTTTTTTCAATTTCAGAGTCCCATTAAATGTATATTTCTTTCAAAATCCCGCAGTCGAAAATTTTCATAAATAAAATACAGTTAATATCTGAAAAGTACAAATGAATGTTGATGAGCTCAAAAATAAATATACTCGTAGTAAGTCACAAAACACGCAGCTGAAAATCTCACATTATCACACATGTCAAATTATGGAGTGAGTTTCATTTACCATTCATTAGACAGAAAACATCACACGCCTAAGGAGCGAGCAAAAGTATCATTCCAATACTTCCCACATGCCTTGGGAAACCGAAGAAATAAGGTGGCATGAATAATAGTCTATCTTGCGTTGCGAGTTAGCTGACCTGTGAGTCTCCCGCACTTTGTCCAGCTGGTGAAGGCTAGTGGCTCGTAGAGAGTGGATCATTAGCACAAGCCTCACTCTCGGTCAGTCGCCAGCGTGCTAGGGAGATCCGCACCCTCCCTCATCTTCCCTTCCGCTCTACCCTTTCCCCGTCCACACGGCCTCAACCCATCTTGTTGACACTGTAGCGTTCCGCCAGCACTTTAGGCGCTTCGGATAATCTGGTGTTTGCGTCGACTAATAGTTTGGCCTCGCTGCGATGGCTAATACCGCTAAATGGTGTACGGTCGCCGATGTGGACGAAGCTCACTTGATGGGCTATTATGATTCCGTTTAATTCAATGCTTCCCTTAATGTAACAGAATGAAGGAATTTAATAAGGTGATAGGTTTACGAAATTTTGATTTGGTGGGGTGAGAGAATGCAGTTGACATCGAACAGGTAAATGAAAACTTTCGAGTCATCTCGTGAAGATTTTTATGATTTATATCTGTAGGAATTATTACCAAAAGAATGTCAGGAAAACATTTTAGTAACTTAACAGTGAGAACTCAAGCAATTGTATTCAATGTAGAATAACTACGAGCGAGTGAATAACATTTAAAACTGTGTTATCGGGGTTATTTCCAACCAAAAAACAACGAAACCGGTTTATAATTTTCCCACTCTTCGAAACATTACTTTTAGTTATTTTTTATTTTTAACTTGGATTCCATCTCTCAATGTTTCGTTCTTCTGAACCCATATTTATTCCTTATTTCTCTTACATATAATGGACTTATCCACTCACAAAATCTACATTCGCAAAAATTGTGGATCACAAAGTTTACGCTCGAGTAGATGGACTGTCTGAAGGATAAGTATAGAATTTTAGTTTACTTTATACCGAGAAAAACGTTTTCTCAAGGTAAAAGATGACTTTAAGATTAACATCGATCAACGCAAAATGGAATAAGCTAAAATTTCCACATATATCTATCACGTAGGTCTTCAGGGTCACTTTCATTTGAGCGCAAAAAAGAGCATTTACAATTTTTACGATAATAGTTTGACAGCAGCGCTATCAACGAAATTCAGTTGCTCTGTTTGAATCCATTTTCCATTTTATTCATTTGAACTAACCCAGAAACGGATTTAAAATTGAAACAGTTAAGAATTATGTCATTAAATAAATCATATTCTTAAACGAAATAACCGTGTAATAATAATGTGTATAGGTTTAGGCAGGGAGATGAGAAAAGTCGCGAACAATTACAGTCAAGGAATGAGATTTTCTGAGGTGAACTACAAAAATGGAAGAAGTACAAATGAGGAAGTTTCGACACGTTTTCTTTTTTAATTTATTTAATATATTCTTCGAATAATGTTATGATGTTACATTCATTAAATTGTGTCATTATATTGCCTTGTAGTTGTTTACTTGGTATGTATTATTTGTCACTGAAATATGATTACCTGGGTCAATAGATAATGAAAAATTGTTTCAAATGGAATTAAATTTCTTACACAAGTTTTTATGAAACTGATTGTATTAAATGTATGATTTCAGTGAAAACAGTTTTGTCATTTTTGAATACCTAAAACATTCTCTTGTTGTTTTATTACGAATTCCATACATGTCCAAGGAAATGAGAAGTATGGTTTCCATAAACTCGTAATACCTCTCGCAGGTTCTGGTTAAAATTTGATCTTTTAAGTTAGAATAGTTAAGGAAATACGTATTTCACAGACATATGCATGTTGATATTCTATAACCGTATCCGGTTGCAGTATACAATACTACTCGAGATATCATGTAATAACGACTCGAAACGAATCACCTTGCGTGACACATCACAAATGTGATATTTCACGTTAAACAACCCTGATGCACTAACAAATTGTAACTGTCTCGGTTTCCAAACCTCTCAACCAGGATGACAAATCCAATGCCCTGCTCTCTTAAAGACCATTCGTCCATACGACAGATTTATTACAACGACTCCTCACATCCTGGTCCAGTCGTCTGGAGATTTAACAGTACGCATCGGTGACATTCGGGTAAATCAACGAGACACGTCGCGAGCTGCTTGAGTTTCTGGGAAGGGGGAAGAGGGAGGGGGTGGAGAGCTGGTCGGGTCGACGCTGTCCCGCTCCTCAATCGGAAACCGTAAAACTCCGGCAGACCGAAACAGGATCAATAATTTAAATCGGCTCACGTAGTGACTGTTGGGTTGTATATCGTAAGAGGCGACGCCGTCAAGCCAGTCTTCACGAGAGAGGAAGGATTTTGCAAGGATGAGTATTTATACATTCGTTCTCTCGGAGAGTCCAGAAATGAAATCGATTTTCGAAACTTCCTAATCACTTTAATTTACACGTTTCTATGTATCTGGTAGACTAATAAGTGAAAAATTATGAGAAAATGTCCACAATAATGCAAAATTATGCCATGTTTTTCGTAAACTCGTTTCATTTTCTAGAAAAAACTAGAGGATTCTCGATTTTGAAGAAATTACGAGGTACATGCGTAAGAACATGAAACATGCGAATGCATGAAATGATTCTGCAAATTCTTGATCGGTACTAACTGCTACCGATACGAAGGAACCTTGGTGGAAAAGTGATTGCAGTAGTGTTTGTAGGTTGAACGAGAGATACTGTAAGGAGGAGTTTTCTGGTATTTACAGGTATTAAGAGGAAGACAAATAGCCCTCTTTTGGAAACTGTCATATTTTTTTATTATTTGTCCCTTGTCAAAATAAGATTTCTCTGATTAAAAATTGCTTGTTCTCATTAATTTTTTAAAGATTTTTGAAATTTCATTTTAAGATCCATTTCTTCCCCAAATAATTTTTAATTTGTTTTAATATATTAAGCACTTTTGATCCTGTAATAAGAAAAAAAACAAAAGTATTTTCATATTTTATTCTGCATTAATAACACTCAATTCGGTATATACAAATGTAAGATTTTTAAGGTTTCAGGTTTAAAATCAGTTTTAAATATTTTCCGGGTTCGTTTTCGTAATTTCTAATCCAAAACACTTTAAAATTCCGACACATCATTTAATGACCTACAGGTGATATTTAATTTTCGCCGAAATTATTCGAAAAGGTTAAGGGAAACGACTACTTCAAAAAGACGCATCAACTCTATGGATCTTAATTTAAACGCATAAAATAAAACATCGTTTTAGAAAGTAGGGGGAGTTTCAATTTAGTGGGGGGAGAGCGCGTCACATTTACCTACGTGAAATATTTTTTATTCCTGTTATTTAAACGTTGAATTTATCAATCTCAGTTTCATACGACATCATCATAGATTATTTGTAAGTGGACCGAAAGGTAAAAATTGGTTCAGACAAATCACTTGTCATATACTTTACCCACAAATTATTTAAAATTTATTGATAACGAAATATTTTTTATATTCTCATATTTGTAAATAATGGGTTCTGAGTGATTGTGGTACGAGAAAAATAAATGAAGTTTAATATGTGGGATTGACTTTTATTGAAGTTGAAACAACAATAATGATGAAACAATTCATAATGAAAAATGATTGTTGGTTGGAATTCAAAGTGAAGAAAAAGTTGCTGAGCAAAATTTGGTTTTTGTATTACATTTCGTAATTATATTCTCTAAAGAATACGGTCATGTATAAAATTTAAAGTATAACATTCTTGGGATTTTTGAAATTCTACGTAATGAGAAGCTAATTAATACGTAATAGAAGCTCTTAACTATTAATAAGTATTTTTCTTTTTGAAATTGTAATACAACCTATCTTGTATGAAGATCCAAAACGCTCATCATAATCCACCAACAAATCAATATATCTAATTCCCACTTCCAGGGATAGTTTGCCTAACCCACATAAATCCGAAATGTAATTTAAGGATACAATTATTTTAGAGAATTTTAAATAATGTTGAAAATTCTCTAAGACGAAATGAATATTCCTATAATTACTGCAAATTATGAAATCTTTTTATACCGGTATGTAATGGATGAGCAGCTAAATAATCAAGTGTTGGCTGGTGGATTTTCAACTCTCTAAGCAACTTAGATGAGAGCGGTTGGGCTTACCATACGTTTCCACATTTTTCTAGTTCCATTCAGATTGAATGCCAGTGGGGTACCTGGATGGAGGCGTGGATGACGTACGCCACACGCCTCAATCTGAAGAGCACCTCGAAACGGATTACCAGAAATAATATAAACTCTCAATTCGAACTAAAATACCTCTAAAATCAACCTCTATAACAGCAAAATAAATAAAGCGGAGTTTATTATTGCAACTCCAGTTGCAAATTTGTTTACATTATCTAAAACAAGGTCTGCAAACATGTTTGTGTGACTTCTGAATGTAGAGGCCCCCGAAAAATCTCTCGCCAATGTGCTCATTCGAGGAATGTATGCTACAACCGTATGATACAAGGCACCCTCTCTATCCAGTCTTAAGCACTGTTGGAACCTCAAAACATTAAACTCACACTCCGATCATCCGGATCTATAGGGGAAAAATGGTTGTATTTTGAATTATAAAGTACACTAAACTATAATGTTTTTAGTTATAAATATATTATATAAATACACTAAACTATTAATATTTTTATTATTGTAATAAGCTAACTGTAACCACTATTGATCTATAATAACAATAAATTGCTTTTTAAACTTTATATTGTGGGTTAGTTTCTGTTTTTTTCTCAACAGTACGATATTTCTTCGTCATTTTGCCATTAAAAATACTTTTCTTGTGAGAAATCCAAATATCCGGATATTTTATTATCCGGATCGGTCTTGGTCCCAATTAATTGGAATCCGGATAACGCACCAAACACGAGAGGTTTTTAGTCGTTTCAACATTTTAATTCAATGTGTTGATGAGTGTTTTTTTTTTGTTTTTTTTGGTTCTTTATTGCATTACGAAGATGTTTCAGTTTCGCTCTGTGCTCTCTATCGTGTGCTCTTGTCCCCTGTGGAGAAGGTTTAGCGACTTACCCCACCCTCATCGCCTCGTTACCCAAACCCGTCCCTCCTACGGGTCGACGTTTCCTTCGAGGCGTCGCGTGATCGGAGACTGCCTCGTCTCGCCACCGCTGCTGTCGTGACTGGTGTTTTAATTGTTTCGGTTTTTTGATTGCACTTTGGTTTTATGACCAGCATAAAGTTACACAGGCGTCGCCACCGTCAACGTCTCCCTACCTCCACGACTGCCTCAGACCACAACATAGCCCCTTGTCCTGCACAAGCACGTTCATCGCCACTACTGTTCAACCTGTCAGTAAATGAGACTCTGGGTGCCAATGACTTCTGAACATCAGTTACGTATCAATTTCTGTCCGTGGTCAAATAATTCTTTAATGATAGCCGCGTTTAATGTATCTTAATCATATTTTTAGGTTGGATGACCATTTATTAACTCACCTTCACCATCCCATCTCTCTCCTTTACCACTCACTCTGTAAATTTCTCCAATCACGTGTCATGCTTTCCGTTATCATTATGCCTTGTTTAAAATAATATCTACTGTTATTTTTTCACTCTCAGATACCATAATCTTCTATCATCCCATAGTAGATACCACATTCTCCATTAACACCCTCTTCTGTCACTCTTCGTCACCACACAGGTGTTCTATGCGTTCACTACACCTTCAGTTTGGCACTCCATTTCTTATTCGTAGTTGACCACCCTTTCTCAGTCCGTGCATTCCATTATTTTATGCCATTCCTTACCAATACCGTGTAATAGATACCATACATGCTTGAGCACATCCTGCCTCCATCCCTTTGCTTATCAACAGTCCCACACCCCTCCTTCCATTCTTCGATCCACGGAGCGCCTCTCCTCCGCTTTGTTTGTGGTCAAGCCTCGGGCCTTTGCCCTGATCTGCATTTTACAACTCCAAAGAACGCTGCTCGGTCCACTCTCTGGGGAAGAAGACGGACGATGGCAGTGAAGGTGATTGCGTCGGATGAAGGTTTCAGGAATAGCGAGGGAGGGTGCAGGTGGAATGAAGAGACTCAAGAGATTATGTTGCTGGTAGGGGAGACGACCTGTACATCAGTAACATTTTAGCCTTGCTCATATACATCTGGCATTGTTTGAAGTACGAACTAACGCTATTATATGGGGAAAATTTACTCTGCATTTTAGATTCGTTTCATTAGACTAACCAGAATATCATTAAGTGAATGTAATAGAATAATAATAACGAAATTATACGAACACCTTTTGTCTCAGAAAGAGCAGGTACGTACAAATACATAGTGTTCAAAACATTTTTATAACAACAATTTCCTTTTATTGTTAAAAGTAGCCTTGATAGTATAATAAACTTACAATTCATTACACAAAATGTCAGTTCTGGTACGGAAAGTAAAATAAGTCTATTGCATTTTAAGATTGTCACCGTATGTATATAGTCTCAGTTTTATTTAATTCTATATTTTTCTACATATTCACTAATATTATAGTAAGACACCACAAGAAAAAAAAAATCAAGGACCACTTCTAGTGTGCGAACCACAGTTTACAAAGTACTTGCTCTGAATATGCTAGAAGTGAGATGTTGGTTATTACAAACAGTTAGTACTATAAAAGTGCCTGCAAAGCCATCTCAAATGCAAATTTGAATTTAACATTAGCGAATATACTTTTTTCTATACGTATACCGACAATATTCGTAAAGGTAGTGACTATTAATAGGGTGGCATTTGAAGAATATAAAACATCTCCCGAGCTAAACCAAATCAAACATTTTCGAAATTATTATGTAGGAAACGTAGTAGTTAGCACATTATCAAATTAGTTAGCAAATTATTGTTGGAGTTGTAAAACCATAATGCATTCTACCCAAAAGCTTTATCTTCGTAATGGCTCTGATAGCATATCTATCTAAGACTTGTAAGGAGATAAATCCTGAATCATTTGATGCAAGTTTCTTTCCGGCGGCCATCTTGTTTCCTTTCCTCAGCATCTTTCGTCCTTCACCCCCGAGGACGCTTCGCAGACGTCTTGCTCGCCAGCGAGTCAAGAGAAAAACAAAGCGGGTCTCCCCGTCAAGTTTGTTAACATTATACAACAGCACTTTAATGGAGGTCGCGACCATAAATCCCCAATTTGGGGCATTCCGAGGGACGTAACAAGCGTAGTTTTTCCACGGCCGAGGGCGTTCCAGTCACCGCCTACAGAGATCTCTGGGTTTTCCGAGAAATACGCTGTATATCACCGGTTTATACATTTGCAGAAGCCGAGACGTTTCTGATGAACGGCGGGTTTACGCATCAAAAACATACTTCCAGCTCTAAATGCTCTGAGAAACAGTTCAAGGAAAAAGGAAAAAATGAAAGTATAGAGTCCAAGGAAGAATATTGCTGACACGTAGAACTTTTGAGTTTGGAAGTGCGTGAAACAAGTTGGATGACTAGTTGTCGGAAAGGTAGTACTTTACGGTGGAGTGGCAGACAAGTTTCAGACTCATTAGTTGGAATTCTATGACGACCTGTTATATGTTTTCACTTTATTGCCTGATATTACATTTTCTTTCACTGGTTTCCTATAAAGTACCTCTTATTAAGTTCATTCTGTTCAATAAAGCGATAAAAAAATCTTCCTCATTAGTTTTAATTTAAAACATTTATTTCAATTATTTATGGTTTTGATATGTCATTAAACTAAAGAGTTAATTGTTTACATCAGTTTTAATAATTCTTCACCAATATTTATCTTTCTCTGCATTAATTTAGCATTTCTTATTTATTCACATTGGTTAAACAACCCAGAAGTTCTGATGTTAGTGAGTATTCTCTTAGATTGATTCATCTGTAAATTTTTCGTGCAAACGGTTACAATTAAATGCAATATAGTGTCGGATATTGTAGTCGCTAAATTTGAATGTCCAACAAGATAAGTAATGTGAGGGTGTGTAAGTGTTTGGCGATGATGTCACATTCAGTCCGTTTAAATTTCTACTATCTCACTTTTTCGAACCCTAAGCTGTGGGGTGACATGAATAAGACTCAGAATAGAAGCGCGTGGATTTTACTACGAATGTCTACATTATTCGGAAGTTTAATAGAAAGAAATAATTGGAAACGAAAATATTAGAAAATAGTTATTATACCCCTATTGTACTAAAATAACAATTAATGAATTATTGTGAAATATATTCGATATTTCTTACCAGTTACGTCAACTGTAGTTAATGTATAGCTTACTCATCATCTTATCTTAAAATGTTAATTATTCATTACAATAACTAAATTAAATAAAAGAACGTGACCTGTCCAGAATAGATGGCACGTCAATCAAACACATAATTAAATATTAATGCAACACCTCCCAGACTTTAACTTCAATCTGTCGTCATCTTAATACTCTCTAGCGTGTCAAGGTATTTAACGGTCTAAAGATTAAGGCAGCATGACATCTCCTTAAGAAAACGGTCCTTATAAGAGGAAGTATTGATATTAGAAAGTATTTTCGCTAATAGCTCGAATTTGTACAGTGATTATGGTACCATCATTTTCTTGGAACAAAATTAAATGTTGGATTTTCTTTATGTGTAAGTCCGAAAGAGAAACACAAATGTTACTCGGCAACGTTTATGTACATTTCATATCTTCTTCAGGACTTGTAATAACCCACTACATGGTCATTCATTCTTCAACATACATTCATTTCGTTGGTATAAACCTATGAACCGGTTTAAGGGCTTTCCTAATTCGTACCCATCGAATGCAAGTAGGCAGTTGTCGAATCTTGGTGTGCATTTGTTCTTTACGATGTTCTTCTTAATACGTACTGACAAATGGGAAATTACTTAGATAAAATATTAGTTCCATTGATATGATGGACTGAGTCAAATAACTATTTGAAGTGAGACGACGACCACACACCTTCCAGAGATCGGTGATGGTCACCTGACATGAAGGCTTATTACACGAGGTTTGTGTGCTTTGAATCTATATTACTTTCACAGAACATGTTTCACCTCGGTTATTACGAAAATTATATAGGTTTTTAAAACAGGTGCCTCCGTAAGTGTTCCCATAACCTTGCTACAATTACAGGAGTAAGTTTTAGTTTTTTTTTGTCTCACTAATTATATTTAATATATTCTTTTGGCAATCCCGTTACATAATACGATTTTAAAACTAGGTAAATGTAAAAATAGACGTCTATCTCATAGAATGTATTAATAATTTCATTGGTTTTCCTTAGCAGATTTTATTTTTCAAACTTGGTTTATGCTATCTATTGGAACTGAAAACGTTTTGTCACTTCGTGAAGCAGTCACTTTTGTAGATAGTTACAATAAAATGTGTCTCATACAGTATTCTAAGAAACTTTGACTACTGAAGTTTTCGAAAAGTAATTTTTCCGAGATATGAGAACTTATTCAATTAAAAATCCCAGCAATAAAATTGCTATCTATGACAAATTCTAACATTCATAAAACTACAAAATATTCTTCGTTGAATATTGCAAAATCCTCCATGGTGGAGGAGGAAGAAATTTGGGTTAATATGTTCCACTATGTCAAGAAAATCATTTAAAATGGGCACTTTGGTTCACTTAGAAGTCTTGTTTCAAATTACTTGTTAAAAAAGTTGTATTGCGTACCCTATAAAAGGCATGGAATGCCATTATATTTCATGAGTATTTTCTTCTCATTATTATCCAATTACAGGTTGGTTGAATGAGAGGGAAGAAGAACGAACATTAATAAATAAATAATCTGCACAAATATTCACAGAGGAAATGATGTGCCCATTTAATACGACTAACATAGCTCCTTTTCATCCAAAATGTCAAGCAATCCACCACCACGACTTATCATTAACATCTTCATGATGCTTCTTTTAACTTCTTCATCATCTCGCAAAGAAATACTGGTGTAAAAACTTTAAGAATCCACTTCATTTTATTACCCACTACTGTCCAATATTTTCAGCTCTAATCAAATTCAGAACCGTATAGTTATCTTCCCACATCCGAATATCCAACTGAAGGTCATGGTGTTAAATCAACAAAATGTGCAGAAATTGATAGAGACGAAGTAGAAAGATGCACTCTTCACGGACTTGGTTACGGATATAGAGCATGTACTGTACGAAGAGCATTGCAACGCTAGGTGTAGATGTACTCACGCCCTCGTTGACAGAGACCGAAACGCGGGAACGCGGCTAAATTGCGTAGGGTTAAAGCGAAAATATTAACAAAAATGAGAGTCTCTGTATTGAGAAAGTTATGTAGATAGGGTGGCAGAGACAACCTCAAGAAATAAAAAAAAAATACTGACATTGGTTCCTCGACTTTCTCGTTGTCTTCATGCTCCTCCCCCGTTACTTTTCTTTCACAACGGGCAATTTAATTCGTAGAATATAATATTCCTCTCATCACCGATCTCTTTTAAGTCGGCGTTGAAGAGGAAATTTCACTCTAAAAGTTGTGTGCATGTTGAATTACAGTATTCTCCATATTCACTAGTGTATACAAGAAATAATTTTGAAAAGTATTTTCACAAACATTGACCCTGCAACCATCGATACCAGATACCATCTTGTACGTCAGAGATACAAAGTCCACAATATTGGCACAGTATTGGTATATGTAAGTAGTAATGGAAACTCAATTACCTCATTACAATCACTGTACACAATTGAAACATTGGTAATGCTGATTCAGTGATATTAAAATGTTTAGATTTGGGTCAGTTTCAGCAAGAGTCGGACGACAGAAATGGTTAATTCTGAAATATCCACTCCACTGTTTACTCGTAACCGTGAGTATTCCATCTCTAATTACTCAGTATGCAACAAGCTGAAGCCATCGCTTGAAAAACATTCTTCACCCATCCACCCCTCCACCCCNAGTTGCCGTGCGAGATGCGCCGAGCCAGCGCTATATCTGTTGAGCTGTCTGGGTTTCCTCCGACTGTCCACTTTTCTCCTTGGCACCGGCCTCAGCGTGTCCATCCTTTCTGATAATGGCGGACATAAATCTGACAGGAGCATCGCATCGCGGGATGAGCGGTGCGCGCGCGGCTCCACCACCCGGCCGCGAAGATCGCAGGCCAGCGACCATCACTCCCACGGCCAGCTGCCTTGCCTTTGCCCGTGGAGGAAGGAGGGGTGGACTGAGCCATTCTCAGATTAACGCTTAGCACACCCTCAAACTTCAGATGGTTTCTTGAGGACGAATAAAATCGAGTTATTTTTTATTAATATGCATTTGTTTGAACGACATGTTTTTAATTGAATTAAACGGGAACGCAAATATTTGTAAGAGTTGGGATCACTTTGGTAGACACGTGTTTTAAAAGCGTTTTACAAAAAAAGTGATCTAGACACGCGTTACAAAAAATAGGATTGGAAAGAATTAATTATTTTGTCATTTGTAGTAAAATATTTAAAAAATATTGGTTATATTTTTTCAATTTTTTATTGGTATAAAATATAAATACAATTAAAGGACACTCTGCGAGGAATTGATAAGATTAATAGTCATGTAGCAACAAAGTCAAGTTATTTGTTTATACTATGTCTTAATTAAAGAGGTGGGAAAAGTTAATCAGAAATTGAAGTTAATCGTTACTCAAAAAGTTAACTTCGTTAATTGTCAAAGCGCCAGTTTTTTATAAAAAATTTAACGGAAGTTAAAGTTAGCCGTTAAAAGTTAATTGAATATTTGAATTGTAAAATGAGTAAAAAGGTCAAGTATTATATAACTAGTCAAATACACAAATATTTCGTTGTATCTTCAGCCTCCATATTACGTAATAGGGATATTTTTGCGTTTAGTCTCAATGAAACTCTTTATTTTAGTTTCAACATAATTCATATGCTTCAGGGCTACGTTATCATAAAATAAGGACATGTTCATCAGTAATTTATATATTAAACTCCAAAACCCTCAGACAACACCAAACCAAAACCAAAGACAAGATATAAAGCGTAATACAGTCCTAACAGTATTAAATAATACACTGCACATTTTATTCCATTTCACCACTCACAACACCAACCATGTACTATCAACCTCCGAACCCACAACCACTCTTCACATCTACTCAACACCCTTACAACCACCAAGTAATTACCTAGTCTAATTGACGTCACATTAGTGTCGCTACATTGCTTGTAAAGATATACAACTATGAATAGAATGATTATCTTCCAATCATTAGGAATTAAACCTGAAGTAAAATTAAAATCCTCTGTTGAAAAATGTAAACTATATTAGAACACGACACAAAAGCAATTAAATGAATTCTCAAAATAAATAACGTACATCATAAAAATCTTCAAAAGATAAAATTACTTCCCCAAGAGTAAATATTTCATTTTGAGGCCAGCTACTTCAACTAGTTAGATTAGTTATTGCTTGGTGGTTGTAAAGGTGTTGTGTAGGTGTGAAGAGTGGTTGCAGGTTCGGAGGAGCATATAACAAATTTATCGAAACGTTGGCTTAAGAAGAAGAAATAGGAGTTTTATGTGGCCTAAACGCAAAAATATCAGANAGACAGTACAGAAAGTAAATAATTTCTTGTATATTATATTTAATGTACCAAGAGAATGTTTCCCATGTACGATGATCTTGCATAAGGTGCTTATTCCCCTGCATGTATATTGACATATTAAAATTGAAACATAATGTAGAATTATTTAACATGCAATTAAATACTCTAAAATTATTTGAACTTTTAATGACTGACTATTTTTACATTTGTTTCTAATCCGCGTATTAGAATTCCTGATCCTAGTATGCAATTCCTGACCCTAGTATCCTAACTTAATTGCTTGGCCATGTCGCAAACCACCGTATCTGAGTAAGCTTTCTTCCCACAAAGTTGTACCATTCGATGTTGTTCTGTGTGGTCTTCCAATTTTCGGCCTTCCGACGACGCATAGCAGGGGACAATGCATCTCAGTCCGCACTGATATATTGAGTTGTAATGAATACATAATCATTCATCGAGACAAAAGTACATCAAGCATTTACCGACACTTCATTGTATGTTCTTGATCAATAGTGGATCGTCCGTTTGGACGAGGGGAGATAGGACAATTTCTGACCAGGTGCACCGCGCCACCCAACGTGGGAACTGTGTTTAAAGCGTGACGTAACGACATCGAATAAAGACGGGGAAATGATTTGGCCCAAGAGATGGAATGAAAGAAATTATGACCTGACATGGAAATTTTGGGACCTATCTGAAGAAAATAAGGAATAT